>SJYO01026388.1:29776797-30256204 GCA_006410555.1 Capra ibex | reverse complement strand
TGAAGGTAGAGACACCGAACCGGTCTTCCTCCAGACGGGGAGACTTGTTGTCGTTTGTGTTTTGGTTTCTCTCTACCACGATACTTCGTAGTAAACTAGGTAAAAGGAAAGGTCGGACCGGTCGACGTGACCTACAGTAGGAGTGTCCTGGTCGAAGAAACGTCCAAGACCGTGGTAGTCACTGAGATCGGTGACGGAGTCGTGTGTATCTGGATTTGTACGTGCACAGGAATCGACTCTATAAAGGTTTCTAGACCGAACCGGACTACAAAGGTCCGGTTCGAGACCACAGGTACATGGTTCCGGTCGTCCTGTACCACCCTTCAGATATCCCACTACAGAGAACCTCTCCTCACAGGTCATAGTGTCTGGTCCTCTAGTATCGTTACCAGAATTCTCTTATTACAATTCGAATAGAAGACTGTCAATACAACAATCCCTTTTCTCGAAGAAATCCAGTTTACGTCGTCTAGTCTAGTTAAAAAGAACCTTTTACAACCTCTTCTCTTCTATCCAAGAGGAGACACCTGGAATTCGACACAGGTCATGTTACGTCAAAGTTCTCATAATGAAAGAAAAGTAAACTGGATAAAAAAATTTAGAAGTCTCCGTTAATATCCCGTGAAGGGGTCACCGGGTCATCAATTCCCAGGGGGAACGTTAAGTCCCCTGTGTCCAAATTAGGGACCAGCTCGTTGATACTAGGATGCACGGTACCCCGTTGATTTAAACCGTGTGGATCTCATTCGAGCGCACGGTGTTCCTTCTGGGTCACATTGGTTTCAAAATTTTTAATTATTAAATTTTTAGAATACTTATTTTTAAATTTTTATTTCCGTTAATATTTTTGTTTACTTAAATTACAGTAGTTGAAATCCCCTTTTTTTAGCTAGTACATTGTCACCGTTTATTATTGAAACTGATCTGGGAATCTATTGTAACTTAAAATTTCCGTAATTAGACGGGGAACAACTCGATAACTTATTCGTCTAGGAAACATTAGTTAAGAAAATCAGTAAAAAAAAATTTCTGACCCAATTACACGAGTGTCTGTTCTTTGACCATACGAAGTACCCGTTCAGACTTTCAGGTCACCCGGACGTGTCATAGTTGACGTTCCCACTGTTCTGGTTATCGAATCAGACCGAAGAGTCCCCTTTCCGTACTACGTCTGTTTGACGGGACCTACTGTGTCCACGCACACGTGGACACCGCCCCGTACTCCTGTCTCCTCCTTAATGTCTGGGTCGGGGCTCTGTCTTTTCCGTTCTTTGCAAGGGTAGTCGTCATCTTGACTCTCAAGACTGTGTCGTTCAAAGGAAGGAGGAAGGTGGTCCCAAGGGAACCAGTGATCTTGACACACCTGTTTCATAAACAGAACCCCGAAGACTCACTAAGAGAAGGACACCTTCTTTTACCTCGATTATTAGGTCACCATTATTGACAATCCTCGTGAATGATTTTATTCACTTATACGTGATCAGCTCGGACAGGGGGAGGTGACTGTTTCCAGTCGTACATCAACCTCCTTCTTTTCGTTTTCCTCCCTTCTCTTTTCTCTCCCCCTTCTGTCCGACAAGGTTTAGTCATAACCCGGTGTCGGTTAAGAATCGGTTTTTGGTCATTTTGGAAGAACTTCTAATTTAGAAGAGTACTTCAGACAAAGGGGTCGCGATAAAGATAGGAGAGAGGAGAGAAGGAAAAGAAGAGGAGTGACGTTAAAAAGAAGGGAGAGAAAGGAAACTTTAGTGGGTCTTCTGAACTTTACCGAATTTTCATTAGGTTTTTGTTTTTAGCATTTATATTTAATACAATCTTTAAGTCTTCGTTCCTATTGTATATAATCTTTTCTTTCAACTCGGTTTCCCTTAATTGTTTCGTATTTACGTCCAGTTCCTAGAGTGTTGATACGTTTAGTTCGAGGTGTATTTGTTTTTTATTTATTTATTTGTTTTTTTGACTGAGATTTTCTTTGTCTTCTTGACTTCTCTTGGAAAACTTTGTCATTAACCGTTAGAGTCTCTGTAAATTACAATCCCGGTGACCTTTTTTTTTACCAATTATATTTTTCCTCTCTAATCTTTCACATTGTGTCGAAATGTTTTTAATGTTTTATACATCTGTGGTTTGCTCATTCAATTCACCCCGTTTCTGGTTCAACCCCTAGATGTATCAGTTCAAGTCTATAATAGGGTCGTGTATCTCGTGTTTAATTCTCTATCTGTACTCTCTTTTCTTGTGGTCATCTTCCTATGTAGATTCCTCAGGGAAAAGGTAAATTCCCTTTCTGATCCATTTATAATTTATTCGTTTTCTTTTCTATTTTATTTAAAGTGGCTCGACCCCTTTTCGTGTTCAGGATTCTTACTTTACCGGGATGTTTACTCCCTGTCTATTTTAAAAATCTTCTAGCTGTGGTTCTATTTGTAACACTTCAGGGTTTTAACAAATCTCTTTTGAGATCACCCAAAGTTTCTTTTATTTACCTAATAGACATTTTTAACTCTTAGACTTACTGTAGTCTGAAGAGTAGTGACGGAATGCACGATTTTCTTCGTTACGGAAGTTAAAAGATTCCCTTTACGTAAACTTAGATTGTACGGCCACGGGATGATTTAACAATTAATTCCTGATTTTTTCCATAAAAATTTATACGTTCTTGATTCTTTAGAATAATAGGTTCTTAAGTTTTACTTATGTAATAGGTTCTTTCATATTGTCGTTGTGGTTTTTTTTTTTTTTTCTATAAAATTTTCCTTCTTTTACTGTTCTCTTAGTTTTTTTTCATGTTAGAATTATACTGGGTCCTCCACATTTTCCTCGACTTTTATTAATTTTCTCTTAGGTGACCTGGAACTGTGAATTCTGGTAGATAAGACTCTTCGTTCTAAAAGTCACTGTGCCCTAATGAAAAGGAAGTTTTATCCCACTTAGTGTGCTGAATCAAAAACGATAAACCCCCCGAATTTAAAAATCTACAGAAATCTCGTCATTGTCTTCTTGAATTAAAATAATTTCCTTTTTTACATTTACTGTATTTGGAACTGTTAAAATTTTACTATTTTTAGTCTTCAACTTCGTCCTTTCCCTTCACTCTCTATCATTTTACGAACTAAGGAGTATCTCCTACATTGCGTAACATACACAAACACACACAAGTCAGTACAGGTTGAGAAACGCTGCGGTACCTGACATCGGGTGGTCCGCGGAGACAGGTACCTTAAAAGGTCCGTTCTTATGACCTCAACCAACGGTATAGGACTAGGTCCTCTAGAAGGGTTGGGTCCCTAGGTTGGGTTCAAAGGATACAGAGGACCTAACCGTCCAATTAAGAAATGGTGACTGGGTGGGTTCTTCGGGACATTATACGTAATCGTTTATTATTTCGTCCTTTCTTTAAAGTTCACACTGATACAATCCATTACCTTATCACTCAAAAGAACTAGTTTTACCGGTTTACTCCTGTACGGAGAGAAGGGAGAGTTTATATTCTTTTGAATTTCCTTTGACTTTTCCAGATTCGGGCATTATAGTTTCTCTTGATTAATCTCTTCTTGATAGTCATGGACTCCTGAAAGGTTTTCAAAGACTTTTTTATCCACTTCCTTGGAGTCAGTTAATAAGGACCCCTCCTTCAACGGTATCTCCTTCCTTGTCCCATAGGGTCCACACTTGTCTGCTGTTTCTCCCGTCTCACTCCTTTTACCACTTTTGTACTTCTGGTTAACTTTCAGAATTAGGTCTCCTTAATGAGTGGGGTGGTGTAAGACAGGGATGAGGATATAGGTCTGACAGTCTGTCAATGTGTAATGGGGGTTTAACATCGCAAGAAACGGTTTCTTTAATTTACATGAGAGTCTCCTCTTTATTCCTTCGATTGTCTTCAAGGTGAGTGAGACTGGAAATTCCCCGTACATCCTATTTTCCATCGAGGGGTGGGAAAGATAGATTTCATCTGATCGTGGAGTTAGGTGTCTTGACGGTTTGTCGGTGGGGTGTGTTAGGGGAGATAAGAGTTTGAATTTAAACTTATCTGTCTTATCTACACGTTAACTTCGTATTTTATGTGCGTCTTTTTTACTTGTCTAGTTATCACATGTCGAGTTACATTTTAGTGTCACTTATATGATTAAAACGACAATAAATCAGTGATTCAGTACAGACTGAGAAAATACTAGGGGTATCTTACATCGGGTGGTCTAAAAAGACAGGTACCTTAAAAGGTCCGTTCTTATGACCTCACCCAACGGTAAAGGATGAGGTCCCCTATAAGGTAGTTGATGGTGCATATAGTGGATCTAAAATTTATCTATATATAAATTTATATGTATATAATGGGTTTGGAGTCACAAGGGGTAGTACGGGGAAAGATCAGTGTTGACGAAGAAGAGGTGTTTCTTTGGACCATTGGTCTAAACAAGATAGATATAAACTTAAAATGTACTTGCCTTCGTACATTATACATGAAAGACTGAAAAAAGTGACATATAACACAAGTACTCTAAGTAGGTACTCAGATACTTCTTTTATGTCTACACCAGGACGGGAGTTCCTCGAATGGGAATTTAGACACCTTTGTGAGTTGTTGTTCGTTTATTCTTTTTGTTGTTTTGAATCAATGCGTTATTATCTCAAAACATTATGTCTCCCTGGTCTATCGAAGAAATCTGACTTACTTACCTTTTCAGAGAGACTCTTTTACTGTAAATTTGACTCTATTTCGTGGTTAGTACCATTCCTATTTTGGTACATATTCCCCGAAGAGACCACCAAGTGACCACTTCTTAGGTGGACGGGTATGTTCTCTGTGTCTGTCCCCAAGCTAGGGAGTAGGTCCTTCTAGGGTGTATGACACCTCGTTGATTCGGACACGTAGTGTTGACAACTCAACTCGGATACGAGATTTGGGATCCTCGGTGTTGATGACTTCAGGGGAACGAGGTCTGGTTCTCTTCGGTGGTGCTACTCTTCGGGTGGTATCTCTCATCGGGGGTGAGTGACGTTGATCTTTTTCCGGGTGTGTCGTTGTTTCTGGGTCGTGTCGGTGTTTATTTATAAAAAATTTTGTTAAAGAAAAATTTTTTAGGTATCTATTCATCATCACATCTTATATATTTTTCGAGGGAAGAACGGAGGAATTTGTGTGTGTGTGTGTGTGTGTGTGTATAGTTATTCTTTTTCTGTCAGTTTTGTTATTTTTAACCCGTTATCTTACCTTGTCAGCAATGTGTTTTCTTGTATAGGTTGTTTATATAGATTATGTATTTTTTAGTTATGTATATGTTTTGTACGAGTTTAAGTAATGATTAGTTGTTTTAATTGTTAAAATGTGGACACCACCCAAGTACAGTTACATACCGTTTTGGTTATGTCATAACATTTCATTTTATTTCATTTTTATTTTTAAATTTTTTTATTTTTCTTTATTTTTCTTTCTTTAGGTGTGTTGATAAAATGGTTCTCAATCCTTCTTATATTCTTGTTGATCTTGAAATGATACGACTACTTCCTCACAGTCAACCATGTCGACTATACCTGGTCCCAAGAACCGGAAGGGGTCAGTTATCTTTAATTGATCTTCCGTCTGTTCTTTAAGTCCGTTCCGAAATGACCCCGAGGACCACGTAGTCACCCTTTATTCTCGATCATTCAAAGGAAACAAGTGGGGTCCTCCAAACGTCCCCGATCCCTTCCCCCCGACACTCGACCAAGGAATATACCCTATTTTTATCCACCACACAGGTCCCCACCTGACCCCCCCACCGAATCCATCAAACGGGTGGGAAATCCACGACAACTCTCGTTCCCCGTTCGTGTCGTGGGACGAAAGCGAGGGTTGTGGGACAAAATCGAGACCCGAGAAGTCTTCACCGTCAACCCAAAAACCAGAAAAACACAGAAAACAAGTATTACACGGGGTTGACACGTACGTACGTCAATAAAAATCAGAGAATATCAAAGAAACATTAAACATCGAGGTCCTCTACAAACAGGTCCACGTTCGTACCGTTGTGACGTCCTTTCCCAGGGTCTGACAGAGTGTTGATAAACCTTCTGACAAACGGTAATAGAAGATTTCAACTTAAATTCGATTAGAGACTGGTCTTTAAAGTAAAGATAAATGTAGGTTTTCTTTAAACAGTATACACGCGGTGTGCCCCAAAAAAAAAAAAATTACAAATATCAACAAGACAAACATTTTCTGTTTTTAACCTTTCTTGGTTTCCTGGTCTTTGTCTTCTACTTATTTGACACCGTATAAGTATTTTCTCCTATGACGTCATAGGACGTCATTCTCAATTACTTCACGACGATGTGTTTTGACCTCCCCTTTCAGACGGAGGTTTTAAGAGAAAAACAAGAAAGACTTGAACCCCTAAGTTTGACGACGGGAGGCGACTTGACCCTCAGAGGCAGAGGTCGAGATACGAAGGACGGAGACCCAGTCAGTGCCGCTTCGGTGCGTCTACGAGGAAAGAGGTGGGTGGGGGCTGAGCAGGTGGGTGGGGGCTGAGCACGTGAGTGACCGTCGGTCGATTCCAGAAGTGTGAGGATAAGGATTCAAAAGACCACTAGGACTGCACTTCATCAGTCCCCCTGTTAGGTACGGTCCTCCGGGTGCAGGAAGTGGTAGCGCACGGGTCGTGACTTGTTACGGACTGTGTTTCTTCCCCGAGTTATTTATAAAAAACTTACTTTCCTACTTACAAGTCAGTGACACTGTAGGGTAAACCCTAGGTGACTTTAGGTTAACGAACTTTTTCACATGACAGACCCATTCGCCGACTTAAGTCACCACAGTCTATCAGAGTCAACCGTAGTACACTGTACAACGAAACGACTAAAACGTACGTGTGTGTGCGTGTGTTTGTGGTAGTTTTAAACAAAATGAAAGTTGACAGAAAAACTTAAATTTATATCCTATCCGTCGAACAAAAAGGGTCCGTTCCTATTTAATTTAATCCAAAGTGAACCAAACAGGTATATTTACCTCTGAAGAGACAAATCCTTCCACGAGATTTCCGGGAATTTACGTTTATCAAATTCGTTTCTACACTTCTTTAGAATGAAGGTGTCCTGAAAGAATAGAGGATTTACCATAGGAAAGGAAAAACACATTCTGTCTGACGTTCAATATGACTCTACGTTTCTTTTCTTTATCCTTTAGGTTGACATCTCACTTAAAGTTACTTTTACTCGATTAATCATTTATTTACCGTACTGAAAGACTGTGGAACCATCTTTGTCTTATCTTATTTATCTTAAGATTACTATTATAGATCGTCGATGGTATATGATTCTTACATAATATACGGTCCGTCACCCAATTGGGAATTGATCTATTTCCGTCCTATTTAAGTAAAATAGTTCCACGATCTAGGTCGGATCTTCTTAAGTCAAGAATGTACCTTATCTATTATGTTATCAACCACGAGACCACACTTGACTTCAGTCTTACTGACCAAAGGGGAACATGAACGATTTTAATGAGACGGTATATTAACCGACAACCTTTCAGGATTTTAAGACTCTTTAGTGTCCTCTATGTGTCTTTACATTCTAAGTCACGGACGGGAGGTCGACGAGTGGTAGAACTCATCCTTTCTGTTACACACAAACACAAGTCAGTGAGTCAGTACAGACTGAGCAACGTTGGGGTGGTGGACCTGACATCGGACGGTCCGAGGAGACAGGTACCCTAATAGGGTCGTTCTTATAACCGCACCTAACGGTAAAGGAGGATTTCCCCTAGAAGGGGTGGGTCCCTAGCTTTGGTGTAGAGACCGTCAAGGCCTTAACTGTCCGTCTTAAGAAATGGTGACTCGGTGGAACCTTCGGGGACTCCTTCTGTTATGTATTTAAGCTAGTCTTACGATTCCTGATACTTTCTGTGTCACGTTTCATAACACCATCGGACCCGAATTGATTCCTTCACTACAGATTTGACCCAAGGACTTCCTCCTGATCCTCAGACCTTCTTTGTGAGGAGGGTCCGTCTCCCCAGTCGTGTACGGTTCCTGATCGATACCCTTTTCCGTAGGATGTGCTTCTCTTGGCTTTCGTTAAGTCATGACCGACCTCGTGTGTCACACACGCCTGTACCGTTCTAGACGATAACTCTTCATTTGTCTTAGGTCTGGTACTCTTAAAAATTCGTGTCGACTCGTCAAACCTTAAGTAGGACACCTGGTATCCCGCAGTGACTTCTTAAATTTCGGTCTCTCACTAACTAGTCTAAACACAAATCTTTTTGGTGAAAACTCTCCACTCTGACTCACATCCCCACCCATCATTAAAGTTCTTCTGGTACCACTACTGTACCATTACTCGGTTTAGTGAATAAACCATTATTCGGTTTAATCTTCATAAGTCAAGGTAAGTCAAGTCAGCGAGTCAGTACAGGCTGAGACGCTAGGGTACTTGGCGTCGTGCGGTCCGGAGGGACAGGTAGTGGTTGAGGGCCTCAAGTGAGTCTTAGTACAGGTAGCTCAGTCACTACGGTAGGTCGGTAGAGTAGGAGTCAGCAGGGGAAGAGGAGGACGGCGGTTAGGGAGGGTCGTAGTCTCAGAAAAGGTCACTCAGTTGAGAAGCGTACTCCACCGGTTTCATGACCTCAAAGTCGAAATCGTAGTAAGGAAGGTTTCTTTAGGGTCCCGTCTAGAGGAAGTCTTACCTGATCAACCTAGAGGAACGTCAGGTTCCCTGAGAGTTGTCAGAAGAGGTTGTGGTGTCAAGTTTTCGTAGTTAAGAAGTCACGAGTCGAAAGAAGTGTCAGGTTGAGAGTGTAGGTATGTACTGGTATATACCTTTTTGGTATCGGAACTGATCTACCTGGAAACAACCGTTTCATTACAGAGACGAAAACTTATGCGATAGATCCAACCAGTATTGAAAAGAAGGTTCCTCATTCGCAGAAAATTAAAGTACCGATGTTAGTGGTAGACGTCAGTAAAACCTCGGGGTTTTTTAATTCAGACTGTGACAAAGGTGACAAAGGGGTAGATAAAGGGTACTTCACTACCCTGGTCTACGGTACTAGAAGTAAAGACTTACAACTCGAAATTCGGTTGAAAAAGTGAGAGGAGAAAGTGAAAGTAGTTCTCCGAAAAATCAAGGAGAAGTGAAAGACGGTACTCCCACCAAGGTAGACGTATAGACTCCACTAACTATAAAGAGGGTCGTTAGAACTAAGGTCGAACACAAAGAAGGTCGGGTCGCAAAGAGTACTACATGAGACGTATCTTCAATTTATTCATCCCACTGTTATATATCGGAACTGCATGAGGAAAAGGATAAACCTTGGTCAGACAACAAGGTACAGGTCAAGATTGATAACGAAGGACTGGACGTATATCCAAAGAGTTCTCCGTCCAGTCCACCAGACCATAAGGGGAGAGAAAGTCTTAAAAGGTGTCAAATAACACTAGGTGTGTCAGTTTCCGAAACCGTATCAGTTATTTCGTCTTTATCTACAAAAAGACCTTGAAAGAATCCCTACCTCTTTTTTTCTACTTTTAGTTCTACTCTCCCTTTATTCTTTGATTTCTACTGAGGATCCAAAGGTCTACTGACAAGGTCTTTTCTCATAACATGAAACGTTATATACTAACCCCGAAGAGGACACCGAGTCACCATTTCTTAGGTGGATGGTTACGTCCTCTGTACCCAAGTTAGGGACCCATCCCTTCTAGGGAACCTCTTCCTTTACCGTTAGCTGAGGTCATAAGAACGGACCCTTTAGGTTACCTGTCTCCTCGGACCGTCTGATGTCAGGTACCGCAACGTTTTCGTAGTATGTACTATCTTTGATTTGTTGTTTTTATATACTAACTCCTACGAAGGTTCAGTCCGTTCTTGGTAAGTAAAAAAAAAGTTTTGCAGGTTAAGACAATTAATGTTAATATCATGACGATCAACCCTTCTAGGGGACCTCTTCCCTTACCGTTGGGTGAGGTGATAAGAACGGACCTCTTACGGCACCTGTCACCTCGGACCACCCATTGTCAGGTGCCCCCAGTGTTTCTCAGTCTGTACTACCTCACTGATTGTATTGTATTACAGTAGTCCCCCGAACTGGTGTCAATTCTCCTTCGAGTCGTGAGGTAAAGAACATCACCCCCTTAAATGCTCAAAGGATCAAGTAAAGTAGATTCTCCTTTCTCCTGAACTTTCCGTCAATTGGTCTCCGTGGTTGACTAATGTCAGATCCCTCTCTGGATCCCTCTCCGTTTAATCAACAACCAGTTAGGCGTCTTGTCTTAGAGGACCGTTCCTTCGTCTCCCTCTTGACTTAACTTCTCTTACTAATCACAGTTACCCTACAGTGGTTTACCCGTGGTGTCCACTCTCACTTAAGTCCCATCTTCGGTTCTTAGTCTAAACTATCCTACTTAACTAAACAACTCTTAACTAACTGGTCTACATTCGTCTCCTGGGTGACGACTCTAGGACATCTAATCATTCAACCGAGTCTTTATAGAGACCATATTGAGTTTGACGACAGACAAACGACAATCGTTTGACCCGTCTTTGTGAACCTCTACGAGAGATCGTCGATCGTCTTGAAGGGACGGAAGATACCTTTCTACGTTGAGAATATGATTCACCAACAAACGTTTGACTTGATACTGATCCTGATCTCTACGAATTGTTTGAGACTTGGTCGGTTGAGGATGTTATCCGAGTATTCCCTCCATATGATTCCTTTTCGTGTTTGTTTGTAGTAATAAACATTCGGAAGACTGAACTACGGATGACAAAAGACGACCATTTTACCCGACCTGGTTCACTTCTGTCTTCAAAGGTAAACGGATCTTCACCACGAGACTCCAGACCTGTTCAAGAGATCAAACCCGTAATTTTGAGGGATGTCTAGACTTCTTCGTAAGAATCTCCAGAGGTTCAAGAGTTGTCGTTAAAAAAATAAGGCTCAAAGGTGAAGTTATTACTGACACTTTTGATTGTATTTAAATAAAACCTAATTAAAGTACTGGAAGAATTTTAGGTCATGGCGGGTCATTACGGTCACAATAGAAACAAAGATCAATCTCTGTGTGATCACTGTCCATCATGAAAAAACAACATTCGATTACTCCACCCCACCGCCCCCCCCTGTCTTTTATAAGTCATCTTCACTAAGAGGTCCACCTCATGGGTATTCATGAGGTCATTACAATTTCGTGATCCATTATTTCATATCATTCAGCGAACCATCTATTATAAAGTTTACGATATCATTCAGATTCCATGTCATTATGATTCTCGTCAGTCCTTCTTTCTCGACGTATGACGAAAGTATTTACTGTTTTGTTTGGACAGAAACAGTCTTTACGGGGACCCCTTTGAGTCTTCTGTATCCGTTCCGTTCGTCCTCCTTTTCAGAAGTGTGTCCCTACTGACTACCCGGGATTTCACGTAGTCTTCGATGTCAGGTGTGTCCCTCTCTTTCGGTCTCAAGACCTGTCGTGTCTCTTACTCTCCTCTTCCACGAGCCCTCTGGAGTTATGTCCCATTCTTGAGCTAGAATTTCAAAACCCCCTTCCCTCCTAAATTGAACTAAGACAAAAGAGACCCAAAGACGTAAAAAGATCCAAGACACCGAATACTATATATTATGGATCCAAACTCGACGAAAAGAATACTGTGAATGTTCCGACTCCAGTGTAAATAATAATCCAACCTTTTGAAGACACTAAACAGTCCAAGACGAACACATTGTTCCTTTTCGTAGGTGGAATTACCGTGAGGGTCCGGTTGTGATTTAAACAAGTAAATGAGTGATGTAAATGACCGGTAGATCAGGTACGAACGGTGATCCTATACAACAAGTCGGTAATCCTGTGACAGTTCTTGTCCTCACCATGCTAGGGAAGGGGGTGTGGGGTGCGGGGTACGTCGTCGAGAGATAGTAGATCATTAGATTACCAGCTGTGGTGACCTGGTGCGAATACTATATTTTCGAGGAGGGGTAGGACTGTGACGTAAATAAAAAATTCATTTTTATTATTTTATCTATTGTCATATGACCATTCTAGACAAGAGACCCGGGAGGGGCAAGTTTCATTCCGAGGACAAGACTGTCGTCGTCGTGGACCCTCGAAAAATTTCACGTCTTAGGTCCAGGGTAACGTCTGGACGGAACAGACTTAGGCGTAAGACTGAGGTCCACTAAATGTACGTGTAGTTTTTTCATTCCAAGAGAATATGTCAAAATTCTCTTTGTCGACGGAAAATAGGTACTACTATTTAGACTTTTATAAAATATCCACGAGAAAAAAATTTTTAGTAAATCTAAAGTAGTGTCAAAGAGACCTACTCGGGACAAAGTTACTCAGAGTTCGGCCGGTTCTTTTCACACAGACCATTATTAGATTTTTATTTTAAGAGTTCAAGGGAAATATTGAAGACGTAAAGAGTATGAATCAAAAAAAAATGAAAATGAAGGTTTGTCGGATAACTTCCCTTTTTTCAGAGTTAGCGATACTGAAAAGAACTTTTAAAATACTTTGAAGATTGGAACCTTAAGTGCACAAATCTTATAAATAATTCTAACAGATTTTATTATTAGAATTTAGACTAAATGGGTATTTTGGAGTGTCTGACTTAGGAATTTTTAATTCTTACATTGATAGTTTTTAAAAAGATCAATATAGTGTCCATACGTAAGGAAAAATAGTTGATATCTCTATTAGTTCCCTTAAGTACTCTTGAAATATATCTAAATATAAATAGACCCCCCTACCCACTCTTTGTCTCTCCCTCTCTTTGAAACAAATGGTTCGTTACAATTTATTTTGATAAAATCCTGAGAGAAGGAACGTGTTTGTCGTTCCTTTCATTCTTGACAAACCTTTGGTGAGATAGTCAAGGTTCGCGAAGTGATGAAATTATAGGGTGAGAAGAAGGAGTCCCAAAAGGGAAATAAACAGGTCAGTGGATTTTCCGAAAGGAAAGAGAGACGAACAGTTTTGAGACTAAGGGGTTCCACAAAAAAATGAAGAAAGAAAAAGAAGAAAAACCTTGAAAATTGTGATCGTGAGGGTATGTCTATCGTAGTGTGAGGATTGGGTGCGAAAGTGTGTAAGCCGGAACAGTAAGAACGACGATTTTACGATCAGAGATTTTCTGCACTTTAATTTATATTTTTTATATAAAATATAAATATTTAATATACAATTTAATATCTATATTCTATTAAGACTCGTGTATTATTACTGGATTATTTTTGTGTAAACACCTAACTAGTCCGATCCATCTTTGAGGTGAACGTAACTTATTCGTTCCTATACTTTTCACAAGTGTAGTGAATTAAATTTACTTCGACTTTTAATAACCTTAATTATTCTAAGTGTTACTTGTGGACCGGATTCCAATTCTTTAAATCCCCAAAGTGTCATAAACCAATTGAGAAAAAACCAAGTCAAAGGGGAAGTTTAGTCGATTTCTTGATTTTGTTAAATTCTTTCCAAGAAAAGTTTCACAAAGACACGGGTGTTTAGAATGGTCATAATCATTGTTGGAATGCTCGTGTTAGTTTACCTTCGATATTTATTTTCCTTGTGTCAGATTATTCTTAAGTGTTCGTGTACAACTGGAGATTCTTCTGTGTCGAGTTGAACTTTGAGACAGATGTGTACTGAGGTACCAGCTGGGGTTTTTCGGGTTTTAATTAAAATTTCAAAGGGTAGGAGACAACAGAAGAACTCTCAAATATGTAGACTTGATTTAGAAGTTTTAGGTAATTTTCAGGGTAAAGAAGGTCGTTCGAGAGAGGATGAGGTTTTCCATTAATGATGGGGACAGAAGATGTTTGGCGTTAATTCTAAGATGTGATGGAACTTCTCATAAACAAGAGTATTTACGAAATGTAAATCAGGAATAAAAAATTTTTTAAACCATATAGACATGTCTCGAATTGTGTATCTCGATTTGTGTATCCGTGTGTTCTTTTCAAACGATTAGTTTATGCTATTAAGATAGTGTTTATTAAGATAAACGATTAGTTTATCTATATGACTGATTTCTTTTCATTAATAAACGAATATACATCATTCTGTCCTGCCTCTTCCGCTACCGTGGGGTGAGGTCATGAGAACGGACCTTTTAGGGTACTTACCTCCTCGGACCATCCGACATCAGGTACCCCAACGATTCTCAGCCTGTGTTGACTCGCTGAAGTGAAAGTGAAAAGTGAAAGTACGTAACCTCTTCCTTTACCGTTGGGTGAGGTCACAAGAACGGACCTCTTAGGGTCTCTGTCCCCTCGGACCACCCGACGGCAGATACCCCAGCGTGTTCTCAACCTGTGCTGACTTCGCTGAATCGTCGTCGTCGTCGTAGTCATTCTGTCTTTCAAAACCTTCATTTCAGGAATTACTATTTTCACTTCTAACCCCTTACACCCTATTTTTGCTATTCACTAAAACGTAGAGTGTTTACAAACCCCAGTATGTAAAAAGACTTTCATCAGTCCTATTTAAATTCTACGTATATACTTTTGTGGTCGAAGATACAACTTCGTAGCCGAGATTCCTCTTCCGTTTACTAGACATAAACGTCACGTCTCAGTCAGATCATTCAAGTTGAGTCTCAATGTGTAAAGGTTTTAGTTTACGGTTTAGGAAAGTGTAGTCGGTCAGGAGGTTTTGGTATTTTGTCGGTAGTCAGATAGTTTATACTACCTTCTTCAAAATTTTAAGGACCGTATTTATAGTAAGACCCATATAAAAAAAAGAACAGGATACCCTTCTGTTGTGTTCTGAGTTATAATAATCTGTTGGATTGTCAGGTATAAAGTAGTGTCAGTTGAGTAGGACTCACGTGTCTGTTCATGGTGCGTAGAGTGGGGTGTTGGATATGAGGGGTCAAGGGTCACTAATTTTTTTTTTCTTGAAGTGGGTTCAAGACGACTGCAGTTACCACACAAACGCACGTTTCTGTCAGAACACCTACCTAACTTCTGTCACTACAACATTGAAAAGAATTCCGGAGTTAATAAGTTTTTTTTGGAGTGAAGATTTCCCTTCACAGTCTTTCAGGTCTTGAAATAAAGTTCCTTTTCCGTCGTTCATTTAGAATTTTCTTGATTTACACAAAGTTTCATACAGGAATTTGACTTTCAACTGTCAGTACAGAACCGTACAGGATTTGGGGTAACATTATTTTTTACTATTAGTGTGGAGGAATCCCCCTTTTCTTCCATTTCCTTTTTTATCGTATTTATTTTTATCCTAGTGTTCCTAGGTATTGAAAAGTATAATACCTAAAAAGGGAAACAAAGAAGTTGTAAAATGAATACGTTTTATAGTAGATACTTAGATTCTAGAGTATCTCAAAAGACTGATTAGTCTTTTAATTATGATCTGTAAGACCATAATGTTTCTCGGTCAACGAGTTTATTATTTAATCATGAATAATTCTTTATTTTTACAGTGTACAACCTGAAACGTGATGTACCACCCCTTACCACTCATAGATTTTTTTTGATCTCTCTCTTTGAGAATGAGAGTTTGTAAGTGTCAGATGGTTCTCCCTGTCCATATTTAAGACGAAAAACAATTAAATCTTTTGTAAACGATGGTTGGTCTATACATCATGTTTTATTGACTTATTTCGAAATTTGTAGTCAACTAGTTATTTTTCGTTACTTTCAATCTCAGGGTTCACGTAAGATTCTTCCCACGTATCTCCAATCACCTATAGACCCCCGTCCTCACCCAACGGGGAGTTTTTTGCAACATAAACCAGGTAGGAATTCTAACAAATAAAGAACATGAGATGGGGGAATATTTGTTGTCCCACCCTTTTGTAGAGACGTTGAGCCTTGACTAGAAGAAATGTTTTGAGACAGTTGGTCTTCAAGTTTTATTCTTACAAGAAAAAGTTAAAGATGTACTTCTTTCCTTAGGAAAGTAAGGTCCTTTCTGTCACAATGGGTTTACTTAGTGTTTTAACAACGAAACTGTGTGAAGGTCTAAACACCAACAATTTCCGTTCAAAGTTCATCTTTTACGACAGATTAACAGTTCATCGAACAAGGAGTCTCGGAAAAGACTTCGTATCCCATGTATAATCGACTGGTCAACAAAGTTAAGTAAAGTCGGGGTATTCGGTGCATTTCTAGCCGAGAGTCCGGACTTCACTGTGGATGTCTTACTTCTGTCTCGGAGGTGGGGACGGAGGGGTCACCTGAGTGAAGGTGGATCTTGGTACAAACCACGGGGGTGTGTTGTCCCTGTGGTCGGTTAGACCAATAGAATCGGTGAGATCGAGCTAAAAAAGTACGTATTTTTTACGGTAATCTCCCCCTACACTATTATTCTATCCGATACGTACACACCCCTGAATCCCCTTTAGAGATGGAGGTCGATTAAAACGACACTCGGTTTTTGACAAGATTTTTTAATTTACGGTAATCTATTCGATTCACAAATATAAGTAGTAAACTTAAAATGATGAAATCAGTCTTTCCTAATTGGACGGATGTGTCCACAAGAGACTTACGAGTCCTCTCGAATAGATCTTAAGAGTGGTCTACGACTGGAAGAGATATGAAAGGTTAGTGATAACAGTCCCTCCACGCCACAAACGTTCAAGTGACAGGTATAGGAGGTGATCTTGTATTCGACGTACTCCCGTCCCGGAAACAAAAGAAGTGGTAGTGTCGGGGTCTCGAACCGTGTCACGGACCATGACTCATTCATAAGTTATCTCAATTGGTGGTAGACCGTTTCTCTTACTTATTTGATAACCTCTTCTCGGTGTCTCGGTCGGAAGGTCTAAGATGAGAGATTCCCGTCCTACGGACACCCTACTAAGAGATTTTAGTCTTTTTATGTGTCATCCCTAAGTCATTTACACACTACATAGTCACTTAATTTAGTGTCGTAGAATCTCAGAGTGATTTCCTATCCGTCCATAGGAATACGTCGTGGGGTAGACGTGTTAGTAAGTCGGGGAGGACCTACGAAGGTCACTATCCCTCAGTCTTGAGGGTGATGTTAAAGGTGGGAGTACAATCGTACTGTTTATTCTTAATTAATATAGAAATAAGTTTATGTCGTGATAAGTTTACAGTTAAGTAAACTGTAAAAGTCCGGAGGGATTTCTCCGAGAAAAGATCGACTCATAGTAGGGACTCGGGCTTCAACTACTAAGGAGACCCATATGGGACTATACTCACCTATTGGATTCCGTCACAGGAGGTGTTACACACACCTGGAGACTTAGGAGATGCTCGGAGTCTTTTTATGTTTACGGATATAAGGAGCAATCTGAAGGGCTTAGTCTCGTGGACCCCCTCCGGAGGTCCATCTGTGTCAATCAGTTGGTCCCGACTTTTTGTGACTTTATTCCTGTAAAAATCAAAGTCCAAGTTCTTTCTCTCTACAGACACCGTCTCTAGGAAATGTAGAACTCACCCTCTCTTTTCCCGAACTTCTGTAAAGAGACGGGACGAGGGTTCTACCAAACCCGAGGGTGCTCCTGTCGTCTCCGTCTCCGCCCTTCCAACTCCTCTGTGACATTGTGTCCCTCCCTTCGGTCGTACGACTCCGTCGTGTCTGTGACCCCCGTCGACGATGTTGGAGGTCCCTCCGTCCCGTCCCCTGAGTCTTGTCGGTCTCCAGTGTTCCCCTGACACCAACTGTCTACCTGGACTCGTGTACCAGCTGTGGGACGACCCCTGAAGGTCTGACCGACCCCTCTCTTCTTGGGACGTCCGTCAGTGAGAAAGTGGATTTTGTAGAAACGACTCGTGGATGATAAAGGGTCCGTGACAGTCTCCAAGATCCCAATGTCCTTTCTTACCTTTATTCATATCTTAGTTGGTATCGAAACGGTTCACTCCTGGAGTTCTTAGTCCTTACGTCAGAATTATCGATTGTAGTCTAATCTATGTGTTTTCAAGTTTTTTTTACATACGAATCACTTTTCTTCAATCTCTTTCTGTTTATGAGAAACAACAGTGTATATGAACTTTAGATTTTTTATTTAGCGTACTTATATCTATTGTCTTTGTCTAAGTGTCTACATCTCTTGTTTGATTCAATGGTCACCTCTCTCTCTTCCTCTACCCCCGTCCTGTTCCATATCCTAATTCTCTTTTTCGTATAATACTTATTTTATCTATTCGGTGTTCCTACATAATACGTCGTGTCTCTTTAAACCGGAGTAAAACATTTTTGAATTTTACCTTATGTTGGGGTTTTTATCACTTAGTGAGACAACATGTGGACTTTGATTGTATTGTGACATTTAGTTCATATGAAGTTAAAAATTCTTTATCTATGTGTATTTCTCTAGATCACTCATAAAGAGAAGGACCGGAGAATGAATTTCTCTTCCCTTTAGTGAGAAACCGAACGGATATAAAAATTTTTTCATGTGTAGGCGTCGTGTGGGACCGTCAAAGAGACCCTAAGGTCCGTAGGGAAGATGTGTCTCGGTGGGAGTCAAGGGTGAGACGGCGTGTCGTGAGCCCTCTTACCGTTCACCCCACGTCGGAAGGGAAACAAGACCGGCGTCGACAGAGATGCCCCTACTCGGGAACTTTTCGGGTCCCATTGCCAGAACGGGTATTGACGAGTCCTCTTCGATACTTTCCGATTTGTCCGGCGGTGTACTTGTGCTACGAGAAATTAATGCTCCAGGGGGGTACCTTCCTTCCGGCCGTCTGTCCGTCTGTGTAAGGTTAATGCGATTATGTGGAACATTTGTAGTTTATAAAAATAAGACTCTAATTTCTCTCGGACATAGGAGTGTCGCGAGGACTCTGCTGTCACGTAGAGTCCCGACAACGGTCACGACGACCCCTTTGTCCTAAAGGAGACCAATTTTATCTGAAAGTGTTTTTATTGTCGGAGCTCAGACCTCCACCAGTTTACACTGAAGGTGACGTTCGACAGGTTTTAAAGTTAGTGTCATGAGTTTTTCGAATGTTTTCCTGACTCAAGTGTAAGAGTCTTCTTTGACTAGTCGGAGGGGTCACAACAGGGTCGGAAATGGGGTTGGTACGTCTCGGACACCAGTTAAGGGAACCAATTCGGACTACCACCATCCGGAAGTCCGAAGTCAGACCAACGGTACACCCAGTGAGTGGAAGTAGTCACAGTCGGGGAAGACCCGTTGTGTGTGTGTGTGTGTGTGTGTGTGTGTGTGTGTGTGTGTGTGTGTGTGTGTGTGTGTGTGTGACTACATTGATTGAGTCGGTGTAAGAGTGTAAGTCCAGTCGATCGTTGGTCATTGGACTTACACGGTCCATTTATCAGCCTCAGTAGTCGGTGACCAAGGTTCGATTAGACTCTTCACCCATTACTCTAACCTTTTTGGGTGTGTACTTTGAAACTCTCGTCCGGAAAACCACCCAGTGGTATACTTTTTTTTCAGGAACTTTAAGGATAAGAGATAATGTTTATTCACAACATTGTTTATTTGAGGGATTCCTTATCCAAAAAGGTAAGCTTGGTCATTTTGAGTGAGGATATTTTACTTTTTAGGATGAATCGCGTTTGTTGAGGTGCAACGTTGTCATCGACAAATACCAGACGATTTGTCAACGTCCGTTTAGTCAGAAATATTCCCGTAGTGTCAAAGTTGTGGATTCTCTCAAGTTATGTGTCTCTTTTTCCGTCTCTTAGTAACTTTTGAGAAGAGACCACCGCACTCGTTAGTGAAGATTAAAGAGGTAGTGTAATTATACTTAAAAACATATGGTCAGGGAGTTTCACTCACAAGGACGACGTGTGACCCCCTTTCATTTGAAATACCCAGGGAGATGTTTTGTGTCAGAGAGACTCCGCTTCCTCCATTACTCTTGGTTACTGAAAGTGAAATTCCCCGAGAATGTCGTTTTGGGACAGGTACCTCAGCGTTTCTTAGTCTATATTGACTCGTTGATTCGTGTGTATATGTCGTTTTGAGATTCTATGACTCCCCGAGGGACTCACCGAGTTTTTCGTCCTTCACCCGTTCAACTGGTTTCTGTTCAGACAAGTGTAGGAGGACAGGAGGGAAGGGGAGGTAAAGTAGAACCCGAAAATATGTCTACGTTCCCTCGTGTACCCTTTGAGACTTCCCGTCCAGTCATGAGTCCCGTAACTCCTCATGCTCACTCCTTCCGTCCCAGGTAAGGGGGTACATGGGGTGTAAACCCAATCCCTCTTGTATTGTCACCCCCACGAAATCCGAGTAACGAGTAAGTGCCGAAACAAGTGAGTCATTTGTGGGACTGATGAGTCGATGTTACCTTGACCGTGACCCCACTCAAGACCCCAACCTTTACACTTGACCTGTTTCGGGAGGGAGTCGGAGTTCGACGACTCTTAGACCATGTTGTTTATGTATTCCTTCGTGTGAGTTTTTATTTGTCACATTTTCGAGTAGGATTGTACTACACTTCTCTTATATTTCATGTCTTCACCGTATTTCCTCTTTTTCTAGTGGAACTGGACCCACCCTCGTCTCACCACTACCACCCTCCTTCCCCTTTCCCTCCACAGATCCGAAACCACTATATTCGGTCTGAAATTTCTTATTTTTTCCTGGGGTGGTTCCGTTTTACTCTTTTATTTTAAGATTCGTCTCCCTTGTTAGATACTTTTCACGGTCGTACATGTTGTCATGCCTCGTGAACCCGTTGTGGTGCCGGAAGTCCTACCGATTGACACGACTCCGATCTACGTCCTTCGGTCCGGTACCCCTGGGAACTTGGAGTGCGATTTCTTAGAACCGAGATTGGGTGTCAGAACCCCTCGGTGTCTTTCGACCCCCCCGTTGTCTCAGTGACTTAGACGTTACACGAAATGATTCTAGTGAGACCGTCTCCTCCTCTCTTGTCTAGTCTCGTTCCGGTCTGACTCCCTTTACTTCCAATACCGTGTTCGAGTCCCATTTCGTCGTCTTCGAACCCGATCCCGTCACCGGTACCTCTACCTCTTTTGTTCTCTCCGACCTCAGTTCAAATGTTCCAACTTAGTACTGTCCTCAATTCCTTACTCCTCCTCCTTGACGTAGATCTTTCTGAGGGTTCAAGAACCCACGACCTTCTCCTTGTGTCCCCTCTGTAAAACTCCCCCAACACATCCTACTCAGCTCTAACCCTATAAAACTCCGACTCCAAGGACACCGAGCAAGTTCAAACTTTACATCTTCTCTCCAGTCATGACTCATTTATAGAGTCTCGGAGTAGAGAAGGTTTTAACCCGTTTCGGAGTCGTATCTCTGTGGGTCTTATATAAAAAATTGATTTCTTCTCAGATCACCTTTTCAGACTATTTTTACCCTTACGGTTTCCTTGTGGTTTCTACTTCTCTGACAGGTGAGTTCCTGAACCATCTAAAGACGAGTCTAAATGACATAAACTCATGTTTATGGTTTAAAAGTGACAGATCCTTTGAACCATTTGGAGAAGATCCATTTCTTTTTTTATATATATATATGTATGTCTTTATATATATATATGTATGTGTATATAAATACAAAGGGAAAAAGAATTTGAAATACACCTTTAGTGACGTAATTCTGACTGTTCAATGAAGTGAAAGTTAAGGTTTGAACAAAAATGAAAAGTATTTTTGACTTTCACTACGAAGACTCGTTTTTACCTACTCGTAAAAT
Source organism: Capra ibex (assembly GCA_006410555.1). Lineage (NCBI taxonomy): Eukaryota > Metazoa > Chordata > Mammalia > Artiodactyla > Bovidae > Capra > Capra ibex. The sequence continues at coordinate 30,234,589 of SJYO01026388.1, read as the reverse complement.
TCCTGACGGAAGAAAATACTTTAGATCGGGTATAGTTTGTAAAAAATGATCTTTAATACTTGTGTAATGTTTCTGAGTGTAAAGGAATTTATCTTTTTATTTTCAGGTGAAAGGGTATTGAATCTAGTCTTTCTGACGAAGAACAAACGACCCCCCAAAAATATCAACGTCGAATTTAAGCCCTACTAAAAATACTCCGTTCCTTCTGCATCTAGGAAGACGTTTTTCTCCTTGAAAGTGTTAATCACTTTTGGTTCTCACGACTGTACTCCCCGAGCCCCCCTTCTACTACACTGGTGTCGTGGCGCCACTTCCTTTCTTCTCGGGGTTGGGGGGAAGGGTCGGACGTACGGTCGGGGTGTGCACGGGGGTACGAATACCTACGAGGAGGCACCCGAAGTAGACTAAGGGTTTCGTCCATGGTGTTATTTCTCGGCTTACGGAGAGAGACGAAGATTATAACTTTGGTCGACACAAATATAGAGGGACTGGTGGAGAAGACAGAGGGGAGTATCAGACGTGTCTGTTTTACAAAAGTCCGGTCGGTCCGTTGGAAAGTTGAAGTGCCTCGTGCATTGAAGAATTGTCGTTTTCGGAAAACATTCGAACAAAAGTTTTTTGACGTGCATCGGTCATCTTCGGTTTCACCATATATTTTCCTACAAGAGGAGAATCGTCCTTTTTGAAGTTTCGTTAGGGACTGTATGGTCTTAAGTGACGAAAGGGTCATTTATAATAGACAAAACCGGTCTCTTAAGATCCAAACCCCTATTTAAGTTTCTACTTCTCGGACACAAACCGTATCAGAAAGATAAATATAAGATTCGACTTTTGCAGTAGGTGACCGATACATATTGGAGTGTTCCACCGGTGAGTCCCCCTCACCTCACTTTCGAGTAAAACCGAAACGCCTGAGACGGGAATTTTTCGGTAAAACCGTTCGTGTACCCGTCCGTGACATTGTTACCTTTGTTTTTTCGTCCACACTTCCTTTCAGACAAGGGTCCTCACAAGTGGTGAGTCCTCGTTCCGTTCGTGGGAACATCTTTCCTTTCAATTTCCTAATAGGTTAGAAACCTATTTTCAACGTATTGAAAATTTCTAATTTTTTATGACATTGTATTAACGGTATAATAATACTCATAAAATATGTATAAACAATTTTTTTAAATTAATTACTTGATGTCCCCAAACCCCGAACACAGACAAAACACACAAATGAGTTAAACACAGGAGTTAAGAGTAAGTATTCTACAGGAAAGACAGAGGTCGGATCCAAGGTCGGAGTGGTAGAAAGTGTGTGAGTGGTGTTAGAAGGGGTATTCGAAATAGTTGTCGAGGCAAACTGGTAACGACCTAAAACGACGACTGTGTTTCATGGAAGACATGAAACATAGTAAGACGTCTCGTGGTTGGAGTTGTTTCGGGTACTTGTAGAAAAAGTAAAAAAAAACTACTCTCCTCCCCCTCTTTTGAAAAATGAGAAACTGAATCTCGAAAGTGGTCCACTCTAGAGATCGAGAAATGGAGAAATACTAGTATCGTTCGTACAGAGTGTTTGAGACCAGATGGTATACGTTTTACTATAGAGTTGTAGAGACTGTGTCTCCTTAAGTACTCGGTTAGTCTTGGTTTCGTTATTTTTCTGTCACAGATTTCCTTGTTTTACATCTATCTCGGTGTAACGGCTAACCTTATTAACTCTAAATTAACCCGTCTTATGTTCTATTCTTCAATCTCTATACCCGTAAACTTAGGGTGAAACGGTAGTTAAGTGTCCCGTGGACAAGTGTAGGGGAAACGGAGTTAGAGAGGTACCACATTAAGTTTAATGGATGGATAAATTCTGTGTGTTTCAATAGGTTAAAACCTGGTTCAAAATATACACCAAAATCACACTTTTCGTCGTAAACCGCCCCCTCCTTCCTCTACCTTATAAATGAAGGATCCTCTTTTAAATTCATACGTTAGGAGAACTATAGATTTCTTATTCCAATGAACCCTTATCTGCGGGTCTCTGGGGGAACTCGTAGGGACTCGGGGGATTTCGGGTCTGTTTCCTAAGAAAAGTCGAAGCTTTCGGATCGACCCTCAAGGTCTAACTTAGAGTGTCCGTATTCAGGAACTATCTAGGTGACACCAAAGTCTCGAGTCGGAAGTCTTTGAGTCGAAGTTAGTCGACTCGGTTGCCCCTAGGACGACCTCCGTCACCCGAGTCCGACAGATTTGGGTACTTCTCATTGGCGACGTTGTCGTGTGTTTACTTTACCATTCCACCGGAGTCCACTGCTTACTCAGGTGCGCAGACACCTCGAAAGGGAAAGGACCTACCAATCGGTAGGTCATCCAAGTGCTCCTTTGAGGGCGAATCGTTTGAGGTAAAAGGTAGTTCTCGTCGACCAGAAACAGTTCTTGATCAAGGATGACCTTTGTGAGAATTTCTTTGATGAGGAGAGGAGGTTCCTTCGAAAGATATGGTTCTTGACTCCGACCGACTGAACTTTAGTTTGTGTAAGAATAGACTTAAGTCGACCTATCTAAAGAAAGAACCAAACGAAAAAGGGTCGGGAAGATGAAGCGTGTGGGAAGATAAGAACTTCGGATTGTTAATCAGTTTAACTTTACGTCGACTCATCAAGTGTGAAAGAGTTACACGATGTAAAGACCTAAAGAGACTATTGTAGAATCTTAGTAACCATCGTAAAATTGTTTGGTAGAGAATTCAGAGGAAGTAAAGGACACCTAGAAAAGGTTGATGACAGAGTGTCCTGTCCCCGGGAGTTATCCCGGGGGTCAAAACTCTTAGACGGAAGTCTCGGACGATGAAAGGTTCTCTAATTGACACATCCGTTCGGAGAACCGTACTTTCTCTTAGTTTTGTCCAGATTGTACACTGTGTGTGTTGATCCGTAAGAATTTACTCAATGCGACACATTGATCTGTTTAGTCTGGGTGGTTCCGATATCAATTGAAACAGAGTCATTTCTTACGATGGGACGTCGCATGGTCATTATATGACAGGAAACCCTTGTCATTTCTTACTAGGGTTTCCTGTCAGGAACCTGGTCAACTAACTTGACTAAGTTTTAGATATGTTAACAAGTTTTATATATAAGGGATCAGGGGTGTGGTTTATATGTTTATAATGTTGAAAAAACCGTTCTAGGTTTTTGGATATAAAAAAATTGAAAGGACCCGTAAAGAAAAAGAAAGGGGAAAAAATCGATCTTAGAATCGAGACGGTAATGAATTCTTGTATGTGACCCCTTCAATGACTTGGAGAGACTCGGAATCAAAGGAAGAGACGGTTTACAAATATTATCTGTGTTGAATCCTAAAATCACTTCTTATTTACTCTACTATACTCCTTTGAGGGACTGTGTTTCATCCGTGAAATCTGAACCCTCGATAGTTGTTGTCCTTATTTCCTCATTACGTTTACTCTTACCGGTACACAGACCCCGTCCTTCCTTTGGTTCTCCCTGGTTCGTTTTGTGACCGAGTGTGTGACTCCCCGTCCAAGGGGACTTCCACGAGCCTGCGGTAGGTAGGGTTATCCGTGTCGACAGTCGTAGGTTTACGTCCAGGTCGACAGTCGCACTCTTCGTGTTGTCCTTTCTCGTCCCTACAGAACCCTGTAGGATCCCTCTTCGGGAACCCTGATCTCCCTTCTCTGGTCTTCGTTCCTTAGGCTTTCAGAGTCTTTAGCTCCGGTTGTTCATCGGAGTTTCGTCGTCCGTCAGTACACTAGACCGTTAGGGTGAAGACCCCAATATAGGTTTCCTTTATTTTAGTGATAGAGCTTCTTGATAGAGGAGAGGGTATTATGGTGTCGTAATAAGTGTTATCGGTACTAGACTTTGTTAGATTTGTAGACAGTCTACTTACCTATTTCTTATACACTACTATATATGTGTGTGTGTAGACATATGTACATATGTATAAATCGGTAAATTTTTCTAAGACGGTAAAAACTGTTATACCTTCTTGAACCTTCTGAAATACGATTCACTTTATTCGGTCTATACGTTTCTGATCATAGTGTACTAGAGTGAATATAGACATTAAATTTTTTATCCAACTTGAATATCAATGTCTTGGTGAGGTCATGAGAACGGACCTTTTAGGGTACCCACCTCCTCGGACCATCCGACGTCAGGTACCCCAGTGTTTCCCAGTCTGTGCTGACTCGCTGAAGTGAAAGTGAAAAGTGAAAGTACGTAACCTCTTCCTTTACCGTTGGGTGAGTGAGGTCACGCCTCACCTAAGAGGTCCCCTCTTAGGGTCCCTGCCCCCTCGGACCACCCGACGGTAGATACCCCAGTGTGTGCTGACTTCTCTGAATCGTCGTCGTCGTCGTATCAATGTCTTTCATCTTAACGTTCTCTGATCTCCTATCCTCCCTTTCCTTCTATAATTAGTTATAACTAGTTTTCCGTGTTTAAAAGTTTATATACCTTCAACTGACTAACTATAATTCTTAGTTCACATCTTATTTCGGTTATGGGTCCCCTACCCTCCTCCTGTCTTTATCTACTCCCTCTCCCTCTCCTTATCCACGTTTGAACATCAACTTTTTATGTACTCAGTGTCCATACTTTACATGTTACACCCCTTATATCAGTTATTGGTTCGTTACAGAAACACTACTGTACAGATTGATCTGAACACTACTAATAAAAGTTTACGTATGTTTCTTTTAGTGATACAACACATTACCCTTGTAACACAATTTGTTCGTATATTTGTTTGAGTTTTTTTTTTCTCCAGTCTAAACACGAATGGTCGTCATCCCCCGACCTCTTCCCCTCTGACTTCGTCTGTCAGTTCTTTCCATGTTTGAAGGTCAATATTCTATATATTCGTGACTCCTACGTTGTATATTGTACTATTTATATTAATTGTAACGGTATACAATATATCCTTTCAACAATTCTCTGATTTAAGATTCTCAAGAGTATTTTATGTAAAAAAGATGAATAAATTAAAACATAGATATTTCTATGTTTTAAATTTTTTACCGTTGGGTGAGGTCATGAGAACGGACCTCTTAGGGTACCTGTCTCCTCGGACCATCCGATATATCAGGTACCCCAGTGTTTCTCAGCCTGTGCTGACTCACTAAAGTGAAAAGTGAAAGATATATTCTACTACTTACGAGAGATTAGAATGAAACTATTAGTAAAGTACTACATACATTCAGTTTAGTAATAAGATATGTGAATGTAAATATGTCATGACATACAGTTAATATAAAGTTATTTTGACCTTCTTTGGGTTATGGATATAAGTGGTAACATACATCGAACGAAAATGAATGTTTTAGAAATCTTAAAGAAAGCATTTTGTAAGTGTCGTCTTCACAAGTAAAATGAACGGATAAAGTGGAGATTTAAGGTGGTGTCGATAACCCTAATACACTCCATTTCTTTATTTGTGTTTCTGATAATCCAGTTGAACCGATGGATCTTAAGACTATCCTTTCAATGACTGTCGGTACAGAATGTTTCACGAATTTTCGAGTTAGATTCCTGAATTTATGTATTTAAAATCTACATGTCGTACCACTGAATCAATTATTACATAATATGTAAACTTTAGACAATTTTTTCGTTTAGAGTTCATCGGAGATGTGTGTGTGTTTTTTCTATTCATACCCTCCACTACCTAGACAAGTAATTAGACCAACACCTTTAGTAACATGTTACACATGTATATAGTTTAATAGTGCAGCATATGGAATTAATATATGTTAAAAATAAACAGTTTTTATTTATTTTTAATTTGGTTTTGGGTTTTTTCGTCGTCCGTCGGTTCGGCCCCACTGGGGGATCCATTGGGGTGATCTTAGGTGTCGTCCTAAGGTCCGGGAATTCTGTCTTGTCTCCTGACACCTCGTTCGAATAAGGTTTCTGTCTCTGAATCCTTGTTTCTTTATCCTGTCTTCGGTTCTATAGTTTGTCGAGTTTTATTCACTGTTTCCTGTCCCGGATCTCGGGGTGGTGGAAGAAGTCTCTCGCAGTCAGAGACAGAGACAGTATTTGACCAAACTGAGTCCACTTTCGGTGTCATACTGACGTCGCCGACTCTGCCACCCCGACCTACCTGGATCCATCGTTCAGTCGCCCCAGCAATGGGACGTCTCCGTCGACCGTCTCGTTTGAGGAGTAGGGTTGTTCACGCCACTCCTCCCGTCCCTCTCCCCTTCCGGTCTCCCGTCCACTTCTCATGACGCTACCCTCTTTTACTTCCTAAGAAGGAAGGGCCCAGATTGTCTGGGAATTTCCCAAAGAAGTACACTCCTCTTTTTCCGTTTTTCGTGTGGTCAAATACAAGAGATCCCTTTTCGTCTTGTTGATTAATTTGACCGACCTCCCACCGGTCACACTATTTGACCCTCCGTCTGTGACGTCCCAGACTCCATCTGTCCTCTCCCCTAGCACTTTGTTCTATCGTCCGTGATTCACGTGCACCAGTCGTCAACTCCCACCTCTCGCTCCCCGAGGGATTGCAAACCCTCCTGAAGTCTTCTCCCGTCCCTTACATTTTTTTTAAAACTCGATACAAGATCTTTTGTAAGTTTACAATCGTTCTTCGAATCTCTTTCTACTTTTAAGGATAGACACGAAGAAATTTGTGTCTCGAGTTCTGACTGGGTGCACCGAGGGTCGACAGGTTGCCGACGTAATATTTCTCGTCACGTCCTGTCTCTCGAATCGGGACGCTCTGGAGAGGGCACTAGTGTAGATCCCTCACATTTGACCTAAACAACCCCTTTTCTCGTCCGTGGGGATGGTGTCGGAGGACCCGACCTCTCCGGGTTGGACGGGTTGGAGTCGAGTTGGACCTCACGGCCGGTGTGACCGGTGCAGGTCAGGACAACGTATTGAAGAACGGAGAGGGGATATCATTCATCGAAATACAGACTCTCGGTCGATTCGTGGGTAGGAGGGGTCTTCCCTTCAGACTCCTAACTATTGGAGTTGGACTTGGACGTGGACGGGGTCGGAAAGAGGTGGAGTGGGACGGCCGTCGAAGGTCGAAACCGAAGTGAGTAAAATAAGTATCGGAGTAGGGTCGTTGGGGACCCGTGGGGTCCTCTACCGGGGAGTGGTGGGGACAATACCCTAAGACGAAGTTAGTTTGTTAGTTGTTCCTTTGGGTTTAGGTCTGGGTTACCTCTTTTTTTTCCCTTTCCTCTAGTTGATAAAGTTTCCGGTCTAGTCGAGTCACGTCACTTCCTTCCTCCTCCTACGTCCGACGTGGTCTTAGGACCCAAGAGTCGACCTGGTGTGCGTGACCTAACCTCCGTTCTCCTCACCGTCTCCGTAACAATTAAAGGACGGAGCAGTTCGTACCGAGTGCTTAAGTCGTCGAATTTAGGGGTCGTCGTCATCCTCGACCGTTGTCCGTTGGACGACATTCCCTATTTCTACCGTTACCGACTCGTGGTCCCTGAACCTACCCGTCTCCAGTTCCTCCGGTCAGGGCCCCTCTTCGACGTCCTCAACCTATCCTCTCCTCTCTACAGTGCAAACAGTTCATGGGTGGTTGACGTCCCGTAACCCTCTACGAAATGCATACAGTAGTTGTAATTAGGAATCCATTGAGACCCTTCGTAGAGGTGTAGTGTCGTCTCTACGGACTTGGAGTCCAAGAGGAGTGAGTGTCGATTCCTCGCTAAATTGTGGACACAGAGTAAGATGTAGGACCCGCACAAGGGTGTCGTGGTGACTCGCACTTGGTCTGTGGTGTCGTGTCGTGTCCTCGGACGGGGTTTCACGTGGAACCCACTTTGGTTTACTGTAGACTCTAGATACAGTTTGTAGTGGACCCCCCACCACCCACCACTCACCCTCCTCTCCTCTTTATTCTGACCGGTGCACAAGTATTGCCAACTCCGGTCTCCTCCCGACTCGGCTCCGAGTCACATGATAGGATAAAAACATACACAAACTTTAAAAGGTATTGTGTTTTGTTTCAGAGACGACATACTTCAGTTCAATTGTGTAGTAAAGGGGACCGGAATGGGTAGTGATTTACGTGTGAGAAACCAAACCCCGAAGGAAAACCAATGTTTTGACTTATAAGTGAAATCGTTTCTTAAGAGTGAAAGGATCCTTGAAGGAAGACACACCTCATTCGTCTTTGTCATCCGTCTCAAGGCGACTTCTCTTACGAAAGTCTTTCCTTAAAGAACAAGGTACTTTTATTCTCTGATAAGAGCAATGTTATATTTTCCCCTTTTTTGTCCCATATTTTGGTGTTGACTTAGAAGTTTTCCTTAAACTACATTTATGTATATATCTTCCTTTTCGTGATTGTACTTTTGTTACCTTAATTAAAAGACTTAAAATGTGACCTGCAACTTGTACGCAAACAAAAACCCTTTATAAAAAATTTGTCAAAAAAAATGCCCGAAATCTCTTTGTCTTGACCTGATTAATTTCGGAAACCAGACACAACAGTAACCAGATCGTCATGAAAAGGTTAGTAATCATAACTTTCCATTGATAATTGTCGATAGTGCACGGTCCGTTCCGTGTCCAATAAAGATTAGAAATGTTATTAGGACGTTAGACCTACTAAAACGTGACTAAAACTTGAGTCTGGACGACCAAGACTTCGGACAGAACGAGGTAGTGTGGACTGGAGGACGGAGAGTCGAGAATGGAAGATCTCACTCTTTTGTGGTCTTCGTCTAAGGACTTTGTGACCTTGATCTCCGAATATGGACGTCGACACAGAACCCAAAGGGATACGGTAGTGCTGGGTATAACGCGTCATCAGAGCCAGACCGGTCCTACCTCGACTAATTAGTGATAGACCGGTTGTTCTGTCTGGTCTGATCGGACAAAGAGAAAGGGGACTCGACTCTCGTACATTAGGGTCGTGAGTCATGGTCACTGAAGACTAAATATAACCTTACGCTGGTAAGAGAGGTTTATTATGAGTAAATCGTTAAAGGGATACTAAATCAACACCAGGATCCTTCCCACTTAAGAATAGTGTTTTTTTTGATAAAGTAATACCTTCTTTGCCGGTTCTAATGGAGAGGGAGGTATGCTGTCGTCTTCGGCACTGTGCCGTTGGTCTACTTCGTGTTTCTCCCTTCTCCCGAGGGATTCCCCCGACCCCCGTCCGCGATTTCGGTCCCCTTTCTCCGAAGTTGGTAGGTAGACGTACCCGATAGCCGGGACCGTCGGAGAACTCCATTCTCCCGTCTTTCTCGACAAACTTTGACCGGTAGTTCCTTTACTAGGTCAGTCGTTCGGTCCAGTCCCTCGAGTATCCGACCCTCAACACTCTCGACGAAATGAGATCGATACGGGGGTGGTGGTAACGGTGTTAGACTCACTGACACTCCGGACACTTTCAACAAGTCAGCACAGGCTGAGAAACGCTGGGGTACCTGATATGTCAGGTACCTTAAGAGATCCGGTCTTATGACCTCACCTATCGGAAAGGGGAGAGGTCCCCTAGAAGGGTTGGGTCCCTAACTTGGGTCCAGAGGGTAAACGTCCTCCTAAGAAATGGTCGACTCGGTGTTCCCCTTCAGGTTCTTATGTTCTCCACCCAGCGGATGGGGAAGAGGTCACTTAGAAGGGTTGGGTCCTTAGCTTGGCCCCAGAGGACGAAACGTCCGCCTAAGAAATAGTTGACTCGATAGTCCCTTCGGGTTACTCCGAACTTCGTTTGAATTAAGTAAAAAGATAACCACTTTGTATCTCTGTGGACGAGGAACTGTCCTTCCAAAGAACAAGATACTTCACATAACTCGTTAAGTTATTTTTCATAAGATATGTGTCGAGATAAAATGTCGTTTAAAGGGGTCTTTACCGGTTTAGTAAAGGGGACCATTGATTCCGACGGGTGGCGTGTGGTTAAGGGGTCACCATCCAATTGGTGACACCGCCGTGTCGACACCCCCACCGGAGAGTGTGGATTTGTCGGGGCCGCCCGCGAGACGATCTCGACAAGAGCCCGTCAGTCTCTGCTCTCACGGCACACGACGGATAAGAACCAGAGAAGGATCAAGATGAGTTTACTGTCATTGGTCTTCATGTAGGTGGGAAGTGTCGGAGGAGTCGATATTCTTATCCATCCCTAGGTTAAACCCTCCTTTTTCTTTTTTGGGTCCTTTTATAAGTCTTGGTGAAAGAGTACTTTTCTTTACCTCTAGATACTTCCACCGTAGAGAATATCTTTTTTTAGTAGGTGGATTTTGTTTCAATAACGACTTCTGTGACCACGGACACAGAGACTCTCACCCGTTGCTCTCTCTGCAGTCGTTTTCCTAATTTCCTTAAGTAACCAATAACAACTTACTATACCGATGATATTGGAATTAACAGTCCGATAAACCTATTGTCAGAATCACCGGCAAATGGAGAACGTCCAAAGGGCCCGTCGCCTTTCTGAAGGTAGGTGAAACCTAAACTAGTAGAGTGGAACATAAACAGGCACTAGGGTTTGTGATTAGGACGTTAGATGATACAGTATTCCATTAATCTTATTTTTCTGTAAACTCCGAATCCTTAAGGACGAAAGGTGATAAAACGGTTTATTTCACAACGAACGAGATACAAATTCTCCGCTCCATAAAAGATTTTCTAGATTCTATTGACTTTCCTGATCCGTAGTCAAAACCAAACTAAAATGGAAAATTACTAAGTTTTTAATGATCGGTACTTTTATTACTCATCTGATTAGTCCACGAAAATGGAAGTCTTCGTGGAAACACACATCACCAAAACCAAATACACCCAGAAGACAAAAACAAAACCCCCAACAAAAAAATCATATTTCCCTTTTACCACCCCTTTTATGTATAACATAAAATAGTTTGGGGTTTACACTTTTTATCAAATTTTCTGACGACTGCGTTAACGTCGACCCGAGTAACTTCGGATTAATTTTACGGCCATTGTGTACTAGGACGGGTCTTCACGACTGATGGCGGTTCGTCTTTGGTCCCGGTAAACCGACATGTTATAATTATTGTTGTCGTCGGTCTTGTAATAGTATTTACAAAACTCACTTCGGGGGTTGGAGATAAAGTTCCAAATGTTTTTAGTTACTAAAAGGTCCGTCACCATTGGTGTCTCTTTGGTCTGAATTAATGTCTTATTCTTTGGTCGTTGACTTGTATATAGAATTCTGATAACCTGACGAGTTAGTGATACTAAGGTAGGAAGTAAGTAACAACGTCGTTACGTGATCTTTGACCCCTAAGTTTCAATCTTATTCCCGTACTAAGTACAAGAGTTCTTCCAGTTTCTTAATTTTTAGAACTTGCATTTCGAATACAAAAAACTTAGTGTTTTTTTCGAGGATCTCTTTACTTATTAATTGAGGTCTGTCTTTTTGTTGTACTTACTGTTATCTTCTATGTCCTTTCCTCAATATATGTATTTAGGGAGACGACGCACGGAGTCACATGGACCGTAATTTGACCATTGTCAACTTTGTCTAAAAGAAGGACGAGAATGTCATTCTCACTTGACTTTATCACAGATGATATACGGTGTACTATAAGATTCGTGAAGTGTTTATAATTGAATAAATCAGGAGTCAAAACTACATTTCTTGTAATAGTAGGAGTAAAATGTCTACTCCTTTGACTCCCCTATTGTTAAGTAGGTCCAAATAGGTTGATTATTTACTACCTCGGTCCTAAACTTGACTCCGTTAGACCGAAATATCTACCATAAGAGTTGATACAATACGGAGAAGAGATATTTTTACCAATACAAATTTTGGTTCCTTGGCATGGATTTGTGACATGGGATCAACGATTTAAACAAAGAGTACCCCTATATCCAAATTGTTAAGACTTTGACAAAATGTAAATACGACGCCACCAACAACAACAACAAGTCAGCGAGTCAGCACAGACTGAGTAACACTGGGGTACCTGACGTCGTGCGGTCCGAAGGGACAGGAAGTGGTAGGGGGGTTCAAACGAGTCTGAGTACAGGTAACTCAGTCACTACGGTAGGTTGGTAGAGTAGCAAACAACAGGGGAAGAGGAGGACGGAAGTTAGAAAGGGTTGTAGTCCCAGAAAAGGTTACTCAGTCGAGAAACGTAGTCTACCGGTTTCATAACCTCGAAGTCGAAATCGTAGTCAGGAAGGTTATTTATAACTCCAGACTAAATGGAAATCCTAACTGACCAAACTAGAGGAACAGTAGGTTCCAAGAGTTCTCAGAAGAGGTTGTGGTGTCAAGTTTTCGTAGGTAAGAAGTCGTGAGTCGGAAGAAATACCAGGTTGAGAGTGTAGGTATATACTGATGACCTTTTTGGTATCGAAACTGATATGTCTGGAAACAGTCGTTTCATTACAGAGACGAAGAATTATTCCACAGATCCAAACAGTATCGAAAAGAAGGTTCCTCGTTTACAGAAAAATAAAATACCGACATCAATGGTAGATGTCGCTAAAACCTCGGGTTCTTTTATTTCAGACAGGAACAAAGGTAACAAAGGGGTCGATAAACGGTACTTCACTACCCTGTTCTACGGTACTAGAATCAAAAAACATACTTCTCAAAATTCGGTTGAAAAAGCAGAAGGAGAAAGTAGAAGTAGTTCTCCGAGAAATGAAAGAGAAACGGAAAACGGAATTCCCACCATAGTAGCCGTATAGACTCCAATAACTATAAGGTCGAACAATAAGTAGGTCGGGTCGTAAAGTGTACTACATGAGACGTACTTTCAATTTATTTGTCCCACTGTTATATGTCGGAAATACATGAAGAAAGGGTTAAACCTTGGTCAGGTAACAAGGTACAAACCAAGATTGACAACGAAGAACTGGACGTATGTCCAAAGAGTCCTCGGTCCATTCCACCAGACCATAAGTGTAGAGAAATTCTTAAAAGGTGTCAAACAAAACTAGGTATATCAGTTTCAGAAATCGCATCAGTCACTTCGTCTTCATCTACAAAAAGACCTTAAGAGAAGAACAAAGATACTAGTTCACCTACAACCGTTAAACTAGAGACCAAGGAGACGGAAAAGATTTAGACCGAACATGTAGACCTTCAAGACACCAACTTGTTTATAATTTACCTGTTACTTGTCACCCTCGGTCCAAAGGATGATGACCTCTTCCTTGATATCTATTCGTTCTTTCTGACCTTAGTTTGGATACCACGACATAATATCAGTCTCTGTGGTGATATTTGAATACAAATCGAATTGTATATAGTCAAGTCAAGTCAAGTGAAGTCAGCGAGTCAGTACAGGTTGAGAAACACTGGGGTCCCTGACGTCGTGTGGTCCGAAGAGACAGGTAGTAGTTGAGGATCTCGAACGAGTTTGAGTACAGGTAGTTCAGCCACTACGGTAGGTTGGTAGAGTAGGAGACAGTAGGGGAAGAGGAGGACGGAAGTTAGAATTGTACATATGTCTACCAATTTACGTCTTTATCAATATCTGTACACAAATATGTCGAGTATGTACATGTAATAAGGGTCGAGACAGACGACTGTCCCGGACTTTGTTGCCCCGAGGTCTTCGTTACTTGTGTGGGTCATGGTTTTTACCACCAAAGATTTGTGGTAAAAAAGGTCAATTTCCTTCGTCTCAGGGAACTTATTTACCGATAAAGACCCTCACCCCGTACCTATATGGACTTTGTAGAACGTCATGGTCTTCTCTCTCTACACAAGTTTTTTTGTTTTCGTACCTCTGTATCTTTTCCCTCTGTTCTCGGTTGGACTTTCTTGAGGTACGGTTCGAACTTATTGAAGTCATTGTCTTATTTATTGTAAGATATCTTAATAGGAGGTTTCATGTTTTATTTATATACACTCAGGTGTGCCTGTGTTCATTTACTAATTTATTGGTCCACTTACTTTTCACTGAATAGAAGGAATATCTCCCTAAGATTTATTAAATATATCTATGAGAAGTAAGGTCTTCCATGTCGAAATAGGGAGGGATAAACCCCTTACTCAATTTGAATCACTGACCGAAGGTTTCTTATGTCAACTCTTCACTTTTTATATGGTCACTTCTTTAGACGGTACGTGTACGATGAAATTGGTTCAGTACCTCCAATTATAGGAGACACTATAAGACACTCATAGTACATGGGACAGTATACTACACTGTTCTTGTGAGGTGACAGCATAAGAAAGATTTTTGGGTATTGGGACCAGATTAGTACTCTTTTATAGTATGTTTAGGTCTGACCCCCCGTGAGATATCTCATAGATCGGTCATAAGGAGTTCTGTCATTCCAACAGTTTAAGTATTTTTTGTTCCTTTCTGACTCTTTGACAGTGTCTGGTCTCTTCTGGTCCCTCTGTACAGATTAACGTTACACAAGGGACCTTACTTAAGACCTTGTTTTTCTCTTGTAAGTACCCCTTTTCACCACTTTTCGTTTATTTTAGACCTCAATCTGACCATCATTACTACACGGTTACAGTTAAAGAAGTAAAACTGTTTATATTGCACCATTATATTCTATAACCTCTTCCGTTACCGTGGGGTGAGGTCATGAGAACAGACCTTTTAGGGTACCGGCCTCCTCGGACCATCCGACGTCAGGTACCCCAGCGATTCTCAGCCCGTACTGACTCGCTGAAGTGAAAGTGAAAAGTGAAAGTACGTAACCTCTTCCTTTACCGTTGGGTGAGGTCACAAGAACGGACCTCTTAGGGTCCCTGCCCCCTCGGACCGTCCGACGGCAGATACCCCAGCGTATCTCAGCCTGTACTGACTTCGCTGAATCGTCGTTATATTCTATAATTATAATCTTCTTGATCATTACCTGTAAATCCTTGAGAGACCCGATAGAAACGTTTAAGAAACATTTATATATTAAAAAGGTTTTATTTTTCAAATTTTTTCATAATATAAGATTTTATCGGTAAGATACATTTTATTCATCTCCTCGTTAATCCATAGTGCGGTCACTTTCCTTCGATCTTTATCCTCGTATTATTAAAAATATAATTCTAATCAAAAGACGAGGGGTCTTGATGAATATCATGACAACAAGGAAAGGATACTATGAAACCCCCTTTGTGATTTGAGTAGACTTGAGTGAAACAAATGTTTACGAATGACCCATTTATCCGCGGTCCGTGACAGGATCCGAGATGTCTACGAGACTACCTGTTCTGTACGAAAGACACACGTTTCTTGTAGGTCGAAGTGACTACAGTTGTGTTTTATTTTGTGTCGTACTATTTACGACTACTTCTTCTCCATTAAAGTTCTACTATCCCCGTGTGGTCCTCCTCGTAGACTGGTTAAGTCATGGTTCCGTGGTACCTCATGTCTCTGTCTGTGGACCTTTTCGGGTCCTTACTAGATATAGAATACTGGTAGTGTTCCTAGGGACCACTACCACTATATGTGGTTGGAGGACAGTCGTATGTCACGTAAAACCTTTACGTTTAAATTAATGTAATGGAGAAGGATGTTGAGAAGTTCCCGAAAGGTAATGATGTTACACACCGTGTAGGAGTGGTGCACACTACCCATCAAAATATATAATTACACCGACGTAATATGGAGGGTCTTTAATAGGCGATTAACTCCACAAAAACACTTCTGTAAAATCTATACGAATTGTAGATGTCAATCCCGAAGGGACCACCTAGTCTATTATTTCTTAGACGGACGTTACGTCCTCTGGGCCAAAACTAGGGAGTCAGCCCTTCTAAGGGACCTCTCCCTTACCGTTGGGTAGGGTCATAAGAACGGACCTCTTAGGGTACCTGTCTCCGACGTCAGGTACCCCAGTGTTTCTCAGTCTGTGTTGACTTGTTGATTGTGAAAGTTGTAGATATCAATCAGTTGAAATTCATTTAAGGAACTATTTCATCACCCGGAGTAGGTTAGTCAGCTTCCGGAATTTTCGTTTTTAGTTTCAAAGAGTCTTTTCTTTTTTGAGAATTCTTCTTTAAGATGAAGTTCTAACGTCGTAGTAGTGGACGGACTCAAATATCGCCGGACGAACGAACTGGATGTCTGAAGTCTGAACGGTGGAGAGAAATAAATTTATATAAAGTAAACCCGAATGTAATATGTATCCTAAATGCCTCTCTTGATATACATTCCATATGTAATACATGTATACATAGGATAACTAAGACAAATACATATACATATCACATGCACACAGAAGATAACCAAGACAAAGAGACCTCTTGGGACTGTGTAGTACCAGTACCCGCGGTCCGAAGCGCCGGGAAGGGGAAGAGTAGTCGGTGTGGAAAGTAGGGTGAGGAGAGTGAGAGAGAGGGTGAGTGTCACCGAAAAAGAGTAGGACGTAGGAAAGTCGAGGAGGAGGACAGGGGAGGAGGGTGTCCGAGAACAGAGACAGACCCGGTGAGAAGGAAGAAAAGGACTAACTGTGGATAAGAACGGAGTCAGGAATCGAGTTAGTTGATGACGAAGGAGTCCCTTAGAAGGGTAATAGTTTGAGAGAATCATTCGGAAATTCCGTGAAGTGTAGGGAGGACCCATCAACCTGTTTAACGGTGGAGTCAGAAGTACTATGTATTCGGGGTACATCCACCCTTGCTACAGGTCAAAACGAGTAAAAAAAACATTGATATAGGGGATCGTGTCAAGAACCCTGTACTTTCGAAAGTTATTCATTAAAAAATTACTTACAGTTGTGTTTACACTCTTCTCGTCTTTTGACGGGGAGAGGTGTCGGTGTCGGAGACTTCGAGAGTGTCCATCTTAGGTCACTGGGTCAGGAAAACTGTTAAGTATTTCGACTTTGAATTCCAGTCTTTTTTTCCCCTTGAACCTTTCCGTCAGTTTCGTCCGTCTTCCTCCCCCGAAATGATCGACCTCTGTCTTTACAGAGACGTCTACCCAACCTCCACCAGTCACACCGACGTCGGAGTTCAACTGTGGCTGAAGAGGTTTTTATGGTGGACGGAGAAGTGGGTTTGACCTCAAATACATTAGTGTAAAGGGTCAATAATGGTTGACGGTTTACAACTTTGAGAGTCTTCGTGGAAAAAATTCAGAATTTATAGTTGAGATCGGATAATTTCTTCTCTTTTTCCTTTACTTCTATACAAGAATGGTCTAAAGAAAAATATTTCTTTTTGAGTTTGGACTTTTTTTTTAAAGGGGTTCAAATTCATGATTCTAAAATAATCCTCTGTGTTAGGGTCCCATTGTTCCCACTTCCCTTTCCGTTTCCGTTTCGTTTCGTTTACTATATGGGTTTACTAGTTATGTAAAGAAGGAATCCAATAAAAATGGCACTTACTGGACGTGACTTGTTCGACCGTTTAAAGAGTTTTGTAGTCCGGTGATCTAGTACAAAGATTTCCGTCATCGGTGTCGACTAAAGAACTAAGTATATATACCGTTAAAATTTCGTATAGAAGTTAAAATAACTGTAAAAAGGAACACTGTCTACCCCAGATATAGGGAACGAAAACTTAGACCCTTCAAGCACTGAATGAACATAGGTTATTGTACACAACCTTCAAGACGACCCAAACGAATAACTGTAGTTACACCAAGATAGAATAAGTGTCTCTGACAGTGGTGACCTCGGGACTCGGTCGTCCATTCTTCAGACTATCTTTCAACGGTACGGTACTCCTTCGGTTCAGTGTGTCCCTCCGACGTTCTTCCAAGAACTCAACCGTTATCGTCAGAAGTTCAGGAGGAAAGGTTCACGGTTTATACACTCACTTGTTCAAGAGTCTACTGACATCGGGGGTCGATAACTCAGTTGGGGTCTGTACCCCCTCCCCTTCATGTTCGTTCGGTAGGGATAACAAGGGGAAGATTTAAGGACGGGGTCGCGTATGTTTGTTTGTATAACGTAACGTGAAGACACAAACTCCCTTACAAATAATACACAGTTACCATTGGACTTGTTATACCTTTTTACCCATAATAAAGAATCCACAGTTTTGTTCACAGATTGAAAGGAGGTGTTCTCAGTTATGGGTAGTTGTCGAAAATAGAGACTGTTTAGAGAGTTTACATTTGTTTGTTTATTTGTTCATTTTCGACCGGAGTCGTGGAGTACTTTCCTCATCTAAGGTTCGTCTCTCTCTTGTCTTAACAGAAACTCTTTTCTTCACGAGTTACAAACTACTTACTTCTTTCCTTAGCGGGTCTCTTGGTACTTTATAAATCCACTCATATATCATCTCCCGTGTCCTAGTAAAAGGTGTTAGTTACCGTTAGAATCAGGGGTCAAGCTTTGTACGTCAGGAAGTCTTTACAAATACCGAATCGGAACACAAGAGTAGGAAATTGTAAATTACCGTAAATAGTTGTTGATTTAGTGTACTTTTTACATATGAACATATGACGTGTAAAAGACTACGTTTTGATTCGACCTTTTGTAGAAGACTACGTTTTGTTCGACTTACTGTCTTTCTTAGTTTTAATAAAACTGGTCCACCTTTTTACTTCGTTCTATTTATATTCATCGACCTCATTTGAATAGGGTCGTCCGTCGACCCCTCTGACATACTTCTGGAGTCTCAGAAACCCCCCTCACAACCTGAGTAAGACTTCTACTATTCTTTGATATGTTATGAAACCTATCCCTTCTTGACACTATTTTTTTTTAATTAAACTTTTAATTGAAGTTGTAGAGAAAGCCACTACTTGAGTTCCCCCTGTTTATCTTCCTTCTTTCCAGTGTCACACATCGTCTTCAAAGATCAGGGTGTTGTTATTTTTACGTATGTAGACCCGACCATACTGGTATCTTTCTCCTTTTCTTCCCGTCTCCACTAAGTCGCCATGTTGGTCCCTTTGAACCCGTCGACTACCCCATACCTCTCATGTCCTCTCCGGACCTCACTCTGCAGTCATCTCTACTACCTCTCTCTTTGTCACCTCCTACTTCGTGCGAACCTCTTCTTATTTCTCTCGAGTCATCCTTGGATACCGGAAACTCTACCACGATCTTTCTGTAAATCCATTTTTCTCGGTCACCTATTATCCTCTGAAACCTAATTCCAAATCCCCTTCTGTATCCGGATCTCTTCATCTAAACCCTAAGTAGTCGGAGGTCCGTTAGGGATTTCAACACTTACTTAAGGGTATCACGTGGTATAAGTCAAGTCAAGTCAAGTCAACGAGTCAGCACGGGTTGAGAAACGCTGGGATACTTAGCGTCGTGCGGTCCGGAGGAACAGGTAGTGGTTGAGGGCCTCAAGTGAGTCTTAGTGCAGGTAACTCAGTCACTACGGTAGGTCGGTAGAGTAGGAGACAGCAGGGGAAGAGGAGGACTTGGGTTAGGGAGGGTCGTAGTCTCAGAAAAGGTTACTCAGTTGAGAAGCGTACTCCACCGGTTTCATGACCTCAAAGTCGAAATCGTAGTAAGGAAGATTTCTTAAGGGTCCCGACTAGAGGAAGTCTTACCTGACCAACCTAGAGGAACGTCAGGTTCCCTGAGAGTTCTCAGAAGAGGTTGTGGAGTCAAGTTTTCGTAGTTAAGAAGTCGCGAGTCGAAAGAAGTGTCAACCGCCGCCGTCCCTCCTCGTTGGGGTGTGGACTCTGGTCCCCGCCGTCGGCCCTCCTCGTTGGGGTGCAGGTTCCTCACCACCGATGTGTCCATGTCCTCCCGGATCTCCTCGATAGGGTGCAACTTCCAGTCCTTCCCGCCGCCACTCCTCTATGGGGAGCAGGTTCCATTCCTCGTCGCCGACGCGAAACGACCTCGTCGGGACTTTTCTATGGGGTGCGGGTTCCATTCTCTTTGGGTTCATTCTACCATCCACAACGTTCTCCCGTAATCTCCCGTCTGTGTGACTTTGGTATGAGTGTCTTTTGATCAGTTAGATTAGTGTGATCCTGGTGTCGGAACAGATTGAGTTACTTTGATTCGGTACGGACGTCCCGTTGGGTCCCGTCCACCCAGTACCACCTTTCCAGACTGTCTTACACCAGGTAACCTCTTCCCTTACCGTTTGGTGAAGTCATAAGAACGGAACTCTTGGGGTACTTGTCATACTTTTCCGTTTTACTATCCTATGACTTTCTCCTTGAGGGGTCCAGTCATCCACGGGTTATACGATGACCTCTAGTCACGTGGTATAATCTGAGACAATTTAGAACTCAGAAATGTCGTAAAGTGTCGAGTCCCACTTTATAAAACTTTTATATGACTTAGGAAGAATACGTCTCCGACGTATTAATCCAGATGGTGTCGTGTCGGTGAAATAACTAGGAAATTAATAATTTTTTTTTTTTTTGATGCTTTACGGTTCTTATGGTTCTTTACTTAAATAAAACTGAGAGTTATATAAAACTTGATAAGGAGGATGAGTGAAGTCGACTGTTCTGACCGGGGTCTGTACTTCTTGGTAAAAATTACGAAAATTTCTTATAGACCCACCCGGTGATAGGGATACCGAGAGGTGAACTTATTCAACATTCTTGTGGTTCTCGGAAACATCTCGGTTTTTCTTAGTTTCCTACACGTCGACCTCCATAGTCGACACGCACAGTTCAAGATCGGTTTTATTGAGGGGTCCCACAGGTCGACATCTCTCTCTTTCTTTTGGTCTTTCTTCTGTCATTAAGTCAGTCCCTTCAGTGGTCACCGACTTCTCAGGACATCCGGTGTCTCGAGATAATGTCAACCCCTGGTCTGTTGCACGACGTCGGTGGTGCGAGTCCGACGAATGTTGACGTCTCACTTGTAGACACCGGTAGACAGACGTTCGTCCGACCCCCCGTCTCCGTCTCACTTTATCTCTGGACTTTCACCCGACTCTATTCGAATCCTCTCCTTTTATGCATTCCGTAGATTGTCTAAGGTGAATCTTTCTCTGTCGGTCAACTTTCTTTCATACCTACCCCAGAGGAATCTATTTAATACTGAGTCGCTCACGGTAAAATAGACGGATTCTTTTATTAATGTCCTTTTGTCACAAAGGACTTTTCAGGGACACTTACTCGAGAAGACCTTATCGTAGTCTCCAAAGACCGTCTACCCTCATCGAGACGTCCTGAAACCTCTACTGGACCGGGTTCGAGACAGTCCATTTCTTGACTCCGCAATGTTGGTACGGGAAGATCTCCGTGACTTTAACGAAAGGTTAGGAAGGTACTGTTGATCGTATAAGGTGAACACCGAACGAGAAATTGGACTGAAAATGCCCAAAAAGAAGGAGATGAACAAAGAATTAGGGTCTCAAGGAGACCCGAGATTCGGGAGGAGAAAGGACTATGTGAGAGGAATCCCCTACGGTAGACGAGATAACAGGAATGTCAGTAAATACATAACTACTGACAGTTTATAAATGAGAGTTGGTCTGGAGAACAGACTCGAGTCTGGACCTGTCGTTGACGTACAACGTATAGAGGAGAACACGTAAAATGTTTAAGTTGAACAGATTTTAACTTGGGTGGTGAGGACCTCTGAGTACGGAAGAGATAACAATTGGGTTCAACCGGTGGACCTCGGGAGTAAACTTACGAGAAAGGGAACCGGGTGTGAAGTGGGTGTGTGACGACCGGGTTTAATTGGGTGACGAGAGGTTGGGGTAAAGGTAATCGGATCTGAGTCCTTGGTGATAGAAAGTAATAGTGTTGTCGGAAGACTCAGTAGAAGGACAGACACTAGAACTGAGACGGATTGACGTAGGGGTAAGGTAACATTTCGTGAGTAAGACTTTATTTAGGATAGTGAAGTGAAGAAGTCGAGTTTTGTGAAGTCACCCAATGATGACGAGAATCCTATTCCAGGTTTCGTCAATTATGGTAGACGTATTGAACTGGGTAGGGTGACAGGATGGGAAGTGGTTACGGAGGGAAATATCAGGTCAACTCAAAAAAGATCAAGGAACTTAGGTGGTTCAAGAGGAAATTGTGGTCTGAAAACATGTACGATAGACCGTAAGAGAAGAGGAAACGAAACGGTTTGTTACTGATAGAGAGGAAGTCCAAGGTCAAATCTGTTTTGAGGGGAGCTGTTCGGAAGGGACAGGTCAGATCAGACAAAATTTACCGGACTTTACTTAAGGGTTTGTGTGACATAAAAAGGCGTACTTTAGTGTGAGATGTCAATTATGGATGTATATGTCGAAATAGAAAGTGATCTGTAACTCGAGTCACTCCTATCCTTCGTATAGACAACACACCCGTTAACATGTAGGTCGTGGGTCGGATCTTGAAGACATACAACAAATTTACTAATATATTTTATGACCTAAATATCCGGGAGACTAGTCGTCGTTTTGAGACGATCCAGATGTAGTCTGTTCCAGGGGAGTCTCTTAATCTTTCTAAAAGTTCAAGGAAACAGATTCGACTCGGACCGTCGACGTCGTAGAGGTCCTTGTAAGCAAGGGACTACATACCGGTTGTCTTCAGATGACTCCCTAAGAGTCGACGTCGAGTGACGTTTCGAGAACGAGGTTCGTGTTTTATTAGAGAAGTGAGGGTTACTCCCTGTAGTTCTTTCTTTCTTAAAAGGGAAACCACAGTCCTCGGATCCTTCCGTCTTATATTTCGTCTTTTCAGATGTACTTGAGTCTCAGAAAGATCTCTTCTGACATAACCTGACATGGGATCTAGTCACCAAAGTTTTGGACTTAGTCTTAGTGGACCTACTGAACAGTTTCGTGTCTACAGACTCGGACTGGGGGTCTCAAAGACTAAGTCACCCAGAACCTACCCCGGTCTCTTAAACGTAAAGATTGTTCAAAGGTCCACTATAACTACGACGACTAAACCCCTGGTGTTGGAACTCTTGGTGACGTGATTTGTAGACTCAGTGGGAGAATCAGTGTGTTTGTGTTCTCTTTATCCGTGGGGAACAGGACTCCCTCTCCGTGAGAAGGGTTTGAGACCTCTCCTTCTAGAGTGACGACCCGTCCCTCATCCCTTTAAACGTATCCCTAAGATCTCGGAGACCCTTTATTCTTTAGTCTTTTTACTTTTGAGGTTAGGGAAGACATAACTTCAACTTCAGACGATCTTGACGAGACTATTGAATCCTGTCAAGTTTAATATTATTAAGAAGTTCTTTTCCTTTAGTCCCTGTAACCCTACCTTCACGAAGGGGTCGTCAGAAAGTGACCCGTGTCTGGATAACAAGACAGGTCACTTACACGTGTGTGGGTTGGGTGTATTTGACCGACCGTTCTGTGTCCAACTAGATTACTCTGAGTCGGGGTTTGTTGACGACTTTGACAACCTTGTCTCTGGAAAGGGGAGACCATAATGTTCTGTCTATTCGTCGTACAGACCCCGAAGACCACCGGTCACGGTTCTCCCTTCTCGTACCGCCTCTTACTGTGAGTGTGACTTCTTTTGAGTCGGTTCTTTACTTTCTTTATTCTGAGGTCTATTGTAGTAAACTTAGGACGTTCCCGGATTTCAATGTTATAGAACTCGAACTCAACTCAAAGACAGTTCTTTCTCAGAACTGACTACCTTAAGATGATCGTTTGGTTATGTAACGAGACCAGCTCTTACAAGTTCATTGGTAGACAAGATCGTCAAAGAGACCTCTATCTATCTTGTCGGTCTGGATGTCGAAACGGTCGGGGAGACCCTAAGACTAAAAGAGGGTTGTTTAGGGATCGTATCACATACGCACGACAGTGAGTCAGCACACGATGACAAGCACTGGAGTACCTGCGGTCAGAGGAGACAGGTACCCTAAAGGGTCTGTTCTTGTGGTCTCGCCCAACGGTAAAGGAGGAGGTCCCGGAGAAGGGTCGGGTCCCTGACGTGAGTACAGGGGACGCAACCGTCTACCTAATAAATAGTGACTCGGTGGTCCCTTCGGGTGAAATCGTGTCAAGAATCGGAGTAGTGACGAATGAACGGAAGTAAAAGACACTCGAGGAACTTATATACAAGAAATATTGTTAAAAGAACTAACGGTCCGTCCCATCGACCGAATGTCTACGAGTGAAACGTTTGTTGTAAATTTGCTTTTTATTGTAAACCCAGTCTAATCAAACGCACTTAATTTCCCCTTTTTCTCCTCCTGTTCCATGCGACCTTCCTTATATTTGATTTGGTCCGTTATTCGGTGTTTCCACCCGAGGGTCTCAGTGCATTTTGAACTCAGACGGGGTCTTATAAAGATTGACTTAGAGTTGAGGATGATTGTCGAAGTCGTGAAAAGAAAAGAAACCCCTTTTTTTTTTGGTAGTACCCCCTCCCCCACGGTCTCTTACTGTTCACCGTACCACTGAGGGTGTATTCAGTCGAAGGAGAAGGGGTTTAGACAAAGGTCTTTGAGACGGTGTAGTACGTGACTCTTGGGGGACCGAAGGTCGAGTTTTCTTTCAGAGTCTCCACAGTCCGTGTCTACCGTCCTCGGGAGGAAACCACCAAGAGTTACTATTTATCGAAGGACGGTCTCGCGAGGGGTTGAGACTTGAGGACCTTCTTTTAATGGTGCACTCTTTGTTTTGGGTCCTTTTCCAACCTTCGTATGGGACTCATCCCAAACAGTGAGTGTAGAAGATCCAATTTACACAGACACCCTTGGGGACCTGTGTCGACACCAGTGCTTACAAGGTAGGTTGTTGACCTGGGTCTTCACCGGGTAAAAAGACTGTAGTTCTCTGGAAGGTACCTTCCTTTTGTCTTTGTCGTGTCTACCTCGACGGAAAAGTTTAGGAACACCTACAGTACTCTAATCGTCGAAAGGAGACTCAGCCGGAGTTTCTGAAGGAAATGTTAACAAGTATTCGAGCGAGTTCCCTATCCGTCACTTCAAGTGAGTTTGTTTTTGTATTGGAGTTTGTAGCTTTTGTCGACCACCTTTAACACTGACAATATCTCCTCGACTGAATAGATCGACTCAGTTTTGTTCACACTCACGAAGTTTGTCCGTGCTCTAGTCTTTGTATTAATCCACAAATAACTCACGACAGGAAGAACTAAAAAAAAGAGGGAACGTCCTGCACTCAGAGGAGAAATCCGAAGTAGGACTGTACCTCATTTTGGGAAATACTATAGTCTTAACTGTAAAAACTTTTAAATAAACTTTTATTAAAAAAAAGATTAATATGTTCATCAGACACAAGAAACCCCTTTTTAATCCCTTGTGTCTTTTTGGTGTTTTTATTTTTAGTACACATTAGGGTGACGGTGAGAAAGGTAAAACAAGAAAACTGAGACCTACAAGAAGAAAATTTTTTATTAAAATAAATAAATACCAACACGACACAGAAGTGACGACGCACCCGAAAGAGACCAACGTCGCGTACTCGAAGAGTAACACTACTGAAGAGAGTAACGTCTCGTGTCCGAGATCCCACACGTCCGAAGTCCTCAACGTCGGGGGTCCGAGATCTCGTGTCCGAGTTATTCAACGTCACGGGCCCGAAGCAACGAGGTGCCGTACACCCTAAAGGACCTAGTGTCTAGTGTAGGTACAGAGGACGTAACCGTCTACCTGAGAAATGGTGACTTAGTGGTCCCTTCGAGTTGAAACCAAAAAGTATGTGTATATGTGTGGTGTGTTAAAATTTATATATAAATTTATACGGACGTAATCAGTGAGTCAGCATAGACTGAGACGCTGGGGCACCTGACATCGGGTGGTACGAGGGGCAGGTACCTTAAGAGGTCCGTTCTTAATGATTTTATTGAGGAAAACTAGGACTAAAAGTGGATCAGGCATACTGGTAAAGGGCTACAGTGACTATATAAGAAAGGGTGTAAAAATACGGACGTATACTTGTGATATTTAATAACTCGATTACGGTTAACATCTGTAAACCCTATAAGACGTGATAACATTTGTTCCGACACTTCTTATGGGAACAACTATTTAGAAACGTGTAAAGCATGAATCTTTTGAATGAAAGAGAAAGTTCCGTGACTTTAAGTCCGATATTTTCCCTAACATTAACTATAACTTTCTCATATCTAGGAAAGAGGGACTCTCAAAGACAGTTAACAGAAAAAGACGTACAAAACTCAACTCAATCGAGGAAAACCTCCTCCTTTACCGTTGGGTGAGGTCACAAGAACGGACCTCTTAGGGTCCCTGTCCCCTCGGACCACCCGAGGACAGATACCCCAGCGCGTCTCAGCCTATACTGACTTCGCTGAACCGTCGTCGTCGTCGTCGTCGAGGAAAATCCTGAACGTACGGAAGTACATAAGTGTCTTCTGAACGAAAGTTAGTTCAATTACCAGAGAGGTCGAACGTTACGTCTTTGTAACTTTATTGACAAAAAATTTACATACTGTTCTTTACTTTCGTTATTTATAATCTTTTCTAATGATTAGAATAATCCTTTTTCTTTTATATCTGCACATTAAGGTAGTTTTCTCCATAGTTTGACTAATCTGACTCAATGAGTTTTGAAATAGAAGACTTTTCGAGAGTTCAACTTTACTAAACATCGTCCAAAATGTTGACGTCCTTTGCTCGATTTTGAAAGGTGAAAGAATAAAAAGGATAAAAAGATTAGGTTTTTCACTTTACTTTGTAAGAAATTCCTCTTCTGAGTGGACCGTTATAATAGAGAGTAAGCTTTAAATGACGGACGTAACTTGTTAACGAAGACATAACCGTGTTCAGTAAGTCAGTGAGTGGTAGCCCCCTACTTAGTGAGGGGTACTTTTTAGTAAGGTCTTAAACCCATTGTCTCTTCAAACGGAGGTCGGTTTTCAAGTTGTTTACAACCATTTTAAATCCTTTTAGTAATAGTACTTTCCGACGGTACCAAAGTTTCTCGTAGAGAATCATCAATGACGTGAGAGACTGGAGATTTTTTTCACGTTCGCTGAAGTACGTGTGTGTGTCGGGGACGGTCAAAGGGAATTTTTAAAGTAAGGGAAGTAGTGGTGACTCACCTTAATTTTTGTCAACCAGTTCGAGGTGATTAGCTGTCGACGAACGTTAATCTACTTCGTAAATTTCGGTAAGAGAATTGATGGAAGGGTTGACGGATTCGTAAGTCATACTCGTTATGTGGCACTATTAAACGGTCTTACAAATTGAATAGAGGTAGAGATCACCAAAGATATGGAAGGATAAAAGAGGTCAGAAGGGTGTGTGACAGACTGAGAAGGTCAAGGAGAACAATTTAATCCCCACACGTCTCTAATCGACTTTGGTCCAGCTCGACAAAGCACGATTCTACCTTTTAAGATGGGTCCGTTGATAATCCCCCGTCTCATTTAGAACTACCAAACGTCTCTCTTTTCTAAGGAAAAAAGGAGAAAAAAATAATTTGTTACTTGACCTTTCAAGTGACATTAAAAAGAGTAGTTCCTACTACTTCTTTTTGTTTTCAAGGATCCGAAAACATTTGAGAAAGGTTAAGAGTTTTGAGTGTTTGTGATTAAAACCTCATCCCTCTTTTGCGTGTCTAGTGAAATAAGTTAAAAACGGGAAATGTTTGACCCGTAGTTTTCAGTTCTACGAAAAGGGTTCCAGTGTCTTTTCTCACCGTCACGTACCGGACTTAGGTTGAGAGACTGAGAACCAGGTCTACCAAAAGACGATGAATTTGAGGAAAACGATTTCTCTTTTAGAAGGGTGGAGAAGATCTTCCTCCGTCTCTGGTAGTACCGATGGGGTGAACGGAATAGGTTCCCCATCTCGTCGACAAGAGGGGTGGGAGACGGGGTGTTCGGAGAGGTCGGTCCTTGAGTAGGACCCCGAAGTTCCCGTCCTTTTGTTGTCTGTACTATACTGAAGTGGATACGTGAGTAGAAAGAGTGAGGTAGGGAAAGTCGAGGGGGTGGATTTATTCTTGGGGGTGTTTTGGTGTAGGTACCCGTGTATTGGTACAACAAAAAGACAGAGTATGAGGGACTACGAATAGAGGTAGGATATGGGTAAACTGGACAACACACCAGTCACTTCCCTCCCCTACTTCCCCCACAACCTCCTTCCTTTCTCTCTTCTTCGTTCTCTCCGTCTTTTCCTGTTAGTCAACTTCCTTCGTCAAAATGGAGTTTTGAGTTCTTCGTCTAAGTACAGATCTGTTCTTGCCCTCGGGATCATGAAGGAACCACCAACTGACCGACTTTGAGGTACAAGAGTCACGTCTCCCGAGTCTAAATTAAGGACTAGTCCTTAGATCTAGGGTGTACGGTGTTGATTCTGGGAAGTGTCGGTCTATTTTATTTATTCATTTTTATTTACAATTTTTTTTTCTTTCTTTCTTTCCCTCGGGAGTGTGGGGTCTGGTGAGTGGGTATCGAGACCGAAAAGAATAGAGACGAGGAGGGTTCCGCTTAGGGAAGAAAAGGTCTTTGGAGGATATAAGGTTAGTTCAGGTGAGGAGATCTGTCAGTACCTGAGGAAGAAGACAGAGACTCCTGTTAAGTGAAAGAGGAATTTGAGTATAAAGGTAATATGACTGTCGTTACTCAATAGGAATATAAAAAAAGACCAAGTTTCAGAAAAACAACTATAAAATATTACAAATAATACTTGTAAAATAATACAACTAGTAAAAAAATATATTTATTTCCGAAGGGACCACCGAGTTACCATTTCTTAGGTAGACGGTTACGTTCTCTATGTCCAAGCTAGGGACCCAGTCCTTCTAGGGGACCTCTTTCTTTACCGTCGGGTGAGGTCATGAGAACGGACGTTTTAGGGTACCTGTCTCCTCGGATCTCCCGATGTCTGGTACCCCAGTTTTTTTCACAGTCTGTATAAATTACTGATTTTGTTGTTGTTTTTATATATACATATGTGTCTATGTATATATATAAAGACAAGATATATATTTCAATCTCGGTATATTTATTTCTGTCTCTATCTCTCTAACTCTATGAAAAAAAATTCAAAAAGATACAATTTTTTTTTTTATGATAAGACGGAGAACGGGTAGAACGTTCTACCATCTACTTTTGTGTCTCTTCGACCTATTATTCTTCTTCTTTATATTTCGGTTCTTCCGACTACGGTCCCGTTCCAATTCTTCCCATTGGAGTTCGGGTTTTGTGGAGTTTTCCCCTTTAGGGTGTTGTTGGTTTTGGGGTAGGATCAGTCTCCTTAACCGTCGAAAAGGGTAGACGAAACACAAGGTCGTTTCAGCACCTTTTCTCCTTCATTAGTATTCGATGTAAATTCTAACTTTAATTTCTCTTTAAAGAAAGATGATGTGTTTTGATCAAACCCACCCCCACTGTCTTTACTACCCTAGGTTTACCGATTCGAAGTGGTTTGTGGACCTATGACGAAGTGACTTCTACATGGAACTTTCGACCACTCGGAGTCCTCTTTTGGGAAAGTAGTCTACTCTCCTTCGACACTCGATCGCAGTGAGGGTCGTGGTAAGGTTCGTAGGAGTGGCCCATGGCGTCTCCGTGCTGCCACCAAAAGAATTTCGTCGACTCGTCATCGTACGACGAGCACTGTCCTGGAGACCAGGAGTCAGCTCAAGGAGACAATCTTGTGTGGTCTTTGAACAGTAGTGGTGGAGGTGTTTTTGACTACTCACCACACCTTTAGGGTTTGTAGAGGGACTCCGAATAAAGTTCTTCGTCGTCGAAGAATTTCGGGTCTGTGGTCCTTCCATTCTGGAAGCTACGTCTCCTTCCCTTTAAGTTCGAGTGTCTCGTCGTGTTCCAACTAGACTCTCTGGACCTGAGTGTTTAAGACGGTTTTTTAGTTTCGGTAGGGAGTCAAGGTCCCGATGGAGGCAAAACACAAAGACAAGTGTTTAACCACAGGATTTATAGAATGTTTCTTGACTATGTAACTGGGGTTTTTTAATAAGACCCACCACATCCATAATACAACTAGTGTTCATACTTCGAGCAGTTGTATTACATTTATATAACATTTAAAACACCTATTACTAATTTATGTATATGACATAGTCTTTACTTAGAGTATTACTCAAGGTGTTGGGACAAAAATAGGGTTAATTAAATACGTAGATACTAAACTATCATGGACCACCGAGTCTCCTATTTCGCAGACGGATGTTACGTCCTCTGGGCCCAAGTTAGGGACCCTCCTTCTAGAGGACCTCTTCCTTTACCGCTGGGTGAGGTCATAAGAACGGACTTTTTATGGTACCTGTCTCCTCGGACCATCCGATGTCAGGTACCCCAACGTTTCTCAGCCTGTGTTGACTCGCTGAAGTGAAGTGTTACGATTTAATACTGTCAAAAGTCAATAAAGAAAAAGATTAAAAAGTATAAATATCTCCATTCTCTTTCACGAACAAAGTAGGTGGATCTCCTTTCTTTTCAAAACAATTCCTTACTGTAATCGAAGGTATTCCGATCTGAGAGGAAAGATCAATATATAGTTTTATTGTTTCACTAGGTAGTAGTTTTTAATGAAAATTACGGGATGGACGACTGTTGAATAAATCCCGGAGGAAGTTAAAACAACTTTCGGTTCTTGATCTCTGGTTGACGGAACTCTTGTCCAAAATAAAATTAAGGTACTATTCTCATTAAGTGAAAAGGGGGAAAGTTGTGGTTCCAAAAAACTCAAAAAAATAACTCAATAGAATAGAATGACTCAACATAAAGGTCAATAAGGAATCAAATAAGGGGTTCATAAAATATGGGATCCCGTTCTATGGGATTCGTTCTAAGTGATCCTCTATTCAACCGGAAATAAGTATTTTCCTTTTCCATTTACTCTCGATGGTTTTATAAACCGGGACCCATCTAGGTAAAATTTTCTCGTGTCTCATTCTACTCAGAGGATTTGTAATGTACACGGACGTATGGGCAATCTTGCAGACATATGAGAGGTTCTTGCGTGTGTAAGGTTAAACTTACAGTAACGTGATTTCTCGGGTGCACTAGATCGGACATAGATGAAAGGTCAGAGTTAAGTTTAGAAAGAGAGTGAGTACGAAAGTGAAGGAGACCCAGTAACTATACTACAAGGACGACGGACTTTCGATAAAAGAGTCTGTAGTGGGGATTGATAGGTTTAGTATTATCAAAAGAGTCAAGAGAGAGAGAGAGAGAGAGAGCAAGAGAGAGAGAGAGTGTGTGTGTGTGTCAAGACATAAGAAGAAAGAGAATTGTGAATAATGTTTGACGGTAGTCTATTAATAAACATAAATAAATTCATCGAGTGATCTGGTCACGGATTACACCAGGGAATGGTCCTAGAAATCGAAGTTAACTCTTGAACTATCTTTACGTTTCAGGGTCCCGGGTGTGGTATGGATTACTTACTCTTTAAGACTTCGTTAGACATCAAATAATTCAGAAGGTCCATAAAGACTACGACGATTTCGAACTCTTTGGGACACGATCTAGTATTAGACGTACTTCCTTCTCGTATGCAGTCAAAAAAGTAGTGACATATGGATCTTAAAACGGGTCACCGACCATATATTCTTTACAAAACATTTAAACATAACAACTTATTTGAGTTTAGTTTGTTTTTAAACGGGTGTCATTCCCTATATCATACCGAATATACGTTTTGATTTTATTTACTATGTTCTCTTGAATAAATGTTTTGTCTTTGTCTGGGGTTCTGAATCTTTTCCTTGAATACCAATGGTCTCCCCTTCCCACCCTTTTCACTATCATGACCTCAATCCCTAGCTGTACGTGTGTGTCGACATAAATTTTACCTGTTCGTTGTTCCCGGATGACATATCGTGTCCGATGCGACAGTTGCAATCCACCGTCGGACCTATCCTCCTCTCAAACCTCCTCTTACCTGTGTATATACACATACTGACTCAGTGAAACGACAGGTGGACTTTAATAGTCGATGAAAGAGTCAAGTCAAGTCAAGTCAAGTCAGCGAGTCACCACAGGCTGAGAAACGTTGGGGTACCTGACGCCGTAAGGTCCGGAGGGACAGGTAGTGGTTGAGGGTCTCAGGTGGGTTTGGGTACAGGTGACTCAGCCACTACGGTAGGTTGGTAGAGTAGGACAGCAGGGGAAGAGGAGGGCGGAAGTTAGAAGGGGTCTTAGTCCCAGAAAAGTTTACTCAGTCGAGAAGCGTAGTCCACCGGTTTCATCACCTCAAAGTCGAAGTTGTAGACAGGAAGGTTACTTGTGAATCCTGAATAAAGGAAATCCTACCTGACCAACCTAGAGGAACGTCAGGTTTCCTGAGAGTTCTCAGAAGAGGTTGTAGTGTCAAGTTTTCGTAGTTAAGAAGTCGTGTGTCGAAAGAAATATCAGGTTGAGAGTGTAGGTATGTACTGATGACCTTTTTGGCATCGGAACTGATCTACCTGGAAACAACCGTTTCATTACAAGAAAAATTATACGACAGATCCAACCAGTATTGAAAGGATGGTTCCTGATTCGTAGAAAATTAAAGTACCGACGTCAGTGGTAGACGTCACTAAAACCTCGGGTTTTTTTATTTCAGTCGGTGATAAAGGTCAAAGGGGTAGATAAACGCTACTTCACTACCCTGGTCTACTGTACTAGAATCAAAAGACTTACAACTCGAAATTCGGTTGAAAAAATGAGAGGAGAAAGTGAAAGTAGTTTTCCGAGAAATCAAGAAGTGAAAGACGGTATTCCCACCACAGTAGACGTATAGACTCCAATAACTATAAAGAGGACCATTAGAACTAAGGTCGAACTAGATGTAAGATTATATTCTATTTTTTCAAAAAAATTACTTTATATAAAGATACCACTAGGTAATTTATATACCTTTATATATATATATGTGTGTAAAGTGTTTTATGAATGATGTACGGTAGCTGAGGTTTGTAAGAGTTAGAATAAGACAAACAAAGTAAATAAAAGAAGGACAAAAAGATCATTCTTCTGGATATTTAAATAAAACATCAGACGATTACCTAGAATACCTCTTCCTTTACCGTCGGGTGAGGCCATAAGAACGGACCTCTTAGGGTACCTACCTCCTCGAACCACCCGATGTCAGGTACCCAGCGTTTCTCAGCCTGTGCTGACTCGTTGAAGTGTGAAGTGTTACCTAGAATACACGTCAAACTTTTGGGATCGGTGATTCGACGAGACTTCTTTAGGTGTGGATACGGGAACAATAAGAAAATTGGACCTTAAGGGTAGGGATAGTCGAGGAGTACGGGTTCAGAGTGACTAAGAAGTTCCGGGTGGAGAGTCTCATCTAAAGATACGACACTTCCATTAGAAAGGGAGAAAATTTAAGGGTGGTGTAAAAAAAGACACGAGTCGAGAATATGGAAAAGAATGTACCAGGAAAATTATATGACAAATATCTCATAGTGAAAAGGATAATTTCAATTAGGAAGTCTCGTCTTAGGTATAGACTAAGTAGAAACCTGAGAAGTGTCGTAAATCGTATATGGAAGTTTATTACAAAGGATTCATTTGACCTGAAAGTTCCAAGGTCCCGCTTTATAAAGATTTCCTTTATCCTAAAGTGACCCACCGACTCTCTCCTTCCCGTCTACTCCTTTTTCCTTGGTGTACCGAACCACGGTTACTGTCTCTTCCCTCCGTGCACGTTCGGTATAATATACATACCACCTCCTTTCCACCCACCCCAGTCTACCGTCTCGTGGTATTCACTGGGTCTGATAAGACGTTCCTTTCGTCTTGATGGTGTCCAGATACCCACTTGAGGACAAAAAAAACAAAAACAAAAAAATTACTGTTGAAACCACCGTTCTATTTTCAGCATATTCCCATGTCTCCGATACTTGTATACAGAGAGCCTAGAGGACCTATAAGATCGTGTAAGTGGTCGTGGGTGGACGATGGGGGCACCCGGGTGACGACACAAGTACGACCCCTGTGAGAAAGGGTCAACGGGGGTTGGTTAGTGACACCGTTCATCGTGACTGGGGAGGGCCCCTGTATCCGAGTTCCTAAAACCGAGTTCCTAAGGACGACGACCCCGTGTTGAGATACTCTTGTCGTGACACACCTTCGGAAGTATACGGCAGAGCAAAAGAGGTAGGTCTAGACGAGACGTCCCACTGTAAGAAGGGTGGTGAGGACGGAGAAGTAGAATTTGGAAGGGTCCGTAAAGGGGGGGTCTTATAGAGGATGTGAAGATTAGGATAGAACCACCGGTGAAAAGACCATTATACTTGGTTTACGTCTCCTCGTCTATTCTGGTCTTCCCTCCATTCTCCGTTTCTCGATGCTACCTACACGGATCCATAATCTTATGTGTATACAGACTTTTATATGGATGTACAAGTAATTACGTGTGTATCTATAACTTAACGTCACCTATGTGAATTCACTTTAATGTAAGTGGATCTGTCGGTGACAATTCTTCTTTCCGTCTAGAAAGTAGTTTGGCATAAAGAATCATCTGTATTTAGGTTGATTCCAGTCTATTATGTTCTGTTAGAGAGTGTTTTGCACTCTACGCGGAGCTTGATCTTGAGAGAACGGGATAGTGCGCGATGGTCTCTTCGAGCCTGGTGTTTTATGTTCGTCTACAGTTGTGAAAGTGGAAGGTGAAAGATTTATAGCGACTAACCCGGTTCAAAGTAAAGTGAATTACCCGGTGAAAGGTACAACTCCCTCTTCTCAACTCTTTCCCGCCTTCTTTCACAATCCTAAGTTCAAAGTATAGACGAATTCATTTGACTACAACGAATGACGACCCAAAGTTCTCTTTTCGAAGGGATTTAATCGGTTGTCAACGAGTCTCCTTGTGTGTCTGGGTCCCATCCGTTTACAAAAGACATTTCGCAGTCTATGATTTATAAAAACGGAGATGACCACTACTCCATAGACGACGTTGATGATGAGACGATAATATCGGGTTTTTCGTCGGTAACTGTTATGTTTTTAGTTGTCCACTCACGTAGGGTTATTTTGAAGTAAATGTTTTTGTTTGTCACCCGGTCTAAACTGGGTACCTGGTAGTAAACGGTTGGGGACTACATCTCGTGATCCTTAAGAGGTTTTATGGGACAAGACCAAACCTACACCTACAAGGTGGACGAAAGATTAGAAAATAGATGAATTATATTTTTCGTGTGTTAATCTTTTACATCAACTTTTACTAGTCGATATAATTTGTGGATACGATTGCCCCCTTCTCCGGTACTTTGTTCGAGACCGGACCTCCTTTCACTTTCACTTCAGCGAGTCAGCACAGGCTGAGAGACACTGGGACACCTGACATCGGGTGGTCCGAGGAGGAAGGTACCCTAATAGGTCTGTTCTTATGACCTCACCCAACGGTAAAGGAAGAGGTCCCCTAGAAGGGTTGGGTCCTTAGTTTGGGTCCAGAGGGCGTAACGTCCGTCTGCGAAATTGGAGACCTCCTTCCCTCGGTTTTATTAGTAGTCTGAAGTTGGACTCTAATGAAAATAGATGACCTGGTAGCTAAGAGTTTCACACCAGGAACATGGTCATCGTATTCGACGTGGTCCCTTTAACAACCTTTATTTTTTAAAGACTCGGGACAGGGTCTGGATGACTTAGTCTTATAAATTCTCACCCCGGGTCACAAAATTGTTCGGGAGGTTCAATAAGATTACGTTTCAGTTCGTACTT
The DNA here is from genome assembly GCA_006410555.1 of Capra ibex. Taxonomy (NCBI): domain Eukaryota; kingdom Metazoa; phylum Chordata; class Mammalia; order Artiodactyla; family Bovidae; genus Capra; species Capra ibex. Next base: position 30,199,191 of record SJYO01026388.1, on the reverse strand, counting down.
CGAGAGAGACTTCGACGGACACGGAGTTTAAGAGGTCGTGGTTCTCCTTATAACTTTAAAACAATAAAAGAGGATAGTAATTATAGTGTTTCTCTGACGGTTCTGGACCGATTGTGTGTGAATTTTCTACGAAGTTATGGACTTCTGAATAATCACTAATTCAGTTTATGTCCGAGAAAAAGAGAAGAAACTTAAACCTATTAGATTGTAAATCTTCTTTTATTTAGTTTATATATAAGTATTTATAAAAGAAATTGAACTAAACGTCTCACTGGTTATCTCAGGTATCTCAACATCGCTATTCCACATATATGGAACATTCTTACCCCTAACCTTGGGTACCAGGTCTCGGTTTTAAACGCCATAGTGACCAAACACCTTAATCCATTATGGGTTTGGGGTGAGTTCATGATAAACGTCCGGATTAAATGTACCCCTGGTTACTTTTGGGACTCCTGATAGAGTTCGGTATAGATACTGATGCGTAGTCTATAGTCTCTGTATAGACCCTCTGAACTGTCTCATCTACCCTTTACCTGTACCTCTTACTCTCTCCTTGTCTTCCGTTTGAAGTTCAGAGGGGGAAGGGGTGTAGTACGTGTGTGTGTTTGTGTACTTTTATTTTAAGTGGTAATGATTACCTCTCGAGAGACTGTTTGATCGTTATCTGTATTGGGAGATCTTACGGAAAACCTCGGACTTGTGGCTCGTCAGTCCAAGGCCTACGACGACCCGCCGCACACTCGGTATAGGGGGTCGAGAGGATCTCGGTGTCTGCGTGGATCCCTATGGGTCACGGACCCGAGTGACCCGAACATGTACCGTTTTTGTCCGAGAGATCCCCTGAAGGGACCGTCAGGTTACCAATTCTGAGACTTGAAGGTGACGTCCTCCGGGTCCAAGGTAGGGGTACACGACACATCGGTTTTTTATTTATTTAAATTTTTAAGACTTTTCGAGTCATTCAGGACATTACAAGGTTCAAGATATTTCAAGGTACCCAGGTTCTCTTAGTTAGGGACTAGTCGTTTGATTTTAGGTACCGGTTTTTATTTATTTAATTTTTAAAAAATTTCGTTCACACGATTCAAGATATTATAAGGTTCAAGATATTACCCCTTGACCGTCGTGTCACCTCCGGTCATCAAAACGTCAGTCCTCATAATCCGTCGAAAGTCCCTGAAGGAGTTATGGACAAGAAAAAAGAATTTTGGATTCCCATTCTTACAGAAGTAAGTATGAATTAAAAGATTGAATCAGACGGGAAGGAGGGTGGTGAGGATAGGAGGGTGGTTCTCTGAAACCGAAGAGACTTGACCACCAACGACGAAATAAGACAAAAGATAAAGTCCGAAATTTTGAGATTTTCTAGCAAATCTAACGTCTGTTTTAATTTCCTCTTATGAAAATGATTCTCTGTCTTTTATTTCATTTACGTCGATTCTAAAAGTTATATTAGATATCCAATTTTGTCAGAATAAATCTTTTGGTTAAGAACCTTATGTTTCTCAACTCTTATCCCTCTCTCAGGGTAAAGACTATGAGAAATTAGTTTTTATCTTTTCCTACCTCCATACCTAATTAAAAAAGTGGACACCATCAGTAACTTTAAAGAACCGGTATTTATACTTTTACAGAATCAGTATCAACCGTGTACCTGGGGGAGTGTCTAGAGTTTGTAAGGATAACTACGACCCGTGGGGTATGGTAGTTGGAAGTTATGAGAAGACGGGTTCTGGAGGGGTCTACACTTAGTACGAATTCTGGTCTTTTATTTCGAAGAAGAAGTTTATATTTTGGAAATTTACGATAGTTTTATGGGAAGTCCTGAAAACAGTAGTAATCCGGTTTAAGAGTTGGGTACGGCGAGAGTTCCAAACGTAGGGACTCCTATTGTAGACCAAGAAATGACAACTTGGTGGAACAAAACTACCGTAACGTGACACTAGTGTCACTACACTAGTCGGTTATTTTTTCATAGTGAAACTATAATAAAGTTATATTCTTAGTTAAAATTTTTTAATTTTTTTTCTTAGTTAATTAAATGACGTATTTACTAAAACAACTTGAGTTCAATGTACTTTTCAATAAGTTTGAGTGGAAGAGACGGAAGTGTCTACAGAAATTGTCATTGAGTCCTGGGTGTGTCTACACGATCCTTTCCTTTGGAGTCGAGTAAACTGAAAAGGGTCTTTTTACTTTACCGACTGTAGTTATTTGGTGGATATATTAATTTTCTTATGTATTATGATATAAAAAGTCGAGAGTTTACACCGATACACGACCGATTGTTTTATATTTGAAATATTTATAAAGTCAAAAAGGATTCAAATAGATTTTTGTTATATCAGGGATATTTTAGGGAAGTAAAATAAAAGGGATCTCATCTGTTCAACTAATATTTTTTAATAACCAAGAAGACCCTGACCAGTAATTTTCTTCTGAAATAGAGAAAGGAGGAAGGATAAAACAATTTTTACTCTACGGACCTCGAGATCGTCGTAGAGTCCGGTACTTTCAAGAACGTCTACTTACTGAATGCGATCCTACGACCTGGTCCTTCCTTCGCGAATTCGGTACCTACCACAATCTTGGTGGTACGGTTGTGACTTGAGGGTGTAAGTTGGAGGAAAAATTGGTCTCTTTCGTTTAAGAAAAATTTGTATCGTTCGATAAGACAACCAAAAAAAAAAAATTAATTGATCGATCAGGATCAGGATGGTCTACGTTATATGGTAACCGGTTTATCGTTCGACCATAGTAAACACTAAGTTTTATTTGAGTAACAAAGCCTACAGGTGTTGAGTGAAACTTTACGCGGGGGGGGGGGCGTTTTATTATTCTATCTTACTATCTACCTATCTCCTTACCTCACTCCATCTATCTTTGTACTATTTCATTATTTATATCGTTTTATGATTACGTCTTATATCTACCGTCTATACACCCGTAAGCGATATATTAAGGAAGTTGTTAAATATTATTTTATTATTTTTAAGATAACTGTTCGGTAGTCGTGGTAAATTATACAAAAATTTTCTATTAGTGATCATTCCTCAAAATATCGAAGAAAAGAGAGTGATTGTCCCGGTAAAGAGAGGGACAAGATATTGGTGATAACGCCGGAATTTTAGAATTTTTTTTTTTTTTTTTTTTTTCTTGACCTTCATGACGGTTACCCTGTTTGACCCACGTTCATTTTTAAAATTTCCGACATATTTGTCTTTAAGTAGACCTTTCTACAAAAGAGGTAGTCGTGTCATTTTTCGATCTTATCTTAAAGGACTATATCTACATGACAAACTGAGAGATGTCTAGGGTGACCCATGTTCTCTCTCCGTAGTACAAGAAATTAAATTTTCATTGAAAGTGAGTATTTTACTCCAATCCTTACAATCTTAAAGTTGAGTCGACTCGAGTCGTGATTTGTTGTAGTAAAAAAAGAGGATAATTCTAAGGGAAGAGGAAGGGGTAGTCATGTTCCTGTGTAGATTCCTCTATATTAAAGTCAAACCAGAAGACTCGTTGAACTTCGTAAACACGACTTTTTCATTGTTAACACCACAACCTAGAAAAGGGTAGGCAGACATAAGGTTCGTTTCTTTCTGACCTTTACTCACAACTTGTTAAGGACCGTTCTTACGATTTCAAACGTCTTCGTAACGGACGTTTGACGGTTATTTTCTTTTTCAGAAAAGGATAAGAGGTTCTACGTCATTCTTATCATTCTTGCACTTAGTCCTGACGACCTTTGTTACCGTTTTGTGACTAAACTTGATGGCACAGATGATTTTCTTAGATAAACCACCCTGATTTCACGTTACGGAAGTCTTTTACTATGTTTAAATTAAGGTCTTTTAATCGACTCTTAAGTAGGTTGTCATACGTGAATGATATAAATAACTCCCTATACTCTCGTCTATGACTTCTTACGTCTAAGTGTATTATTAGGGTATCTCAGTGAACGAATACTGAATGACTTTTAAAGACGAAGACTTTGTAAAAAGTTTAAACTAGAGTAGAGTCTATCTCACGAGAATGTTTCGGACCTCTTTGTAGGAGTTGACACAAATTCAATAAGTTCCTATTTTTTCATGCTAAATGTATACATGAATTAAAAACATCTTTTTGGTGGACGTTATCTACCGTAAAATATCGTATCAGAAGACCCTCTCCTTATTTCCTACCCGTCAGGCCTACAATGTCTATAACAGTCAGATCCCGTCTGCCAATTCGTGAAATGTACCTAATAGTGGAGACTAGGAGTGTTTTAGATAATTCTATCCTTAACAATAAGAAAGGTAAAATACCTACTTCTTTGTCAATGAATCTTTACGAGCGGGTTCCAGTGGTCAGTCATTCACCACGTCGGTTGTGACCCTACGTTCAGACTGACTACTGTCTCCGACCAGAAAATTGGTAGTAGACTCTACCGACACTAGAAACTTTCAGTTCACGGGGCGTCTTGTAAGTCACTCTTTCACTCCCTCTTCTCACCACTTCCCCTCCTCCTCCTCCGTCTTTCCCTCCCTCTTCCTCTTTTTGAACAGATTGTATGTCGAACCCTTTTGACATTTCTCCGTTAATTTTCAATATATATACTTTATAAAGGGTAGTTTAGACCTACTAAAGAAACGAAGAACGAATGAAAAAAGTAAGAAGTAAAGAAGGTACATAGTAAAGAAGACCATTTAAAAAAAAAAAAATTTCTCCTCGTTCATGAATATAGAATTAGGTAACATTTTCACTAAGTAACATTTGATGGAGAAGGAGGGAAGGTGAAAAAGGTTTATAAATAATTTGTGGTGACACACGGTACGGGACAGTAAATACAAGACGGAATTGATATCCTATTCAGTTTGAATTAAATGAAAATAATTAATTTTCCTTTTTTTTTTGAAATTAATGACTGTGTCTGATTTCGTTACTCCGTGATTCGGTTTTTCGTTGTTTCTTAGACAGTCTTATAATTTTCACAACTGTACTTTCCTGACCTACTTCAAAGTACATGTACTTGGTCTGGTCTACGGGTCGAACTTACTGGTGAAAGGAACCGGAAGTGGTACATTCTGTCCGTTGGTAATGACTGTAATTTCGGTGAACTCTTCCCGGAAAATACCCTTCCTTTTGTCTATTTTCCTCACCTGTCCTAGGTCTCTTGGTTATTCTCAACTGCTCTTTTTGACTCGTATGGAGTAAAAGTGAAACAAATGCCGGACTACCAAGACACTCAATACTCCTTTCTCAGTTTTGGAACAGGTAGAACAAGTGGTAACATATGTGTCGTGAACCGTGAGATGGTTCTTATATTATCCGTGATCGAAATTTTTTTTAACCAACTTATCTAATTAATTACTTATTCGGTCTTTTACTGGTTCTTCGTCACTGAAACTATTTACTGTTCCAGGATGACATATCGAGTCCCTTGATCTAAATTATAGGACCCTATTTGGTATTACCTTTTCTTATAATTTTTCTTATACACACAGGTATGTGTATAAAAAAAAGTTAATATAGTGACACGACACGTCTTATTTATTTGTGTTACAACTTTTAGTTGATATGACGGTAACTTATTTAGTCATTTTCTTCGTCACTCAAATAACAGAGACAGTAAACTGTGATTTCCTTATCGACAGGTAGGTTTTTTACAACTCCAGAGAAATAGGTTAAATACATGTAGGTCTTTGAGACTGTCAGATCTTTAAGATAATACTTAAGGGTAGAGTGTCATTGTTGTTGATTTTTTGTGTCATTAGATATTGAGATTATATTTTCTATGTTAGTATCTATTCACTTCTTCTTTCCGTCATGTACCGTCTGTAATGAGTGAAGGAATGAAGATTTGGACAAACCAAAGTATTTCTCTAAGTCAGTGGGAGCTCTAAACAGTATGGGCACTCCCTTGCAAGGAAAACCTTTCTAGTGGAACAACCCAAAGACAATTTACTGGGGTAACTGGTGACGGAAGGTTCGTATGATTTAATTCTTTACTAACACTTTACACCCCTTTAGAACAAATCGAGTCTAGTGTTCTGGGATTTCGGGAGTGGTTATCAGTACTATAAATCAGACTAGTTCACATTGTCCTTTTCGTTTATAAGACGAGTCAAGAGGAGTAACTACAGTGGACAAAGAGAAGGATGGACTGGAGTGGGGTGGGGTTCCCCCAAAATACATTATCTCAGTATTGTCAAGTCATATTTTTATGATTTTGTCCAGTTTTACTGTTATATAAAATCATCGGTAAAAATAAAGTCGCAAAACTCAGGGCGTCGTGTATAAACAAGGGACAGATTATTGTTAGGAGTCTTCGGTGACTCTCATCAACGGGACCTAGATGAGGTACTGTTGACTTCTTTTCAGTTCTGTACTGGGTTTCCTCGTGTTCTCTTCGTTCCGAGTTACCTTCACTCTTTCACGTCCCTGTGTCCCATGTCCCCGTGTCGTACCTTATGTCCCGGGGACTCCTTTTGTTTGCCTGTTCGTCTCGGTTTACCCAATATTCTTTAACTCCAGAACCACACCACCATTGTCTCTCATTATCATGGGTTTATTTTGCACTTCTTTCATCATACGTCTGTCTGTCCCCTCTTCTTCCTTCGTTTCTCTTTAAGTTATGTTACAGTCCCTGAAGGGACCAGTAGGTCCCCGATTCCGAGGTACGAAATTTACGTCCCCCGGGTCCAAGTTAGGGACCAGTCCCTCGATTCTAGGGTGTGTGGTATTGGTTCTCAGACTTACGACATTGACTTTTCTAGGATGCACGGTGTTGTTTCTGACTTCTAGGTCGCACGGTGTTGATTCTGGACCCCGTCGGTTTATTTCTTTATTAAAATTTTTATGTCACAGTCTCATTAGGTCTTAATCCACTACTTCTTGAACTGATCTCGACGCCAGTGTCTTTTGAGTTCTTCCCTGGTCTGACTTCCGAGCGGTCTGACACACGGGAACCCCGACGTACAAAGACCGTGGTGGCACGTGTCCTGTAAAAACAACTTACTTACCTTACCTCTCACTCTTCTACTTCTTCTTCTTTTCACTGTCCGAGTCATCGATAACCTACAGAGATTCGTAACTCAGGTTTCCAATTCTTTACCTCTTCATGGACACTGTTCTACCTCTTTGTACCGTGAACTGGTACCCTAACTCAATCGTTACCCTGAAGGTACACCTCGACGGGTTGCCCGTCAGTCGTCATATCTTTAAGTCAGGTACTGTCTTAGTCATGATCTCTACTTTCGAATCTCCATGTTGGATTACGTCCGTACACTCACTCTAGCATTCTCTCTTCTGCTCTTGTTACCCGTCTCGAAATCCATACCATCCTTTCCCTTGATCGTTTTCTCTGACTCTTCTTTTTCGGTTTGTTTTTTTTTTTCTCTCTCTCTCTCTTCTTGATTCTTCTACACCATTTCTTTAATAGTTCCTCACCAAACACCATACGACTCCTGAGTCTGGACTCTTACTTCCTCCGACTTGAACTTGTGACCGAGACGGTCTTCGAGTGAAACACTAGACCCTGTTTACAGGTTTAGACACAGTGGAAGGGTAGTATTAGACGTTCACCGAAGACCCCACCCCCNCGGTCCAGAGTCCTAGGGTCCCAAGACTCTTGACTTCCTCGGTCTCTAGTCCTGTCAACCTTACTCCTTTTCTCTCACCATTAATTAGAGTTTCGTTTTTATAGAGGTGATTCCCGTCTTTGGTCGTCCGTTCTTGACTCTTCTTTTCTTATCTATCCTGAAGCTCTGAAACGTTTGTTTATGTGTACGGCTTTTTTCGTCGTACTAGTCTCCCTCAAAACAAAACTACTGTCCCCTCTGATCTCAAACAACTTTGGTTCCTCTTTCATTTCCACTTTTAGACTCTGTTTGTAGAGTCTCTTCTATTCACTCTTACCTCAGGTTTCATATTCATCTATTTTTACTTTCTTGTAAAAACAAGGACTCCACGTTTCCTCTTACCACAGTATGTCACGTTACACCTGTTTTTTTAAAAATTATCTCTGATAAATATACACCTCGACTGAGAAAAGTGTTATATCAGATTTTTCCTCCGTTTAACAATATGACCAATGAAAAACGTTATAATGTTTAATGAGGTTTTTGACACCAACTTTTGTTTTTAATATCGACTATTCCCCATCCTTAGTTCTTTGTAGAGTCGAACCAACAATACCGAGTACTCCGTACATCAGTACTACGAAAAGACCCGACGTTCGTAGACGTCCAAACTGATGTCGACCTTTTGGGCGAAGGTTCTACCGACTGAGTGTATTAATAACTAACCTCCGGAGACAAGGAACAGTATCCATGGTGGAAAGGAGTACATACAGTGACTGGAGGGGGGTAGGAGTGGGTCTCGTTCACTATCTTCTGTCATTGGTTGTGCCTTCGACGCTACAGAGAATGCTGGATCAGAGGTTTCATCGTGTCAGTGAAGGTGGCATGAGACAAGTAGTCTTTTCTCTATTATTCATGTCTAGTGAGAGCCCCCTTTTCCTTTACCCGGGGTGGAGAACTTTCTTACTCATATTATATTGAACACCTGTTTAAAATTTTGATGGTGTCAGAAATTTCTTGTGCACCTAATCCTCCTCCCAACTGTTAAATCTTTTATTATCGTCACCTTATAGGTGACTCTCCCATAAGGTCCCCAATGACTCACATCTAGTTTTCCAAGGGGTTTTCCAATATGATTACGATGGTGTTGTACCGGAAAGTGATTCTCATTTTCGGTACTATCCTGACTATACTGAAAAATGGTCCTTCTTACGATAACAATAGTCTGATTCATTTTGGAGTCTTTCTCGGGTAATTTCCAGTATTTTCCATTCTTTGATTTTGGTGGGGTCTGTGTGGTCTGTATGAACGGGAGACGTCTCAATCTCACCTTTGTAACTGCCTGAGTGTCCTAGACCGTGTGTCGATAGGAGTGACGTCACCAGTTGGTTGAGGTGAAACCAACAAACGGAGTCACGAGAACCGAGGTGACTTAATTAATAGGGGACTTTGGTTGAATCTCGTTCTTAGTATAACAATAACAGTAATGACAATAACAAATATAATCATAGGGGTTTCAATCACATTGTAGACCTCCTTCTTTTCGTATCTCTTGTGTATTTATAGATAAACCATTTTTCTACACATATGTTGTGGTTTCTTTGGTCTTAACTTTCTCTACGTACATGGGGTCACAAGTAACGTCGTGACAAATGTTATCGATCCTGTACCTTCGTTAGACACACAGGTAGTCGTCTGTTTACCTATTCCCTCAACACCATGTATATGTGCTACCTTATAATAAGTCGATATTTCTCTTGCGTAAATTCAGTCAAGATTACACCACCTACTTTGACCTCAGACAATGTGTTTCACTTCATTCAGTCTTTCTCTTTGTGGTTATGGCATATAATTACGTATACATACCTTAAATCTTTCTACCGTTACTGTTAAGATGTACGTTCCGTCGTTTTCTCTGTCTCTACATTTCTTGTCCGAAAACCTGAGACACCCTCTTACACCTCCACCCTACTAAACTCTTTTATCGTAACTTTGTACATATAATGGTATGCATTTTATCTACTGGTCGTGTTTAGACAACGTGCTTCGTACCGTGAGTTTTGACCACGAGACCCTGTTGGGTCTACCTATTCCATCCCTCCCTCCACCCTCCGCACAAGTCCTACCCCCTTTGTGCACACGTGGGTACTGACTAAGTACAGTTACATATCGGTTTCGGTAGTGTTATAACATTTCATTAATAGGAGGTTAATTTTATTTAATGAAAAATTTTTCTACACACATACCTACCTACCTACTTTAATCAGGTTTGTCTCTTCGATTTCATACAATAAAGGGAAACACATGAAACTTACAAACGTAAAATTACCCTGGTCTTCCGTGACTTAAACGAAGAAGAATTGGAACCTTTATAACCATCAAATACTTCCTAGTATATCATATGTTACACCATCGGTTTATGTGTAAGGTTTTATCCTTTGTTAATCGTTTATATAATTCTCACGATAATACAACTTATTAATTGTTTCAATAAATGGTCGACTCGGTGTTCCCTTCGGGTTCTTATGACCTCACCTATCGGATAGGTAAGAGGTCCCCTAGAAGGACTGGGTCCTTAACTTGGTCCCAGAGGACGTAACGTCTACCTAAGGAATGGTTGACTCGATAGTCCCTTCGGGGAAACAATTTAAAAATCATATAAAAGTTAACTTACTAAATAAATAGAAGTAAAAGAAGACGGACAGTGAAGATAAATTACTATTCACATGCTGTCTATAAGAATTTGAATATAAAAGTTTTTCTTCCTTACGTCTGAGTTAATTTTGAAAGAATTAGATTAATAAGAATTTCAATAGATAGAAGGAAATCCATTTTGACTACTAAATTTTGGGTACAAATAGTTTTTATTTATGTATTTGTTCTTTCGGTCAATCTTATCATCGATTTAAGAAGGGTTAATATCTATCGAGTCCACATGTACAATTGTGTGTTCGTTATAATAAAGAGGGGAAAGTATTTTCATATTATTTTAATATAGTAGTATTTGTGTATAAATTAGAATAACTCCTAGACAATATTTATTTATCCTATAATATGACCTTTATTTTTCGTATACTTACATAAGTAAACTCATTTATTTTGTCTTTATTGACAAACCACATATCGATTTTTTTTTCAACAGGTCTGGGTATCAATTGTACGGATATTGAAAATCCGTGTGAAATCATATATTGTATTTTGTCGTAATTCAATTTATTCTAATTCTCGTTTTATCCTACGAACAATGAAATTATAATTAAAATAACATTTGAATAAAATTTTATAGTATAAGTACAAACTATGAATAAAAAAGGGGTGGGGGGGCAGACTATGAATAATATGTGCACCTTTACATATTATATAGTGTATTACTTGATACTTTACATATATATATCTTACGACTATAAACATTTATAATCGTCCAGTTTACCAGAATTCTTTCTTTGTGTAAAAAAAGAGACTTGTAAACATCCTTTTCTGATTTTTCTAAAAGAAACGACAACCAGTCAGTGAGTCAGTACAGGTTGTGAAACGTTGAGGTACCTGACGTCGTGCGGTCCGAAGGGACAGGAAGTGGTAGAGGGCCTCGAACGAGTTTGAGTACAGGTACCTTAGTCACTACGGTAGGTTGGTAGAGTAGGAGACAGCAGGGGAAGAGGAGGACGGAAGTTAGAAAGGGTCCTAGTTCCAGAAAAGATTACTCAGTCGAGAAACGTAGTCAACCGAATTCATAACCTCGAAGTAGAAGTCGTAGTCAGGAAGGTTACTTATAAGTCCTGATTAAAGGAAATCCTACCTGACCAACCTAGAGGAACGTCGAATTCCCTGAGAGTTCTCAGAAGAGGTTGTGGTGTCAAGTTTTCGTAGTTAAGAAGTCGGGAGTCGAAAGAAATATCAGGTTGAGAGTGTAGGTATGTACTGATAACCTTTTTGGTATCGAAACTGATCTACCTGGAAACAACCGTTTCATTACAGAGACGGAAAATTATACGACAGATCCAACCCTAGTCGTCTACGTTTGATCAGATATATCTTACCTGTTTGTTATAGGATGACACATCGTGTCCCTTGATATATCAGTCCTCTGACACTATTTGGTCCTACCTTTTCTTATATTTTTACTTACATGTATTTCACTCAAGTACACATTCACTCAGTGAAACGATATGTCATCTTTAATTGTGTTGTGACATTTAGTTGATAGCAACAACAAGTCAGAGATTCAACACAGGCTGAGAAACACTGGGGTACTTGACGTCGTGTGGTCCGAAGGGACAGGAAGTAATAACGGGTCTCAAACGAGTTTGAGTGTGGTAACTTAACCACTACGGTCAAGTAGGAGACGACGTGAAAAGAGAAGGACGGGAGCTATAAAGGGTCGTAGTCCCAGAAAAGATTAGTCAGTCGAGAAGTGTAGTCCTCCGGTTTTATAACCTCGAAGTCAAAGTCCCAGTCAGGAAGGTCCCTTATGAATCCCAAATAAAGGAAATCCTAACTGACTGAACTAGAGGAACGACAGGTTCCTTGAGAGTTCTCAGAAGAGGTCGTGGTGTCAAACTTTCGTAGTTAAGAAACCTTGAGTCTGAAGAAATACCAGATTGAGATTGTTGGGACTATCGAGTCAACCATTTCTTAGGTGGACGTTACGTTCTCTGGGGCCAAACTAAGGACCCAACCCTACTGGGGGACCTCTTCCCTATCCAATAGGTGAGGTCATAAGAACCCGAAGGGAACACCGAGTCGACCATTTCTTATACGGACGTTACGTCCTCTAGACCCAAGCTAGGGACCAACCCTTCTAAGGGGACCTCTTCCCTTTCCTGGGTAAGGTCATAAGACCGGACCTCTTAAGGTACTTGACATATCAGGTTTCCCGACGTTTCTAACCCTACGTTGAATCGTTGAAAGCGAAAGAGTATTGGTGTGAACTGATGACCTTTTTGGTATCGAAACTGATATACTTGGAAAACAGTCGTTTCACTACAGAAATGAAAAGTTATACGACAGATCCAAACGGAGAGTTACAGTACCCATGTTCGGGGTGTAACCCACTCCAAAAACTACCAAGTCTACCATTTCTTAGACGGACGTTACGACCTCTAGTCCCAAACTAGGGACCTAACCCTTCTAGGGGACCTCTTCCCTTACCGTTGGTTGAGGTAATGAGAACGGTCCTTTTAAGGTTCGTGTCTCTTCGGACCACCCGATGTCAGGTACCCCAGTGTTTCTCAGGTTGTACTGACTCGTTGATGTGAAATGTGAAAAAGAAGGTTCCTCGTTCGCAGAAAAATAAAGTACCGATGACAGTGGTAGGCATCTCTAAACCCTCGGGTTCTTTTATTTTAGACAGTGTCAAAGGTAGATAAACGGTACTTCATTACCCTGGTCTACGGTACTAGAACCAAAAATTTTACAACTCAAAACTCGGTCGAGAAAGTGAGAAGAGAAAGTGGAAGTAGTTCTCCGAGAAATCAAGAAGAAGTGTAAGAAGGTATTCCCACCACAGTAGATGTATAGGTTCCAAAAACTATAAAGAGGACCGTTAGAATTAAGGTCAAATACTAAGTAGGTCGGGTCGTAAAGGTTACTACGTGAGACGTATATTCAATGTAATCCTCCCACTGTTATATGTCAGAACAGTATAAGGAAAGGGTTAAAACTTGGTCAGTTATCAAGGTACAGACCGAGATTGACAACGAAGAACAAGACGTGTGTCCAAAGAGTCCTCTACCCATTTGACTATACCATAAGGGTAGAGAAATTCTTAAAAAGTATCAAACAATACTAGGTTTATCAGTTTCCGAAATCACATCAGTTACTTCGGTTCATCTAAAAAACCCCTTAAGGGAACGGAAAAGATACTAGGTTATCTACAACTGTTAAACTAGAGATCAAGGAGATGGAAAAGATTTAAGTCAAATGTGTAGACCTTCGAGCGCCAAGTGTATGTCAACTTCGGATCGAACTTCCTAAAACTCGGTAATGGAACGATCGTACACTTTACTCTCGCTGACATACCATCAAACTTATAAGAAACTGAAACGGGAAGATACCCTAACCTTACTTTTGACTGAAAAGGTCAAGACACAGGTGACAACTCAAAAGGTTTAAAAAACTGTATAACTCACGTCGTGAAAGTGTCGTAGTAGAAAATCCTAAACTTTATGGAGTCGACATTAAGGTAGTGGAGGTGATCAAAATAAGTATCATTAAGAAGGATTCCGGGTGAACTGAAGTGTGAGGTCCTACAGACCGAGATCTACTCACTGTTGTGGTAGTACCAATAGGATCAGTAATTCTAGAAAAAACATATCAAGAAGACACATAAGAACGGTGAAGAATTATAGAAGACGAAGACAATCCAGGAACGGTAAAGACAGGAAATAACACGGGTAGAAACGTACTTTGCAAGGGAATCATAGAGGTTATAAGAACTTCACTAGAGATCAGAAGGGGTAAGACAACAAAAGGAGATAAAGAAACGTAACAAGTGAATTCTTACGACAGAATAGAGAGGAACGATAAGAGACCTTGAGACGTAAGTAAACCCATACAGAAAGGGAAAGAGGGAACGACAAGTGAAGAAAAGAAAAGAGTCGATAAACATTCCGGAGGAGTCTGTTGGTGAAACGGAAGAACGTAAAGAAAAAGAAACCCTACTAAAATCAATGGTGGAGGGTACGTTACAATGTTTGGAGACAGGTGTCAGGAAGTCCGTGAGACAGATGGTCTAGATTAGGGGACTCAGATAAGTAGTGAAGATGACGTATTAGTATTCCCTAAACTAAATCCCGTATGGACTTACCAGTTGATATGAAGTTATTTTATTAAAAAAATTACCAATTGTAGTGAAAAGGTTCAACTTGAACCTTAGGAATAGATTAAGTCTTGGACTAGATTAAAGAGGGTATCGTGATATGTCCACATGTACTGATGTAGTTGAGACTATGATAAAATAAGGGGTATAGTTTGAGGATATAAATCCATGTCCCATCAATGGTTTTTCTTTTGTGTGGATTTTATGTGGAACGAGGAGATTTCGTTCTCGTATTCCGGTCTTATCTTGTCCATCGTCTCTTACATTGTTGAAGGTTTTTACAGTTTGTGTTCAGATTGAAGTTTCCCTCTTGCCAAGAGTGTGTCCTGGTAGGAACTTCGGGTTTGTTATTCTCGATTATAAAAGATCATGAAGGGTGTCCTGTCTGGGACACGTCTCTCCAGAGGACCTGATAGAGTAAGGTGTAATATTTGTCGAGGTACTTTGTTTATGTGACGGAATCATGAAGGTAAAATGTCTAGTACTTTGACTCGGAATGTCCAATACCAGGACCAGGTTTGAATGTATCAACCATCGTTCTACATTAAATTTACATCTGTCGGACGAAGATCTTAGGTCTGAAGATTGGGGACGTGGTCTTAAATCCGACCCCAGTGTTTTGACGACCACTGACCCTTTAAATTACAAACGGTCCTCTCAATTTCGTCTTCCTTTTTGGAAGCTTGGAAAAAGGACGTTTGACAAGAAAAAAAAGGGGAAACTTTAGAAGTTCCAGTGGGTGGGTCTAGACCCTCAATCCCACCTCCATCTAGACCCTCCTCGTAAGACATATAATGAAAGACCGTGACCTTTTTTACAGAAGAACCGGAGTTCGAGACGAGAGAGGTGTGGAACGTCCCAAGAGTTCAAGTGTGAGAAGGTTCTTCAGGGGTAACAGAACTGAGGTTTTTCCGAGACATCACGGGATCCGGTGTCTCGTAAATAAGGACAATCAAGTAACTCAGTGAGCAAACACAGGTTAAGAAACGTTGTGGTACCTGACGTTGTGCGGTCCGGAGAGACAGGTAGTGGTTGAGGATTTCAAATGAGTTTGAGTACAGGTGACTCAACCACTACGGTAGGTCGGTAGAGTACGAGGCAACAGGGGAAGTAGAGGGTGGAAGTTAGAAAGAGTCGTAGTCCCAGAAAAATTTACTCAGTCAAGAAGTGTAGTCCACCGGTTTCATAACCTCGAAGTCGAAGTCGTAGTCAGGAAGGTCACTTATAAGTCCTGACTAAAACAAATACTAACTGACCAACCTAGAGGAAGGACAGGTTTCCTGAGAGCTCTCAAAAGAGGTTGAAGTGTCAAGTTTTCGTAGTTAAGAAGTCACGAGTCGAAAGAAATATCAGGTTGAGAGTGTAGGTATGTACTGGTGACCTTTTTGGTATCGAAACTGATCTACCTGTAAACAACCGTTTCATTACAAAGAGGAAAAATTATACGATAGATACGACCAGTATTGAAAAGAAGGTTCCTCATTCGTAGAAAATTAAAGTACCGACGTCAGTGGTAGACGTCACTAAAACCTCGGGGGTTTCATTTCAGAAAGTGACGAAAGTGAGAAAGGGGTAGATAAACGGTAATTCACTACCTACGGTACTAGAAGTAAAAGACTTACAACTCGAAATTCGGTTGAAAAAGTGAGAAGAGAAAGTGAAAGTAGTTCTCTGAGAAATCAAGAAGAAGTAAAAGACGGTATTCCCACTACAGTAGACGTATAGTCTCCAATAACTATAAAGAGGGCCGTTGGAACTAAGGTGGAACATGAAGTAGGTCGGACCGACGAGTGTACTGCATGAGACGTATATTAAATTTATTCGTCTCACTGTTATATGTCGGAACTACATGAGGAAAGGACTAAACCTTGGTCAAACAACAAGGTACAGGTCAATATTGACAACGAAGGACTGGACGTATGTCTAAAGAGTTCTCCGTCCAGTCCACCAGATCATAAGGGTAGAGAAAATCTTAAAAGGTTTCAAACAACACTAGGTGTGTCAGTTTCCGAAACCGTATCAGTTACTTCGTCTTCATCTACAAAAAGACCTTGAGAGAACTAAAAACATACTAGGTTGTCTACAACCGTTAAACTAGAGACCAAGGAGACGGAAAAGATTTAGGTCGAACTTGTAGACTTTCAAGTGCCAAGTACATAACGAGTTCGAATCGAACCTCTTAAAATTTGTAATGAAACGATCGTACACTCCACTCACACTAACACGTCATCAAACTCGTAAGAAATCATAACGGAAAGAAACCCTAACTTTACTTTTGACTGGAAAAGGTCAGGACACCGGTGACGACTCAAAAGGTGTAAACGACCGTATAACTCACGTCGTGAAAGTGTCGTAGTAGAAAATCCTAAACTTTATCGAGTTGACCTTAAGGTAGTGGAGGTGATCGAAACAAACATCACTACGAAAGATTCCGGGTGAACTGAAGTGTAAGGTCCTACAGACCGAGATCTACTCACTAGTGTGGTAACACTAATAGACCCAACACTTCTAGAAAAAACATATCAAGAAGACACATAAAAACGGTGGAGAAGACTTATAGAAGACGAAGACAATCCAGGTATCGTAAAGACAGGAAACAACACGGGTAGAAATGTACTTTTAAAGAGAACAATAGAGATTAAAAGAACTTCTCTAGAGATCAGAAAGGGTAAGATGACAAAAGGAGATAAAGAAACGTGACTAGTGACTCCTTCCGAAAGAATAGAGAGGAACGATAAGAAACTTTGAGACTTAAGTTTACTCATACAGAAAAGAAAAGAGGAAACAAAAAGTGAAGAGAAGAAAAGTATCGACAAACATTCCGGAGGAGACTGTTGGTAAAAAGGAAAAACGTAAAGAAAAAGAACCCCTACCAGAACAGTGACGGATGACATGTTACAGTGTTTGGAGACAGGTATCAAGAAGTCCGTGAGATAGTCTAGATTAGGGAGCTTAGATCCAGAGTACAGATGACATATCAGAAATCCCTGTACCAAATCCGGTATGGACTTACCAGATCACCAAAAGGGATGAAAGAAGTTAAAGTCAGACTTAAACCGTTGTTCCTCAAGTACTAGACTCGGTGTCAGTCGAGGGGCAGAACAAAAACGACTGACATATCTCGAAGAGGTAGTAACCGACGTTTCTTATTTTAGTTAGACTAAAACCACAACTGGTAGACTACTGCAGGTACACATCAGAAGAGAACACAACAACCTTCTCCCACAAACGATACTGGTCACGCAAGAGAACCGTTTTGACAATCGGAAACAGGACGAAGTAAGACATAAGGTTCCGGTTTAAACGGACAATGAGGTCCACAAAGAACTAAAGGATGAAAACGTAAGGTCAGAGGATATTACTTTTCCTGTAGAAAAAACCCACAATTAAGATCTTCCAGAACATCCAGAAGTATCTTGGTAAGTTGAAGTCGAAGAAGTCGTAATAATCAACCTCGTATCTGAACCTAATGAAACTATAACTTAAATAAGGACATCAATACATATTGTTTGTTTCCGTTTCTGTTACTAAAGTTATTTACAAAATGGATGTGAGAGAAAACACTATAAGGTCTATACATTGTTAATTGTCTTCAAGAGGTTCCACAAAATTAATATTTGAAGAAAGGTCCCTACACCTTCTTTTACCAGCTAAAGTGTCTACTCATGAAACATTTTGAATTTACAGTTTAACTAGACTTTTACTCAAGTTAATAAAGTGGATCAAGAAAAGTATAGGAACCTTGTGGTCGTATAGTCTGATCTTGAAGTCTATCACGGGTAGTCGACGAAGGAATTCACCGGTCAAACCCAAATTCTAATCGTTAACCTTGATCATTGGTCGGAAAACCCAAAGATCCTTATAGTGGGATAGCTGACAGTGGACGAGGAAAAATTGAGTGGTTTTTCGACTTACAGAACAAAGTAAAAGAGGGGTCGAGATTCCTGACCCCACGATAGTCGCACAAGCAAACGACCCCGACAATATTGGTCCAGGGTGTCTTTACTCACCGAATTTGTTGTCTTTATATAAAAGAGTATCAAGACCTCTGATTTTAAGGTTCTAGTCCCACAACGTCCCAATCAAGAGACCTCCGGACATTCCCTTCCTAGTCAAGGACTGGATGGTGGAACTGAATGCCTCCCGACGGAAGAGGAACACAGCAGTTTGAGAAAGGGACACCTGTACAGACAGAGTTTAAAGGAAAAGAACATTCTTGTGATCAACACGACCTAATCTCAAGGAAGATTACTGGAGTAAAATTGACATAATGGAGACATTTCTGAGACAGAGGCTGATGTTATTATAAGACTTCACGAACCACGAGTCTGAAGTTGTATAAAAAATTAAAACATAAAACACCCTCGGTATTAAGTCGGACATTAGTCACAGTGGATATTAGTCGCATGACAGGAAAGGTGTAGTTGGATTTATTGTGTAGGCGAGAACTGTTCGTTTCGGGGACTGTAAGTTTTTGACATCGATGGAGTGAGGTGGGACTAACTTCTGTAAGTTTTTAACAAAAAACAAAAGTTTTTCTTTTCTTTTTACGTCTCACCCCATCATCTTGTCGAATAACTCCTTCGGACTCAAAGTTTTGATCAGGAGCCTATTGTCTTGGGGTCCAGGATTAGGAATCTGTAAGGGGGTTTAATGACAAAAAGTGAGAAATCTTTTAAGTAAAAACACCAAAGGAAAAATATATAAGGGGTCCCTCTTAAAAGGGTTAACCCAAAAGAAGGATATAAATAGAAAGGGTACCGAAACCTACTACAGGTACACCCGTCCAGATCAACCTCTCTTGTTCTATTCCGGTTATGTTAGTGGTGTGTGGTCGTTATCGTTTACTCGAAGGAAAGTGTAAAAAGGAACTCATAGTAAAGAATGAAATTTTGTCGCTCTCTCTGTCAAGGACAATTACGTTCTTTGTAATAATGACCGGGTAGGTGAAACAACCGTCTCCTACTCTACCTGAGTTACCTGTACTTGAACTCGTTTGAGGTCCTCTGTCACCTCCTGTTCCTTCGGACCGTACGACGTCAAGTACCTCAGTGCTTATCAACCTGTACTGGATCGTTTACTGTTATTGTTGCAGGTGAAACAATAGTGGAGGTTAAGGTTGGTGATGTTTTATGTGTAATGTTTTCCACCGGTTTACCTTCGAGTCACATACATCTAGTCGACTTAGATATATAAAATAAAATGTCTTAGCCAACCGATTACTAAGTTCTCGTTTTACATCACTAAGTTTATGATTGCTCAATTACATTGGAATTTCTTTAGTAAAGTGTCGATGTGGAGTCTAAAGAATAGTTATTTTAAACTCAATATAGTAGGTTCTATGAATAAAATATCTAAAACACACTTTTTATTTCTATTATGTATAAAATCTTTTTCTTTACACGTAATTGTCTCTTTACCTATTTCTACACCATGTATTTATGTCACCTCATAATGAGTCAGTATTTTTTCTTGTTTTATTGCGGTAAACGTCGTTGTACCTAACTGGATCTCTAATAGTGTGACTCACTTCATTCAGTCTGTCTCTTTCTGTTTGTAGTATACTATGGTGAGTATGTACCTTAAATTAGTAATTTTTACTATGTTTACTTGAATAAATGTTTTGTCTTTGTCTGAATATGTCTACAACTTTAGTTTAAATTCTAATGAATTCTCCTTTGTACCCTCCGTCCTCTCTATTTAGTCCTTGAACCTATTGGTTGTTCCTGTATGACATATCGTGTCCCTTGAGATGAGTTATATGACCTTATTAGATATGCTCTTTTCTCAGATCTTTTCTTACTTATGCACATATTGACTTAATGAGACGTCCTGTGTTGACTCGTCGTTGTGACCCCGACTTGTTGACCTTGTAAACTTTGATTGTGCTGAAACATTTAGTTGATATGAGGCTACTTTAAAAATTTTTCCCTTTCGTCGTCGATAAAAGTCGAATGTTTGTCCGAGATAAGGGTTTGTCTGTAACTGTTGAGTCAACGACTCTTAAACCTTACGTAAAAGTGACTGTTTGTGATACTGTTTTTCCCAAGTCAAACGTCCGCGGAGGTCCCCTCGGACTCGTAAGGTAGTCGTCCACTTCACTTTCACTTTCACGGTCAGCATGTCAGTGCAGGATGAGAAACGTTGGGACACCTGTCATCAGACGGTCCGGGGAGACAGGTACCCTAAGGGGTCCGTTCTTATGACCTTACCCAACGGTAAGGGAAGAGGTCCCCTGGAAGGGTTGGGTCCCTAGTTTAGGACAGAAGACGAACCGTCCGTCCAAAAAATGGGACTCGGTGGGCCCTTCGGGATTTATTATTTCCGTTCCCTGGTTTGTCATACACGAAATTTGTGGTCATTGCATCATGATATATTTATATGAACGATATATTGTCTAAAGATTTTCCTATAGTCGAGACCAACGGAGTCTCCTCACCCTTCTACTTAACTACCATTTTCCGTCTTTCTGTTTGGAATGACAAAATAGGAAGACACGATAAATTAAAAATAGTGTTATTTTTACTGTAAAAAGTAAAAAATAATACCATTGTATATGTATTTTAAATTGTGAAATTTATACAAATTCACATATCAAATCACCGTAATTCATGACAACATGTTAGTAGTGGTGGTAGGTAGAGGTCTTCTTATCTTTTTCGATTTTAAGATATAGGTAATTTTTTATGGTGGGGTAAGGGAGAAGGGGGTTTTACTGAATATTGAATTCTCTGAGAGTATCCCTTTGAGAAGGGTGTGTTTTGTCAGTACGATTTAAGTGACGATTGTCGTGATGGAAATCTTCACTATTTGTATGAATTAGTAAAAACTATCTATATCAAGTCAAGTCAAATGAATCCAACGAGTCAGCACAGGCTGAGAAACGCTGGGGTCCTTAACGTCGTGCGATCCGGAGGGACAGGTAGTGGTTCGGGACCTCAAGTGAGTTTGAATACAGGTGACTCAGTCACTACGGTAGGTCGGCAGAGTAGGACAGCAGGGGAAGAGGAGGACGGGGGTTAGGGAGGGTCGTAGTCTCAGAAAAGGTTACTCAATTGAGAAGTGTACTCCACCGGTTTCATAATGTCAAAGTCGAAATCGTAGTCAGGAAGGTTACTTGTGGGTCCTGAGTAGAGGAAATCTTACCTGACCGACCTAGAAGAACGTCGAGTTCCCTGAGAGTTCTGAGAAGAGGTTGTGGTGTCAAGTTTTCGTAGTTAAGAAGCCCCGAGTCGGAAGAAGTGTCAGGTTGAGAGTGTAGGTATGTACTGGTGACCTTTTTGGTATCGGAACTGATCTATCTGGAACAACCGTTTCATTACAGAGACGAAAACTTAGACGATAGATTCAACTAGTATTGAAAAGAAGGTTCCTCATTCGCAGAAAATTAAAGTACCGACGTTAGTGGTAGACGTCACTAAAACCTCGGGTTTTTTTAATTCAGACTGTGACAAAGGCGACAAAGGGGTAGATAAAGGGTACTCCACTACCCTGGTCTACGGTACTAGAAGTAAAGACTTTCAACTCGAAATTCGGTTGAAAAAGTGAGAGGAGAAAGTGAAAGTAGTTCTCCGAAAAATCAAGGAGAAGTGAAAGACGGTATTCCCACCACAGTAGACGCATAGACTCCACTAACTATAAAGAGGGCCGTTAGAACTAAGGTCGAACACGAAGAAGGTCGGGTCTCAAAGAGTACTACATCAGACATATATTCAATTTATTCGTCCCACTGTTATATGTCGGAACTGCACGAGGAAAAGGATAAACCTTGGTCAGACAACAAGGTACAGGTCAAGATTGATAACGAAGGACTGGACGTATATCCAAAGAGTTCTCCGTCCAGTCCACCAGACCATAAAGGTAGAGAAAGTCTCAAAAGGTGTCAAATAACACTAGGTGTGTCAGTTTCCGAAACCGTATCAGTTATTTCGTCATCTACAAAAAGACCTTGAGAGAACGAAAAAGCTACTACGTCGTCTACAACCGTTAAACTAGAGACCAAGGAGACGGAAAAGATTTAGGTCGAACTTGTAGACTTTCAAGTGCCAAGTACATAACAACTTCGGACCGAACCTCTTAAGACTCGTGACGAAATGATCGTACACTCTACTCACGTTAACACACCATCAAACTCGTAAAAAAACCGTAACGGAAAGAAACCCTAACCTTACTTTTGACTGGAAAAGGTCAGGACACCGGTGACGACTCAAAAGGTTTAAACGACCGTATAACTCACGTCGTGAAAGTGTCGTAGTAGAAAGTCCTAAACTTTATCGAGTCGACTTTAAGGTAGTGGAGGTCATCGAAACAAGTATCACTACGAAGGAGTCCGGGTGAACTGAAGTGTAAGGTCCTACAGACCGAGATCCACTCACTAGTGTGGTAGTACTGATAGAACCAGCACTTCTAGAAAAAACATGTCAAGAAGACACATAAGAACGGTGGAGAAGAATTATGGAAGACGAATACAATCCAGGTATAGTAAAGACAGGAAATAGCTCGGGTAGAAACGTACTTTACAAGGGTACCATAGAGATTAAAAGAACCTCTCTAGAGATAAGCAAGGGTAAAACAACAAAAGGAGATAAAGGAACGTAACTAGCGACTCCTATCTATATTGAACTATTATTTAGGTACGACGCTTTAGTCTGATTGTTCGTCCAAAACATCCAAGAGAACTTTATTCTTAGTCTGAGACAAAGACTTTGTCCTTTAAGGTATGTGTCATAGTCTAACTCGTAAGTAGACATCTGTTAATTACATACGTTAAATAATTAGTAGGGACTACCCCTCCAAAAAGACGGAGGATTGACAAGACTAAAGACTAGTAACGGTGGAGGTTCGTAAGCCCTTAAACCTTTGTGGTATTTTGACTGGATAATCATACCATTGCGTCCGACGTACGAAGTGCATAGGAAGGGTCTGGGAGAGGGGAAACGAGAAGGATCAGTGTCCGGTTGTTACTTGGGTAGGTCTCCCCTTTCTGTAAAATAAATGTCTTTACACACGGTCAAACGAGACTTTTCCCTCGGTAATATGTTGTACATGATATACATAAGTCCCCGGCGAATTCTTCCTTTGTGACCGGGTTCGGTCCACACCCGTCCAACACACCCACTCGGTACCCACCCCCCACACTGTGCCCTTCCCTGTTCTCACGTTCTTGTGTCGGTCCCCGTAGACTCTACGTCTATACTCCTCGACCTCCTCGGTTGTAGACCGACTCCCAGTTCTCTTGTTTGTTCTCTTTCGAATCGTAGACCTCGAGACACGACACCTCGACGGAAACCTGTCACCCGACAAACCAAGTAACATTAGTTACCGTGTAATGAGTTGACCAGAGTGATGCTTCCGTTCTTGTACTACATTCAAAAAAGTCCTATAAAACAAGGAGTGCACAGACGATCTACACCTCCCTTTTCTTTAATCTGAATCATGAAGAAAAGTTAAATTTTTCTATTTAGTTCTTAAAAGTGGATAGACGAATGAGGGGTTCCTTCGTAGATTCTTTTAGTTTACGTTTCGGTTACTATGATCGGTACATGTCTCTCATCACTCGTTTTTTATACTCCGACTCCTTGGCACTCCGTAGGGTTTCGTTCTACCAATTGCACACTGGAGTCCCTTCGTACAAGGTCTTACTTCAATGTTAATTCTTTCGACTTTTGATTTATGAACTGAAAGGTCTCTTTCAGAGACCTTTTTTACAATAAATTGAGAGAAGGGGTCATTACAGCCCTCCAATTTTACTTGATTATTTAATTGGTCAGATACACCGTCCATCAAGAGGGACTTTCGTCTATGACTCTGTCTCAATCCTCGCTTTCACCAACTAGACCCCTATTGTGGAGATGTTCTATTTTCGTCCTTCTTCGTCCCGGTCCGTCCCTCAGAAGTCTGGTGTCACGCATTAGAACAGTATTACACTACTACAACCCTTGGATTTTTCGTTCTTTAAAGTCCCACCCCCATCTCTCCTTAGGTCTAGGGTCAGAAAAGGTAAGGTTTTAAGTTTTAGTAATCATGAAGGATTTACTCGACAATATCAGAACTGACCTGGGGGTATCCCCTTGAGTCGTACTCCGTTTGTAGATCTGGTCACGGGGTCCGAGTGATGACACAGACACCCACAGTCTTCTCTCCTACCAAGATGGTGACGAACACCTTCGGACAGGACTCGTCGGAACGACCCTTAGAGTCAAAGGTTCCGGGACTAAGTTATTTCTTGGATCTATGGTTTATTGTTTCAAAATAAAAAAATTTATTCTTTTCTTTTTCAGAAAGGTCGTGACTGAAGATCAAGATGGGAGGTTCTACGTATCTGTTGACGACTTCAATTTCCTTCTGTTTTATTTAATTCTCTACTTTTTTGTTAATTCCTAAGTTTGAATCTTTGTTTTTATACAAGTTTTCTAAATTTACTCAAATTTGAATAAATTCCAACTAAACGAATACACGGTTTTCTTTCTTACTAGGACCTATCCCTCCTCCTCTGTTCCTAAAGAGGATCGGGTAGACTTGGTCCGTAGTCTCCCTTTTATGACCTACTATTTACTGTCCGAAGAAAAAGTTTATATTAAACAACTCATTGTTTTAGTCTCAGTACCCATAATCCTTCCGTCCTTAACAAAAAGAGGGGGTTTCACGGGGTCACAGTGGTAATCCCTCTACTTGCAAACTAAGACTCACTGGAATCCTAGGTGAATAAACAGTAGTACCTTTGTTATTTCATTGTCGAAAGTTTTATGGACTTGTTATATTTGTTTGTCAATGAAACTGATTAGACCCTAGATGACAAGGGTACTTTAGTGGAGGTCCTGTAAAAATCTTTCCAAAAAAAACAAACAAAATTAGAGGACTGTCGTACTTTCTGGAGTGGACGTTTGACCACACATTTTCCTTCGGTAGCCAGAGTGATTACCGTGGAAGTCGAACTAGGGGACGTGGGATTCGACGGGATCTCGACTTTACACTCCGTAGAATTTGCGTCCCTACCCGATCTCTTACAGTGGTGGGAAAGATCCGTGAGGTTCATCCGAAGGAAGATCGTCCAAAAGAAGTGCAAAGGTAGGTTCTGATGATATTAGTGATTTTATTTCGAGAGTCGAAAAATCGTGGACTTTTCACGACTGTACGTACCGGAGTTTACTCCTCCCACATATTTAGGGAAGAGGTGGGGGTGAGGGGTGTGGTCGTTATCGGTACACATGACATGATTGTGGTAGGTAGAAAATAGGGTTCACGACAAGAGTCAAACAAAAAGGAAGAGGGACGGAGGGTGGTGTCCTCATACATGTTTTAAGCTTAGTGCAAGTCTTAGATTTGGTTGTCTCATTCTCCGAGTTGTAAAAATAAATAGGTGATGATAAAGGGTTCAGACCTTTTAAAGATTACAAGTACATAAAAGGGACCTCTTTTTTTTAAGAGGTACTGGTGTCTGTCGAAAGTATTAGTCAGGTTCCTTTACTGTTCAAGAAGAACCCTTGTTAAGGAAAACGAAAGACTTTAGACTCCACTCTTTAAAGGAAACAAAAAGTGGTTTGGTTTTTTACCTACTACAGTAAGAATATGGTGTCCTTGATCACGACATTCAAAATGATTCTCTCTATGCAAGAGTAAAGGTTGTAGCTAATAGTTTAATACGTATCAGAATCACTCTATTTTCTCTCGTTCACACTTTCGGTGTAATATTAGTAACTAATGAGTCTTGGTAGACGTGTCGACAGGGTCATAGACGGACCCTACCCAAGATCTTACTGGTGTCTATGGTTTCAGACTCCTACGAGCTCAGGGATTATATTTTACCACACGTCATGTCACCCGGGAGATAGAACAACCAAGGTGTAGGTGGTTTTAGTTGCCTCCTAAGGTAGGTACCAACCGACTTAGACGTCTACACCTTAGGGGTCTATGGTCTGCGATAGACATAAGGATATAAAGAGGGAAAAAAATAAAAGAAGACTTTTCACAATTACGTCATAAACCCCGAATAACAAAACATAGTAAAGGGGAGTCGACCTTCGACGGTGGATCAATAGATAGTTTGAGGTCCTTTATCACTCTTTGTCCCTTCGGACCGTACCATATCAGGTACTCCAGCGTTTCTCAGTCTATGCTGAATCGTTGACTTGTTGTTGTTGTTAATGGATTTAATCAAGGTTTGTTCTCGTTAGACTGATGACTCTTATTTTCTAGGTGAAGAAGTAAACCAAAACATCGTCCCAAGTCGATATTTCTTTATAGTAACTTTTGACATAGTTAGTAAACCATGTTCTAGACGAATTTCCAGGAAACTTATAAAAAAATTAATGTACTCTGAAAAATTTTGAATCTCCGTAATATGTTCAAGCTACGTACTTCGACCCGTGAGTTTCAGCCACGAGACCTTGTTGGGTCTCCCTACCCACCCCTCCCTCCCCCAAAGTCCAACACCCCTGTGTGCACGTGGGTACCCAGTAAGTACAGCTACATACCGTTTTCGGTGGTGTTCTAACACTTCTTTAATAGGAGATTAATTTAAACTAATTAATTAATTTTTTTTTGAATCTCCGTAATATCAGGTCGATGTGACAGGAGAGATATACATCTGGTTTGATACCTCGAATAAAAAGAGTTGTGACGTGTTAATTAATCTTCGTGTTACTTTTGGTCTTGGATGTAAAAGATAATTGTGTAGATAGAAACAACATACTAATATTACCACCGGTTCTTTAATTATAAATAACCCATCTTAAATTTGATCTAAAAATATAAGTTTCTTTGTGAGTCGTGAATAAAAGGTAAAAAAATTCAGAAAAGTAGTCAGGATAGTGAAGGTATGTCGACAGGTCTAGACAGAAGTCGAAGCGACGTCTCGTTTATTTAAACCCCTTTATTTTACTTGACGTCATACGACTTGACCATAATCTGAGTTCGTTTTTTGAATTTCCTTCCCAATAACTTATAATGTAATTGGTCCGTCCGATCATTTTGTAATTTTTAATATTCTCAGGAACTCCTCTCTTTCACTTTCAACGAGTCAGTACAGGTTGAGAAACGCTGGGGCTACCTGATATATCAGGTACCTTAAGAGGTCCGGTCTTATGACCTCACCCATCGGATAGGGAAGAGATCCCCTAGAAGAGTTGGGTCCTTAACTTGGTCCTAGAGGACTTAATGTCCGCCTAAGAAATGGTTGACTCGGCAGTCCCTTCTTCTTTAATTGAAAGATGGTAAATTCACACTTCACTTCACTTCAGCGAGTCAGCACAGGCTGAGAAACGCTGGGGGACCTGACATCGGATGGTCCGAGGAGGGAGGTACCCTAAGAGGTCCGTTCTCATGACCTCACCCGACGGTAACGGAAGAGGTTAATTCACACCCAATCCGGAAATATGAACGAAGGTTTCTCGTCTCATACATGTCACCCCTTCGGATGTTCAGTTGAGGAGAGGGGACGGGACAATAGTTCTACTTGTAACACAACTATCGTACATGAGAACTATACTATATTATTCTTACCGGGAAGTAGAGACACCAGAAGGAGGGTTTTGAGTATTGGACAAATGGGTACTCTTTTTGTGTTCTATTTGGGTTTAACTCCCTGTAAGATGTTTTACGATTTTGTTATGAGAAGTTTTGATAGTTCCAGTAGTTTTTGTTCCTTTGGTAAACTCTTTGACAATGTCTGGTCTTCTCCTCTACACTGTTAATTGACATTGTGCATTGTATCTATTTTAGGACCCTGTCTTCTTTTTCTCTAATCCTTTCTTAATCATTTCAGACTTATTTCGTACTAAAACAATCATTAGACAGTTACAAATAAAGAATCGACACTGTTTACGTGGTGTGATTACATTTTACAATGCTGTACTTTTTTTTACACAAATCCCATATACCCTTGAAAGACATGATACCAAAGATTGAAAAAGGTTTTTGATTTGAATGAACTAAAAAAAAATTTCATATCTCGTTAGAATACGGAATCTATGTCAAGATTCTTATTGTCTATTTACTGGGGGGACCTCAAAAGAAGTAGAACCATCACATAGAACAAAGTAAGTCTTACTCTGTATTACCTTTTTAAGTATACGAAGATGTAAGGTACTGAACATTCTGACTAATCTAGTGGAGTACAAGTTGATACCTTTGTAGTAGAAGTTTCACCATCTTTCTTGAAGACGACGAATTCTACCACTTAAGTCAACATAGTCTGGTAGGTAAGACTACTCCTGTCGATCGTTAGTACCTATATTATAAAATTTTTATACAGACTCCGGTTGTCTTTCGTAGTTGTTATTGGTCTCGCCCTCTTCTGTCCTACGACCTCTCTTCCCTACATATTTCTTAACCCGGACTGTAAGTCTCGTCGAAAAGAGGAGTTCCGAAAACAGTTCAATAGTCATCGTTGACAGTTCATCTTTTCGAATCGTCTCGTAGGACGTCGGAGCACCTGTACCCCTGTTTTTTTGTAACCTTCAATCCCATACGGTTTCTTCTTGGGTGTATTTATAGGTTACTAAGGTTCATTTTAATGACTTCCTAAAGTGACACTTTATACCCGATTGGTCTTGATCTGGTCGAGAGTTTTTATAACTTTGGGTCAGAATTTAGGGACTAATCTAAATCGATTGATCGAATTGATGTACGGTCTCCATTTTTTATATATATATATATATACAAGAGACACTTTCTTCTATTGTCGTAGGTCTCGGAATTTAATAGTGGTGTCAAAAAGTGTGTGAGACTTGTCGTAAGTGCTTTCTAATAGTCTTGTGGGTCTTTTATTGTAAATTTACTCGGGTTTAATTCTCCCTTTTTTTGTGTTTTATCTTAGTATTGGTATCCTCTAGGTATGTAAATTGTGTTTACCATTTTACCCATAAAAGTCTTCTCTTATTTTATTTTAGGTATTCTTTCTTAATTTACCTTTAAGAACTTGATTTTATTATTTTATTGAGTTTTATTCTTCAGTTGTCTATCTAAATTCTCTCTTTTATTTACTACCTTTTATGTCTTTCCTCATATTTTCTATGTACTCTGTACTTATTTTTTAGATTGTGTGTACATTGACCTAAGGGTCTTCGATTTCTTTCTGTCTCATTTCGTCTTCGTTTCGTCTTATCGGTCCTTACTATGTTTTGACTTTTTTTTTTTTTTTTGTGTAATTAGATATCTAAGTTCCTCGGGGTTCGTCTTATTTATCTTTTTAGTATGGATCGACTTACGTAGTATCATTTTGTAGACTTTTCGTATTTTTGTTCGTCGGTTATTCTGTGTAATAGAGGTTTCCTCGTTAGTACTCCGACTACTCACTGAATTGTCTTTAATAATTTCGGGTTTCTGTTACGTTCCCATGGAAGTCTTTTGTTCGTATTTTCTCCTTCTGTATTCTCTGTGCCAAGTCAGGGAACCCACACTTCTAGGGGACCTCCTCCCGTGTCGTTGAGTGAGGTCATAAGAACCTTTTAGGGTACCTGTCTCCTCGGACCGCCCGATGTCAGGTGTCCCAGTGTTTATCAACCTGCACTGGCCTCACTGAATCGTACGTGCGTGTGTAGGTTTCTGAATGTACAGTTAATCATACTTTAAAGATTACTCTATTAAAAGGTCTTTCTTTCTTAGATAATTTAATTGTGTTCTTATTTTTCTTTTGGTTTATCAAGAAGAACATAATTTCTTTGACTTAGACATTAAATTTTTGACAACGGAAGTATATAAGAAGGTTCGTAAACTTCTTTATTGGTAATAGAAAGGGGGATGTTCGTCAGTCTATACTGAATCGCTAACTTGTTGTTGGTGGTTGTGAAAAAGTATTTTAGAAAGTCTCTTGTCTTTCCCTCTCTTTTATAAGAATAGTCAACGTATTCCGGTCGTATTAGAATTATATTTTCACCCTGTTCCCTTAAGGGACCACTAGGTCCCCAATCCTGAGTCACGAAAGTGACGGTACCGAACTCAAGTTAGGGACCGACCCCTTGATTCTAGGATGTTCGTCGTACCACACTGGATTTTCTTTTTTTTTTATCCCTATCATTGTAACGTTCTTTCTTTTAGTGTCAGTTTAGAGAGTATTTGACTTGGGTCGTTACATTTTTCCTTGTTCCTTTACCTTAATTTATCTATTTCTTCGTAAATTTTAAGTTGTAAGTAAGTTATAACATTATATTTGTTCTTGGGTCATGTAATCCTTGTTTCTTAAAGAAAATAGACTTTTTTCAAATAGATGTTTTTTTAAATATCGTTTTTAGTATGAATCATCACTTTAAACAACTTTCGAAAGGGAACTCTGATATGATTTTGTTCCATTACTTTGTTTCTGTGGTTGATAGTGGTGACAATGAATTGTAAACATAAACTCCAGGAACTGTCGAGTTATTCCTTTCTCTTGTTTTACTTTACTTTTTATATTCCTAGCTACATGAAGACGTGAGTACATGTTTACAGGTTTTCTTAGTGTCTATTTGATAATCCTAATCCTATATTTAAAACGTTTCAGTAACCTATTTCATGGTTGTTTTAGTTGATATAAAGATTTATTCGTCATCGTTAATATAATCGTTGGTTTCTTTATTTTGTGATCTTTATTTAGATAGTTTTCTATACATTCTGAAGATGCAGTTTTTGATATTTAGTGACTCCTTTCAAGATTTTCCGGATTCACTTACTTCGTTGTATGGTACAATTACACAACCTTCTGTTATAACATTTCTACAATTAAGGTGGATTTATCTAATTCCTCATCTACGTTAAGACTAGTTTAAGGTCATCCCCAAAAAACAAACAAAAAGAGGTTTATCTTTTACATTTTTTAGTTCTTATCATTTCTGTTAAAACTTCTTCTTCTTATTTCACTTTATTGGATGAGATACCTTATAGTGCTGAATTATATTTCGAGCCTCTTCCGTTACCGTGGGGTGAGGTTATGAGAACGGACCGTTTAGGGTACCTGCCTCCTCGGACCACCCGACGGCATATTTCGATATTATTGACGTTTTTAACCTCTTGTTCGACTGATCTCTTTGTCCTATCCAAAACTTTCATACCCACTCCTTATCACAGACACTTAAGAAGTATCGAAGACAACGTCCACCCTTTGGACTAAAAGGGAACTATCTACAAAGGTATACTTCCTTGATTGTAAGGACCGAAGAGAGGTAGGGGAGTTGATTGGGGAATCGTTCGTTCTCCTCACCGAATTAACTAGTCACTCAAACTCTTTCAACAACTCGGACTTGGGTCGTCTGACAAGGACACCCACGGTAGGTCGGATGTCCTTCGAGACGAACTGTTTCGGTCCGAGGGAATCGTTCGTCCGAATCGACTCCGACATCCGCCCCTGGGTCATGATGTTTACTCACACACTCCACGACCATTAGTCCAAAAGGGTCCTTTAATTCTTTCTTGACGACACTAAGTTTTGACACGAAGTACTTACCTTTGTCACCTTCTTACTTTTTTTAATTTTCTCCCGACCGATTTTACGGACCTTCCTCTTTTATATAGATTTCTTCTCTCACTTCAGAAACTTCTGGTCGACGTATGTTACCTGTATATTTTTTCTTTGTTCTTCTATGTGAGACTAGAAACTTTCCTTTAAGCTTTGTTTTACTCTAGACTTTCTGATGACTCCGGGTCATTAGATTGTCCCCTTCCTTCCGTGTTAAAACCTCTTCTCTGATCTTTTAACGGAAGTATCCTTTGATGACCTTTTATAAGAGAATTTCGGAGACTATCAAATAATATTCTTGTGTACTCACTACTAGGAAATTTATAATACTGTAGACAAGGTTCACTGACCTATATCTAACCCATGTAGACTCGCCTTTTCCAGTCTTTAGAGTCTTTTTTTATAAAATTTTTTTCATAACTCATTGAAAGTCCCGTCATGTTGAAAATGTCTACTCATGTATCCAAAACAGATATGGGATCCCTTTCTGTGACTTCTTTTAACACCTTAATCCTGATATTCCCGTCCGTATCTTTCCTGACACCACAACCTCTTCTGAAAACTCTCAGGGAACCTGACGCTCCTCTAGGTTGGTCAGGTAAGACTTCCTCTAGTCGGGACCCTAAAGAAACCTTCCTTACTACGATTTCGACTTTGAGGTCATGAAACCGGTCGAGTACACTTCTCAACTGAGTAACCTCTTCTGAGACTACGACCCTCCCTAACTCCCGTCCTCCTCTTTCCCTGCTGTCTCCTACTCTACCGACCTACCGTAGTGACTGAGTTACCTGTACTCAGACTCACTTGAGGTCCTCTACCACTACCTGTCCCCTCCGGACCGTACGACACTAAGTACCCCAGCGTTTCTTAGCCTGTGCTGACTCGTTGACTTGACTTAACTGACTTCTTATTGTTTAACACAGGTCTGGACCTATTCTATAACCAGACCACCCACCCTAGTAGATTAGGTCCATTTGTTTTACACGAACTTGTTCTTTCGAAAACTGTTTGGGGTTTAAGTGACTAAAAATTAGAGAACGATACCCTCTATGGTGTTTTGTATTATATCTACCATTTTCTTATACATTCTTTTTGTTACTAGACTAGGAATTTTGTAAATTTTTCATAACCTCGTGAGTCGTTAGGGTGATGACCCGTATATGGGATTCTTTTGGTGTTAAGTTTTTCTGTGTACATGGGGTTACAAGTTACGTCGTGATAAATGTTATCGGTCCTGTACTTTCGTTAGATCTACAGGTGACTGTCTACTTACCTATCTCTTTTAGACCATGTATATATGTTACCTTATAATCGGTATTTTTCCTTATTTAAACTCAGTCAACATCACTCCACCTACTTGTGTCTCAGACAATATGTCTCACTTCATTCAGTCTCTTTTTGTTTATAGTATATAATTGTACATGTATTCCTTAGATCTTTTTATCATGTCTACTTGGATAAATGTCTTTTCTTTACCTCTGTGTCTACATTTCTGTGTCGTCCCCTTCCTCTTCGATTCTGTTTGACTCTTTTATCGTAACTACACATATGTGATGGTACACAATTTATCTATTGATCGTCCTTCGACGATACATTGTGTCCATCGGGTCGAGACACTACTGGATCTCCCTTATCCTACCTGAGATCTCCCTTAGAGTTCTCCTTCCCCATATATATATATATATATATGAATACTGACTTACCTCAACAACATGTCGTCTTTGGTTATGTTATAACATTTCGGTAATAGGAGGTTAGTTTTCTTTTTTTTCTCTCGTATGTCTCGATCGGGGTGGACGTATTCCCTTTCCCTGGTTTAAATTTTCGTCCAATCTGTCTACAATCACTTTTACCACCACATTCCTAAAGGTTTTAAAGACCTGAGGTGTTTTCGTTACTCTTTTGACCATTGTTGATAGTCTTAGTGAAGACACCAATGAAATCAGAACACTAAAAAGAATACAATAAAATTTACCTTAATAAAAGAATTAAAGTAAAAGACTAACAATGATCTCACACACACACACTCGAGTCAGTACAGACTGAGAAACACTGGGGGTACCTGACATCGGGTGGTCCTAGGAGACAGGTACTTTAAAAGATCCGTTCCTATGATCTCACCTAACGGTAAAGGAGGAGGAAGGAGGAGGAGAAGGGTTGGGTCTCTAACTTGGACTCACAGAACGTAGTCGTCCGTCTAAGAAATGGTGACTCGGTGGATCCTTCGTGTTAACTAAAAACACATAACTGAAACGTGGGACTTTGAAACGACTTGATTAAATAATCAAGGTTATATATGATCTAAAAAACATTTATAAAAACCTATATATCCTATTATAGTAAACGTGATCAAGAAAGGTAAGTTTAAACCTAATGAAAACAAAGAAAATAACAGTTTATCAGGACCGATTTTGGAGGTCATGTTATAATTGATCTTCGTCGTTTTGTCTGTAGGAAAAGAACAAAGACTAGAACCCTCCTTTCAAAAGTCAGAAAATGGTAGTACATATTACAATCGACACCTAAAAATTTCTAACTCCTTCAAGGGAAGATAAGGATTCAACAACTTACAAAAGTAATGCTTTTCAACAACGTACAACAGTTTGTAAAAAGACATAGATAAGTCTACTAGTACAATGAAAACAGAAAATGAGATAATTTATGCCATATAATTTAACAAACTTGATCATTAGTTTTTTGAAAGATGTTTATTTTCTGGTTACGGTATCACTTAAGAGGATTTAGAAATTTCTTCTTAATAGTGATTAAACAGTGTTTAAGAAGGGGTTTTGTCTTCTCCTTGTAAAGTGTTTAGTAAGGTATTCCGATCATAAGTCAAGTCAAGTCTAGTCAGCGAGTCAGCACAGGCTGAGAAACTCTGGGGTACTTAGCGTCGTGCGGTCCGGAGGGACAGGTAGTGGTTGAGGGCCTCAAGTGAGTCTAAGTACAGGTAGCTCAGTCACTACAGTAGGTCGGTAGAGTAGGTGACAACAGGGGAAGAGGAGGACGGGTGTGAAGAAGGGTCGTAGTCTCAGAAAAGGTCACTCAGTTGAGAAGCGTACTCCACCGGTTTCATAACGTCAAAGTCGAAATCGTAGTCAGGAAGGTTACTTGTGGCTCCTGAGTAGAGGAAATCTTACCTGACCAACCTAGAGGAACGTCAGGTTCCCTGAGAGTTCTCAGAAGAGGTTGTGGTGTGAAGTTTTCGTAGTTAAGAAGCCGCGAGTCGAAAGAAGTGTCAGGTTGAGAGTGTAGGTGTGTAGTGACCTTTTTGGTATCGGAACTGATCTATCTGGAAACAACCGTTTCATTACAGAGACTAAAAGTTATACGATAGATCCAATCAGTATTGAAAGGAAGGTTCCTCATTCGCAGAAAATTAAAGTACCGACGTTAGTGGTAGACGTCACTAAAACCTCGGGTATTTTTAATTCAGACTATGACAAAGGTGACAAAGGGGTAGATAAAGGGTACTTCACTACCCTGGTCTACGGTACTAGAAACAAAAGACTTACAACTCGAAATTCGGTTGAAAAAGTGAGAGGACAAGGTGAAAGTAGTTCTCCGAAAAATCAAGGAGAAGTGAAAGACGGTATTCCCACCACAGTAGACGTATAGACTCCACTAACTATAAAGAGGGCCGTTAGAACTAAGGTCGAACACGAAGAAGGTCAGGTCACAAAGAGTACTCCATGAGACATATATTCAATTTATTCGTCCCACTGTTATAAGTCGGAACTGCATGAGGAAAAGGATAAACCTTGGTCAGACAACAAGGTACAGGTCAAGATTGACAACAAAGGACTGGACGTATATCCAAAGAGTTCCGATCATAATGGATTATTATTTCGATCTGTATATAAAAGAATACTATTTTTATAGTGTTCTTTCCTTTTGATGTCTGCTTTAGGAAGTGTTTGTGTCTACGGTTTTAGGAGTTGTTTGATGATCGTTGACTCAGGTCGTTGTACATTTTTACTAATACGTGGTGCTGGTTTGTTCTAAATAGATACCTGACCCATTTCGACTAACCCATTGTGTACTTTTAGTTAGTCATATGGAGAATTGTCTACTAAAGGGAGTTAGTCAAAATGAAATACCCAGTACTTTTTTGTCGACCGTAGTTTCTTGTCCCTAGTATCGATCTGACTTTTGATCTTCTTAAAAAAGGTGACTCATAGACGGTACCGGACACCGTTTTGACTCAGGCCTCAAAACCCTTGTAACAAAAAAGAACAAACTTTATTAACGGGATCCCGACTCCTAAACGAACAAAAGATTTAAAGTACCCACAACCGATAACGACACTGCTAGAACTTATAGGGTAAATTAAGAGACCTGAAAATTTTTTCCCTTCTGCGTACTCTCGGTAACATCACTTAATTATATCGGAGACTCCGACACTCCTGAAACCGAAGACTTTTTCTTTTTGGTAACTCAACTTTGACTCGTCTTTTTCTTTAACTTCTCCTGCCAAAACCCTAAGTCAGTAAAAAACAAAATTGAAGTAACTTGAGATTGAAAAATTTATTAAAGTAGAAACCTGTACTTTAAGTAGGATTTTCTAAACACTACCTCCCTTAAAGTATTAGACCCCGCAGAGATACAACCACCGTGAAATAATGACCTCGTGGGAATGGACTTATAAATGTGAATAACTTCTTGCAGAGATAACCTACATACACTCTACCTTGTTTCTTATTCAAGTAAGAAAAGACAGAAGTAAAGTCAGGTCAAGTCAGCGAGTCAGGACAGGCTGAGAAACGCTGGGGTACTTAGCGTCGTGTGGTCCGGAGGGACAGGTAGTGGTTGAGGGTCTCAGGCGGGTTTGGGTACAGGTAACTCAGTCAGTCACTACGGTGCTTGGCAGAGTAGGAGACAACAGGGGAAGAGGAGGACGGGATTTAGAAAGGGTCGTAGTCCCAGAAAAGTTTACTCAGTTGAGAAAAGTAGTCCACCGGTTTCATAACCTCAAAGTCGAAGTCGTAGTCAGGAAGGTCACTTGTGGGTCCTGACTAGAGGAAATCCTACCTGACCAACCTAGAGGAACGTCAGGTTCCCTGAGAGTTCTGAGAAGAGGTTGTGCCGTCAAGTTTTCGTAGTTAAAAAGTCACGAGTCGAAACAAATATCAGGTTGAGAGTGTGGGTATGTACTGGTGACCTTTTTGGTATCGGAACTGATCTATCTGGAAACAACCGTTTCATTACAGAGACGAAAACTTATACGACAGCTCTAACCAGTATCAAAAGGAAGGTTCTCATTTGCAGAAAATTAAAGTACCGACGTTAGTGGCAGACGTCACTAAAACCTCGGGGGGTTTTATTTCAGTCGGTGACAAAGGGGTAGATAAACGGTACTTCACTACCCTGACCTACGGTACTAGAATCAAAAGACTTACAATTCGAAATTCGGTTGAAAAGGTGAGAGGAGAAAGTGAAAGTAATTCTCCAAGAAATCAAGAAGAAGTGAAAGACGGAATCCAATAATATTACTAACAGGTAACATTCAGTAAATTCTCTGAAGACTCACCCTCGTCTAATGTGATAAATAGTCGTCAGGGGTCATCCAAACCCCTTGACAGTACCCCTCTACCTTCTTCTTTACGGGACCCCTGACAGTCACGGGAGAAGGACCCCCAGGAGGGGACTTGGTAGTCTCCGAAGTGCCATTTCGGGTTTACCAATTCACCCTATAAACCGTCTCCCCATTCCCACGGTTATAAAAGTATCTTTCCTTAGAGATGCTCTCACTGTGAGGACCTAAAACGGGAACTCTAATAGTTCAAACTCCCCTCCTTTATTCGGTCTGACATCATCCGTGTGTAAGAGATACGGAAATACAGAACTTAAAATACCTCCATCTTCATCAAAGCATTCGTACGACCTTTCTATCCTCAATACTAGCTCCTCGTTCTTATGACTTAATCATTGAAACCTCGTTCGCGTCATAACTGGTTTCTAACCTAGGTCCCACACACCGTTTCTCAGTAACTGTACACTCTTCTTTCCCTAGTGACCTCCAACTTCTCCTGTGTCAGGTTCGGTCTCATACCTTACGTGTAGGTGTCCGTGAGGTCTCGGACGGTCGTTTTCCACCCCCACGTTCCTTTCGGGTCCTTGGACGATTCTGTGTAGGAACTACTTCCTCCGTGTGGACCCTCCACCGTCTGTTTCCACCTCCTCGTCACTTCACACGTCGCCTTGTGGTCCGTCGAGTCACCTCTTTCTCGAGACCTACCATCACTGTGTTCCACTTGACCTTCGTCGTTACCCTTGTTCCTGTCAGGGACTGGAGTGGAGGTCTAAGTCTCCAGATCCGGACACTCACCTCTTCCGTTTCCGTGGGGTGAGGTCATGAGAACGGACTTTTGAGGGTATCTACCTCCTCGGACCAACCGACGTCAGGTACCCCAACGATTCTCAACCTGTGCTGACTCGTTGAAGTGAAAGTACGTGACCTCTTCCTTTACCGTTGGGTGAGGTCACAAGAACGGACCTCTTAGGGTCCCTGTCCCCTCGGACCACCCGACGGTAGATACCCCAGCGTGTCTCAGTCTGTGCTGACTTCGCTGAATCGGCGTCCGGACACTCTCTTCCTTTCACAGATCCACTGTCTGACGTCCCCTTCCCGTCTTTCAAAGTCTACTCTAACGTGTGTACCTCACCCAAACGTGCCTCTTACTATCACCCCCTGATCTACCACAACCTCCTTAATCTCTCTCATTTCATACGGACCTCCGTCTACCCCTGAGACTCGTTCTCTCGACCCCCGATTCCTCTGAATACGAAGGTCTATGTCTTTTTCAAAGTTATGGAGGAGCCATCTTTCCATTGATGGGTCTCATTAGTAATTTTTTTTATTATTCTATTTATTGTTCCAAGACGACATATCGTGTCTTTTGGTATAAGTTACGTACATCATTGGATATATTCCAGAGAGATGTTCTCTATGTGTATTTTTTTTGGAACGAATAAATTCCGTCAGGGTCTCCCACTCGTGGGTTTTTGCTACAGGAAAAGTAATATCCCCTGACCTTACCTTTTCATCCTTCAGTTCTTTGTGGACCTCATTGTCCGTTTAAACCGGAACCTCATGTCTTACTTCGTCCTGTTTCCGATTGTCTCAAAACGGTTCTTTTACGTGATCAGTATCGTTTGTGGGAGAAGGTTCTGAGAACTCTCAGGGAACCTGACGTTCCTCTAGGTTGGTCAGGTAAGATTTCCTCTACTCAGGACCCACAAGTAACCTTCCTGACTACGATTTCGACTTTGAGGTTATGAAACCGGTGGACTACGCTTCTCAACTGAGTAACCTTTTCTGACTGAGACCCTCCCTAACCCCCGTCCTCCTCTTCCCCTGCTGTCTCCTACTCTACCGACCTACCGTACTTACTGAGCTACCTGCACTTAAACTCACTTGAGGCCCTCAACCACTACCTGTCCCTCCGGACCGCACGACGCTAAGTACCCCAGTGTTTCTCAGCCTGTGCTGACTCGCTGACTTGACTTGACTTGACTTGTTGTGTTCTGTTCTGAGATGTGTACCTGTAGTGGTCTACCAGTTGTGACTTTAGTCTAACTGATATAAGAAACGTCAGTTTCTACCTCTTCGAGATATGTCAGTCGTTTTTGTTCTGGTCCTCGACTGACACCGAGTCTAGTACTTGAGGAATAACGGTTTAAGTCTGAATTTAACTTCTTTCATCCCTTTTGGACATCTGGTAAGTCCATACTGGATTTAGTTTAGGGAATACTAATATGTCACCTTCACTCTTTATCTAAATTCCCGGATCTAGACTATCTATTCTCACGGACTACTTGATACCTTACTCCAAGCACTGTAACATGTCCTCTGTCCCTAGTTCTGGTAGGGGTACCTTTTCTTTACGTTTTTTCGTTTTACCGACAGACCCCTCCGGAATGTTTATCGACACTTTTCTTCTCTCCACTTTTCGTTTCCTCTTTTCCTTTCTATATTCGTAGACTTACGTCTCAAGGTTTCTTATCGTTCTTCTCTATTCTTTCGGAAGAAGTCGCTAGTTACGTTTCGTTATCTCCTTTTGTTGTCTTACCCTTTCTGCTCTCTAGAGAAGTTCTTTTAATCTCTATGGTTCCCTTGCAAAGTACGTTTCTACCCGAGCTATTTCCTGTCATTACCATACCTGGATTGTTTTCGTCTTCTATAATTCTTCTCCACCGTTCTTATGTGCCTTCTTGACATGTTTTTTCTAGAAGTGCTGAGTCTATTAGTACTACTACACTAGTGATTGGATCTCGGTCTGTAGAACCTTTCACTTCAGTTCCGGAATGTTTCTTGACACTTTTCTTCTCTTCGTTTTTCGTTTCCTCTTTTCCTTTCTATATGGGTAAACTTACGTCTCAAAGTTTCTTATACTTCGTTTCTATTCTTTCGGAAGGAGTCACTAGTCACGTTTCTTTATCTCCTTTTTCATCTTACCCTTCCTGATCTCTAGAGAAGTTCTTTTAATCTCTAGTTCCCTTGTAAGGTACGTTTCTACCCGAGTCATTTCCTGTCTTTACCATACCTGGATTGTCTTCGTCTTCTATAATTCTCCACCGTTCTTATGTGTCTTCTTGACATGTCTTTTCTAGAAGTACTGGGTCTACTAACGCTACCACACTAGTGAGTGGATCTCGGTCTGTAGGACCTTACACTTCAGTTCACCTGGAATCCTTCGTAGTGATACTTGTTTCGATCACCTCCACTACCTTAAGGTCAACTCGATAAAGTTTAGGACCTTCTATTACGACAGTTTCACGACGTGAGTTATACGGTCGTTTAAACCTTTTGAGTCGTCACCGGTGTCCTGACCTTTTTCAGTTAAAGGTAAGGTTAGGGTTTCTTTCCGTTACGGTTTCTTACGAGTTTGATGAAGTGTTAGTGTGAGTAGTGTATGTACGATCGTTTCATTACAAGTTTTAACAACTTCGATTCGAAGTCGTTATGTACTTGGTACTTTAAGGTCTACAAGTTCGACCTAAATCTTTTCCGTCTCCTAGGTCTCTAGTTTAACGGTTGTAGACAACCTAGTGACTTTTTCGTTCTCTCAAAGTCTTTTTGTAGATAAAGACGAAATAACTGATACGGTTTCGGAAACTGACACACCTAGTGTTGTTTGACACCTTTTAAGATTTTCTGTACCCTTATGGTCTGGTGAACTGGACGGAGAAGTCTTTAGAGATACGTCCAGTTCTTCGATGTCAATCTTGACTTGTACCTTGTTGTGTGACCAAGGTTTATCCTTTTCTTCATGTAGTTCCGACATATAACAGTGGAACGAATAAAATGAATATACGTCTCATGTAGTACTCTTTACGACCTGACCCACTTCGTGTTTGACCTTCGTTCTAACGACCCTCTTTATAGTTATTGGAGGCTATACGTCTATTGGGGTGGGAATACCGTCTTTCACTTCTCCTTGATTTTTCGGAGAACCACGTTCACTTTCTCCTCTCACTTTTTAAACCGAATTTCGAGTTGTAAATCTTTTGTTTCTAGTACCGTAGGTCAGGGTAGTGAAGTACCCTTTATCTACTCTTTGTCACCTTGTCACCGACTGAAATAAACCCCCCCGAGGTTTTAGTGACCTCTACTACTGACGTCGGTACTTTAATTTTCTGCGAATGAGGAACCTTCCTTTCAACACTGTTTGGATAATTTTTCGTCTCCGTAATGAAACGGTTGTTTTCAGGTAGATCCAAAACCAAAAAGGTTATCAGTACATACCTACACTCTCGACTTGATATTTATTTCGACTCGCGGCTTCTTGACTCCGAAAACTTGACACCACAACCTCTTCTGAGAACTCTCAGGGAACCTGATGGTCCTCTAAGTTGGTCAGTTAGGATTTCCTTTAGTCAGGACTTATAAGTAACCTTCCTGACTCCAACCTCGACTTTCAAGTCATGAAACCGGTGGACTACGTTTCTCGACTGAGTAACCTTTTCTGGGACTACGACCCTTTCTAGCTTCCACCCTCCTCTTCCCCTGCTGTCTCGTACTCTACCAACCTACCGTAGTGGCTGAGTTACCTGTACTCGTACTCAC
This sequence comes from Capra ibex, assembly GCA_006410555.1. Taxonomy (NCBI): domain Eukaryota; kingdom Metazoa; phylum Chordata; class Mammalia; order Artiodactyla; family Bovidae; genus Capra; species Capra ibex. The sequence continues at coordinate 30,157,312 of SJYO01026388.1, read as the reverse complement.
TTGAGGTCTTCAACCACTACCTGTCCCTCCGGACCGTACGACGTCAGGTACCCCAGTGTTTCTCAGTTTGTGTTGACTCGATGACTTGACTTGACTCTCCCACTCGCGGAATAAAATTTCAAAAGACCCCCTTACATTTTTGTAACTGTAAGTTTATGGGGTGAATCCTCGGAGAGAGGAATAACTCTTTATTAACATAAGACATAAATTGAGTTAGGACGGTTTTACATACAAGTAATACACGTCTGAATTATTTCGATAGTTACATTGGTAGATATATAAACCATATGTAAAAATATAGTGGGATGTCAAAGGTAAAAACATTATGATTCCTATTAAAGACGGTAGGAAAGAACGTTCAAATTAAAGGAGAAGTGACATAGAGACTGAGTCAAAGGATGAAGGAAACTGGACTCCCAAGTTCACAATCAACGAGTCAATACAGGTTGAGACGCTGGGGTACCTGACATTGGGAGGTCCGAGAAGACAGGCACCTTAAGAGGTCCGTTTATATGACCTCACCCATCGGTAAGGGAAGAGGTCCCCTAGAAGGGTTGGGTCCGTGACTTGAGGCCATAGGACGTAACGTCCGTCTAAGAAATGTCAGACTCGGTGGTCCCTCCCAAGTTTTCCGGTTGGGTTTTACCTGAAGATATTGTCCTACTAAAGATATGAACTACAAAGATTTAGTCGTACCAGATCGGGGAACCCTAGAACAATCTTTAAGAACTTGGAGTAGAGTTGATGACTTAGTCTGAAACGGAAAATTGTTCTAGCGTCCACTAAACAGACTCTTCGTGACAAGATCTCAACATCTTTTACACTCATGGTGGTTGTAGGGGTCAAGAGAGTTTCCCGGACCACTAAACTAGAGAATACGATAACTGAAAAAAAGGGAGTACTGGTACAAAGATCGTATTTAGTCATTAAGTAGACAATTTTTTTAAATCAATTTGACGTTATAGTAGAATGTCGGAAGTAAAATTGGGAATTCTTTTCGATAAAGAAGTTCCACGGTAAATAGTGTGTTTACTTCAAGTTATGTACGATGGAACGTAACAATGAGTAATTACAACTAGGAAGTGGGAGATCTAATATTTAGGAACTTCCCGTCCCTGACCCTAATTAGAGACAAACGTCGAGGATTCATTCGTATATAAGTCTAAAAATATTTGTCAACAATGACTGACATTTTTCTTCCGTAAAGGAGTGTAGAAAACAGGATTTGTTAATCGGGTTTCTACGTCTCAACCCTCTCAGTTAACGTGAACATTTTGTTTTGGTTTTAAGAACGATTTTAGTCAAATCTATTTTTAGACGGTAAAGGAGAACGGGATGGTTAGGGTAATAGGATGGTCTCATTCTCTATTGTATCAGACTAGTGTAAATTCTGGTTCGACAGTGGTGGATCCCGAAGAAGTTTAACGATCGTCTAATTTAGGTACTAATGAAAAAAGGGATTATCATGTGAAAATTCCCAGTATGAAAAAGATTTAAAATTATACAGAACATAGTTCGACTTTAAGAGTTTCTATTAGTCGTCGTGACGTCAGAATTAGTCATGTGACTCTTTACGATCACAAAAATGTCGGGATGATGTACTGATTAGTTCCAACTGAAAAAGTAAAAAGTTTTTTGTTTGAGGGAAAAAGTGAAACCAAGGAGAACGATGACTTGACGAACAATTCTCATTCTCTCAACTACCACGGTTAATTTTTTTTCTTTTCTCACTTTCTCTAGTAAAAAAAGGATTCCTCACATGTGCATACTATGGCGGAAAAGTTCAGTAGAGAATCCTCGAAAAGTGTAAATTTTTCCCGTAATTATAAAAGAAGATGAAAGGGAGATCAAGAGACATAACACCCATGTTCTCTCCCTAAAAAAATTCAGAAGAAAAACGGACTTTAGGACACAAAGTCTCAGAAGGGACCCTTTCCGACTCATGTTTTGCCCAAAAAATTCACGAAAAGACTTGTGAGGATGGTCGGAAGTTTCGAATAAACATAAAGAACTATTAAACGAGTCGAGAGGGCGAAAGAGGAGAAGGAATGAGACACGTAGATTATGTTGAAACTTGTGAATTCGTGAAGAAATGACTAACTAAGTAACTGACCGAAAATGAGAAAGTGTCCTTTATCAGATATAGGTATATCTATTACATTTTAACTCTCAAGTCAGTTGGTGTATCGATAAATTTCGTTTTTGGTTAGTAAGAGAGGTCGGAGGCAAAAGGAGGGTGTTATTTTGAGCGGTTGAGTCGTTTAACCCACGAAAATTATACTTAGGTATGTATCAGTGATGAGTCGGGAGGTGGTTTCATAAAACAAATTTTCATCGGTTCTATCGTGTCTCGAAACAATTTATATGTCGGTCCCAAACAAAAGAGGTATAGTCGTGTTCTAAAGTTACATAACATACATAATATATTAAGATTTTGTATTATTTAATACGATGTCCAATAAATAAGTAAAAGAAAATTTTAGACTGGAGAAAAATAATAAAACGTCCTATGTTGCACTTTTTCTCCGTTGAATTAAACATATATGACGTCTGTATAGTTGTCCGAAAGATTATTTATAATTGTACTCGAAACAAATTTTAATTTTAAGATGACACGTGTATCTAAGGCATTGACGTAATCTAAAATGGTTTTGAAAAAAAAAAAATGTTATGAACTTATATACATACGTGTACCTAAACCTTTATCTTGTTATCAAAATATAAATAAATATTAGTAGAGTAGGGTTTTTTCATAAAATTTATCACATGTCTTGTTGTTTTGGGTGTAGGTGTATGAATATTCGTGAATAAGTGTGTATATGTTTACACATATACATACATATATGTATACACATACACACATATATGTTACACAAAGTATATTTTGTGTATACTTTGTCGGATCCGTGATAACTCTTAGTTAAAATGTCGTTTCAAGTTCGAAATCAAGGACAAATTATCATACATAAAGTAAATTAATATCTTTCGTCTATGCATTTATAACCCAACGATTTTTCAAGCCAGTCCAAAAATTGTAGAATACATTTTTGTACTTTGAAAAACGGTTAGGTAAAAATAATACATTTAATATTCAATCTAACACAATTCGAGGAAACGACCAATCTAAACTTACTTGTCTTGACGTATGAGACTAAATCCTGACATTCATTGGTATATGATGTAGTAATCAGTAGAAGTTTCTGATCCTCCAGAAGTGTGGAAAGAGAGTCAAAGCGGAACGGACCTGGTTTTTTCCTATGACATTTACAGTACGACATTTGCTATTTAGTGTAAAAATACCTGAACCTTCAATTAAAACGAATCTTCGTAAAAATACCTGAAACCTTCGATTTCTTATTTTCGTTGAACCAAACACTCTAGTTTTTGCAAGGAAGGTCCCTCTTCGTAAACAAGAAACAAGACCCTATAAACGGTAACCAAAGTCAAAGGAGAACCATAAAAAATGTGACGATTCTTCATATTTCACTTTTGTTTCATATACATTATTTCTATTGAAAAATGGGTCAGAGAGTTACCTTTCTCTAAAAACAACAACAACAATACAGACCCTTTGTGATTTTGTTATAACCTTTCGGGAGAGGGGATTGGTGACGGGAAAGAAGGAACGACTACTCTACTACTAAAACGACTCCACAGGTGTGAGGAGATACTTTCGGACCGGGTCCGGGTTCACCACTTAAACACAGATCATTACTTATTGTTTTAATCCTCCCCGTACGCCGGATCACCCCCGAAGGGACCACCGAGCCACCATTTCTTAGACGGACGTTACGTCCTCTACACCCAAACTAGGGACCCAGCCCTTCTAGAGGACCTCTTCCTTTACCGTTGGGTGAGGTTATAAGAACGGACTCTTTAGGACACCTGTCTCCTCGGACCGTTCGATATCAGGAACCCTTACAGTTTCCTCAGTCTGTACTAAATGGTTTATTTGTCGTTGTTGTTACACTGGATCCAGACGAGTTATTCTAGGGTAAAGACGGGTATTAAGAACAACAGGAAGTTTCCCTGACACTTTGGTATCACCGACAGAACGATGGTGCTCACTTCGACCCGGTGGAACTACTTGTACCACCTTGTTTTGTGCCGTGGACCTAGAGGCCACTGTGATACCTTGGTGGCCTAATTGGTTGAGACTTTGACAGGGTGAAGACTTGAAAAAGATAATAGAGTTTATTTTTAATGGTTAGAAGAGTCGGTCAAAACTTAGTCCTCAAAACCAATACACCTGGACTTTTGATTACGTACAAAATAGAGTGTGACGTTACTGTACGTACGAGTCAGGACAGGTTGAGAAACACTGAGGTTCCTTCTTCCCACTTTTGTCCTAGACTCGTACTCACGGGGTCAGTACATAATTGACAGAGAAATTGGAGTTACAAGTAAGTGAACAAGGTGACAGACAACGTCTTATGACTTAAGGGGCCGTAAAACGACCCATGATCCTATGTCCCTAATTGTAATTGTTTGGAGTGGGAGAGCCGGTTACCCCCTCTACCTACACTTTGGGTTCCCCATGGATTCAATTGGACCCTCACTCTTCGGTCGACAGAGTAAACCTACACAATGTCCTTTATCGACTTCGAGGTTGACAAATCGATGGACTACACTTCGTGGTTAAGTAATCTTTTCTGGGACTACGACCTTTTCTAACTTCCGGTCTCCTCTTCCTCCGTTGTCTCCTACTCAACCAACCTACCGTAGTAGCTAAGTCACCTGTACTCAAACTCGTTTGAAATCCTCTATCACTTCCTGTTCCTTCGAACCACACGGCGACAGGTGTCCCAACGTTTTTCAACCTGTGCTTACTTGTTGCCTTGTTTTCCTTTATCTGATAAGTGTTTCCTAAGGCTTTCCTAAAAAAAGGTGTTCAAGATTCTATAAAAGGAAATTAAATAGGTTTGTAAAGTAAGTACTTCAGTAAGTAAAGTCTTATTTAGATTCACTGTACTAGCAACCTTATTTGTTAGTCGGAATGGGTTTGTGTTCGTTATTTCACAATGGTTTCTACGGTCAGGTACACGGACTGTGTCACTTCGGTGTGTCATGACTTTGTGGTCTCAAACCTTGGGCCTTTCCAAATGACCCGGTCCGTTCCTCTACCCACCGAGTACGGAATTTTTGGGTTGAGGGACTTTCGAAAGTCGTTTCGGGAAAAGATCCTTTTCACTCTCTCCCTGGATCAATCAACAACGTTTGAAGAATCACAGTCTCGGAAACAAAAACTCCAGTCCATTACGACAAGGACATTTAGCGGTGGCTTGTTTACAAAAAGAGACAGGACTGTTCTTTTCCGTTCCAGGGTTCCGTGTTGAAAGTAGAAGACCCCAGGAGGGTCAGGATCGATTCTCCTCTCTCTGGAGTCAACCGTCGAAGGAGTCCCTATCCAGGGGTCTGGGACAAGTTGACAGTATCGACTCCCTCGGTCCACGGGTCTTGGGTTGACCGGGAGTCTAAGGAGTCCGACGAGTTTGCCCCACCTCCACTTAGCGTCGTGCGGTCCGGAGGGACAGGTAGTGGTTGAGGTCCTTAAGTGAGTCTAAGTGCAGGTAGCTCAGTCACTACGGTAGGTCGGTAGAGTAGGAGATAACAGGGGGAGAGGAGGACGGGGGTTAGGGAGGGTCGTAGTTTCAGAAGAGGTTACTCAGTTGAGAAACGTACTCTACCGGTTTCATGACCTCAAAGTCGAAATCGTAGTAAGGACCAACCACGTTTGCATTGACGCCAAAGTCTGGCTGGTATTTAAAATTTAGTAATTTTGATCCGAGTTTATGTAGAAAATTAGTTTTATCCTCGGTAATGTTAGGTGTGTAAAAACGGCTGTTCTTTGCAAACAAATAAGGTCATCGTATTTTTAGGTACGGAGTCCTAAACTGCTTGAGAACCTTTCGTGAAAGGGACGTTTTCCAAAAACTCTACGAACTTCTTCACCGTCAGACAACCGCTCTCTAGTCCACTTATACCACCTACTCCGTTTTGGAGTATTGGGTCTCCTTATCGTACTCGTTTCTTTACTTCAGGTCTTTCTTATGTTCCTCGGTCCCCGTGTTGAGTGGAACACAAACGAGAAACCGCTGAGGGGAGGTCGTAGACTGAGGTGCGTCCACGGAGGCATCGGGAAGGACATCGAATGGTGGCAGAGAGGGGTCGTTCCTGTGTGTAAGGCCCTCTAGACCCTACACGGCAGACTAGAGACGTAAAGAACGTGTGCGAGGGTGTGGACACGGATTAATCGTAAGTCGTGGTCGAATACCTTTCTTACACAGAGGGATACATGAAGGTACTCCCGTTGACGTCCGTGGACCTTGGTCCACCCTACACCCCTACGTTACCCTCTACTTTATTCTTTATCTCGACGTCGGTCTGGTAATTGAGTTTGGGGAAGTAATTTGTCAAATTTGAAATATCTCTTTCACCTGTCAAAAGTAGGACTCTGTGGTTGCCGTTAACAGACTGGTCTATTCTTGGATAATACTCCTTGGAAAATCTAATCCTTACACTCTTTATCACTCTCCCCGTCTCCTGAACCGTCGTTAAATCAACCACGATTGGTTCACAGTCCATAACACGATTCATGAAACACATTCGGACAATATAGTGACCCGAAGGGTCCATCCCGAGTCACCATTTCTTAGACGGACGGTTGCGTCCTCTGTGTCCTCTTCGTCCAAGTTAGGGACCCAAACCTTCTATGGGACCTCCTCCTTTACCGTTGGATGAGATCATAAGAACGGACCCTTTAAGGTTCCTGTCTCCTCGGACCGCCCAATGTCAGGTACCCCAGTGCTTCTCAACCTGTACTGACTCGTGAGTACGACAAAGTGATTTAGAAGTGCCGTGAGACTTCATACATCATAATAAGGGTCAGACTTCGATGACTTAGACTCAGGTGACTCCTAGGGATATCTAGGCATTCAAATTCTAAGGAAGGGTTGGTGTAGACTGAGACTCTTGTTTCGTAATAAAACTCGTTTGTTCATATTCCATGGTCTATCTTTTTTTACGGTCGTGACTAGTTCTTCCTCGTGGTAGAAGGTTGTCCGGATCCCCACCAGGAGAGTTCCCTTCGACTCCGGGTTCTGGTCCTCGTGTCGTTACTAAATTGGGAACAGTACTTTTCAAAATTGTGGTCAAAATTTTATACGTCTGCATGTAGTAAAAAAACAAACAAACAAACGAAATAGGAAAAATCCACCATCTTCTCGTCTCTATATTGAAAACAGGACCTAATTAAAAAAGGTATTTTAAAAGGTACATTCCTTATAAATCTCCCTGTTAATAAAAGAGGAACTTCTGTGCTTAAACAAGAATAAGTAAAAATATAACTAAATTGTTAGGAAGTCAGTGTCAACTTCTCGATATTACATAAGATTTGGTTGGACTTGGAGTAGTCAACTCCCTACTATCTTCCGTACCACCGTTCTACTACCTGTAGTTTACTGTTCGAGTCTTAGTATTTACAACAAACACCCAGTACTAAAAACCTTTATGAACATTGTCCTTCAAAAAACCATTCGTTTCTTTTCCTCCCTTTCGTCCATACCTTATCTTCTCTCTTTCTTTCTCTGGTGTCTAAAGTGAGACGTCCTGTGTCACTATAAAAGGGTCTTCGTCGGAGAATTTCGGTCAAAGATAGTCCTCCGTTTTAGCATTGACTAATGTTCAATTTCAAATGACAGTAACAGTTTTTTTGGTGTTCCGTTCCAACCCTTTTTTGCACTTCTAGGGATAACGGACCTTACTTCCGTTCGTAGGCACTGTGCGTCTTGTCTGTCACCTACGGATGTCTGAAAACCTTTCTTTTGTTTGGGGGTCCACGAAAAAAACAACAACAATTACTGGTAATCTAGTATTGTCAAATCTGTCACTTCTTTGCCCCTGACTTAATCTTCTGTAGGGCTGTATTCCTCTGATACTACGACAAAGTGTCTCGTCATAGTATTTCTTTTATTAATCTTTTGTGGAATTGGAGAATTTTCCATACTTAAATGAAGCAAAGTCATAATTACTTGAATTGACCACTACACTTTATTATAGGATTACTTAGTCACTTAGGTCTTGTATGAGTATAACACAAGTGCTAAGATTTAGACTACGGAGAAATCAACAAAAGAAGGAAACCGACTTCTCAGTCGTGTCCGAGCCTTGTGTAAAAGTTTCTCGGTTTTAGTTAAAGGACTAAGAAAATAAGAAACATGTTCGTAAAAAGGATTGGTGTATAATTTGTGTCGTGAGTTATGATCACACGGGACCCCCGACCCCCCACTACTATTGACCGTGTAAGGTCTCTGTTCCTGAAGATTACGACGTCGTCTCCTGTGGATGTGTTGTTTCTTGATCTTAAATTCATCGTTCGCGGTGTCCTCTCTCTGCTTGCACGGGGATCCTCAAGTCTTTTGCCTCTTTAGACCGGTTTATTAGCTCCTGTCGAGGTTTGGCCTCCTTGGTTTGTTCAAGGATTTTGATTTTTACGGGGGTGGAAACCGAAAGTCTTTCTCTAAAGTGGATTACGGTGTAAGAAACGAAAGGGAAGTACCCGAGTAACAAACTGACTCTCTTCTTTAGGACTGGACAGAGGAAGTCCTAATTCTGCGAAGATTTTATTTATGTTATCGTTTGTTTTTAATCGATTGTTGTCTCAAGGATCTGTACAGAAGTTTAATCACTGTTATTAAAATAGTTTCATTTACCATTTCAATCACCGTTCAACTCTACTAAGTGGGAAAGGAAGAGACACAAAAAGTGAGTAGGTATGTTTTCTTTAATAGAAGTCAATTAGTCCGTTGTGCGGACGTTGTTTGTTTATTGTGTGTTTGTTGGACCGTCATAACCGATATTACCGATCCCCTCTGGCTCCCTCCTCTGTGTAAGGTAGAGACTGGGGTGGAGGTCTACACTCCATATAGGGTAACATAAGAAGTGGAAAGGAGTGGAAAGTCGTTTCTGATCCCATATTGGGTACAAGAGTATTGATCTCGCTCTGGGTACCCTTAGTGGACCTGTCGAAAAGTTAATGTTTGTATTACATAGATTTAAAACAGTGTATATAAAGTGACGGAACTTTTTTTTATTACATAGATTTACGTGAAGGAAAACTTTTCTTTCTTTTTTCTCTTACAATTTTTGTCCAGATTTAGAGGGTGGTACAGACTTGAGTAAGTGAAGGGGTCTGTGTCTACAAGGAGAGTTAAACCCTACATACATCGGAAAGAAGATAAAAAAAATTACTTGTTATATACCACAAAAGAGACGAAAACTAAATATGTTTATCATAGTGTAATAAGTACAGTAAGACGTTGAACGATAAAAAGGAGAGTTCCACAAAGATTTTAGACAGGAACAAACAAAACGTATATTCTAGACCAAGTAATGAGAGTTCCGAAGGATATTAATGTCAGACGAGATATCCTGGTAAAGGGTGACTATTTGTCATTCCTACAAGGGAGAACAAATGATAATATCACAACGTTTCTCGTAGAGGAGAACAGAGAGACACGATGACACCTTAGTTGTCTCTACCGGACCTCGGATATCCAACGAGTGGTGGAGGTCGGAAAGTCGAAACTGCTGTCCTCCTTGGGAGTCCTCTTTGACGACGATGACAGAGTCTTGAGTTTAACGTGGACCGGGTCCCCCTTTCCCGACTTCTTCCTCTGGATGTCTTCGACTTCCTCGACTTTGATTGTGTTGTGTCATTTAGTTGATATGACGTTAAATTTTTTTCTTCTCTACTCGATAGTTCAGACCTTTTCTGCACCTTCTTTGTTTATATATAGTGATTCACTTCCCTCGGTTAGACTTTTCCGATGTCTGATATACTAAGGTTCATGTACTATAAGACTTTTTCCGTTTTGATACCTCTACCATTTTTTCTGGTCACCAACGGTACCCCACCCCATCCCCACCCTACTTTCAGTTCTCCTAAAAATCCCGTGACTTTGATAAAACATACTATAATATTACTACCTGTGTACAGTAGTATATAAATAAGTTTGGGCATCTCATATGTTATGGTTCTTGCTTAATACTATATGTGATGTCTAAAATCCATTATTACTACACACATACATCCAAGTAGTGAACATTGTTTATGTGGTGGGATCACCCCCCAGAACTATTACCCCCTCCAATACGTATAAACGGTACCCCAGTGTTTCTCAACCTGTGTTGACTTCACTGATTCGTACGTCCGTGTGTGTTCGCATAAACCCCCGACCATATACCCTTTAGTCAGGAAGGGCAACCGAGTCACCATTTCTCAGGTGGACGTGACGTCCTCTGTGTCCTAGATAGGGACCCAACCCTTCTAGAAGACCTCATCCTTTACCGTTGGGTGAGGTCCTAAGAACGGACCCTTTAAGGTACCTGTCTTCCCTGACCGTCCGATGTATGTGAGGTACCCCAGTGTTCAGTCTGTGATTTGTTCTTGTTTTACACCCTTTAGAGTCATAAAGGGGGAGTTAAAACGACACATAGATTTTGACTAAATTTTTAACAGAGTTAAAAAAAGAATTTAAGAAATAACGGTCTCCCGATGTTTCTCCCATTGACGGAGTAAAAAACTCAATTTCCTTTAAGTAAAAGAGCTAAAATTCACACTTCGTATACTGTAAACTTTTGTCATTCAGTTGTGTCGTGAAGTGGTTCTGAGGAAGAAATGACCTAAAAGTAGTTCTAACTTTGTCTGCTCCGAAGTCCTCTTCCTTTTTTTTTTAATTAATCAAAAAATTTCGACTTTCCACATCGACTTTGTTCATTATTCGGTTCTCATCTTTAGGTTGTCTAAACGAAGAGGGTCCCTCTTTACCCTGTGTCGGTTGAGACGATGTAAGATTCTCCACAGTATCCCGTCCTGACCTGACTTGCAGGGAGACCTCTGTTACGGTCGTCGGTCCCGGGTAAATGTCGTCGTCCCCTGCCTCTTACACTAAGACCTTCGAGTCAGAGGACTTTCTTAGAGGGCGGAACAGTTCTGAAGTTCCTCGACTTTCGACCCATGAACTCTTAATTTCGTGGTGTCAATTTTTTTTTTTTTTTTTTTTCTGCCTTTAGGTGACTGAGAGAGTGAAAAAAGTCAATCTAATGAAGTAGGACGGTTGTGGTTGTGAAAGGAGGGAGTTGAAATCCTCACTGCTCCCTACCTCCACTTTGTTAAGCAGGAAGTAACGAAAAAGAGAATCCTCTCTCCTTTTGTTCTTTCTTTCTTGAAGCCTTATTCAATTTATGAAAGGGGAGTATATTGATAATATATTGATAAGAGTTTAACCCCAATTTTTTGTCTGTATACTTTAGTACCCCTTTTTTTTAGTTTTCCATCTTGTTCTATAAAACCGGTTTTTTTTTTCATTTTGTTGATTCATCAGTCTCGTGGATTCTGATGTGGAGTATCTGTGTAAGGATTGTATCGAGACGTGGACGATACCGTTTTCCTTACATCAAAATGTACTTGGATGAAAATATCACTTCCCACTCACGTTTAGACCATCCTAGATTTAAGCACGTACACGGACGATTCAGCTAAATCAGCACAGGTTGAGAAACACTGGGATACCTGACATGGGGGGTCCGAGGAGAGAGGCACTCTACGAGGTACGTTCTTGTGACCTCACCCAACGGTAGGGGAGGAGGACCCTAGAAAGACTGGGTTCTACCTTGAGTTCAAATACAGAGGACGTAACCGTCCGTCCGAAAAAAAAAAATGGTGATCACGGAGGTTCAAGTAGAGGATAAGTTATAAGTTTAGGTTCACTTTTTCTCTGAGGTCTGTTTTGTTCATTGAGAAACGAAGGTGACCGACGGAAGTAGACACGCAGTGGTTTCTGGGTTAATCTCTACGGGATTTGAGAGTCCCTTGAATAATGTAGCGGCCTCAGGTCTCCTTCTAGTCATGGTCTTGACTACTTATGTCACTAAGTCGTCGTCCCAGGACCTGGGTCCCAGTAAGGTAGGAGGGTGGAGTAGTGACCCAGAAGAGTATTAGTGTTCGGTCAATGTCGTAGTGTAGGAGTTTGCGGCTACAGGTCTTCAAGCACAGAGAAATTCTCGATTCCACGGGGAAAGTCTTTGATGAAGGGCAGAGGAATACCTCTTCAACTAGTATCCAGGTAGGGTTCGGTAAGTGCTCCTTCTTCTTACTTTGGAGACACTAGACCAATCCGGTCCGTCCCAACTCAACTCAGGGTACCCACCTGTGTCCTCGATTCCGTTCCGAGACTCACTCGGTGACTCTCGTGTCCAAACGACGACTTTCGGTCAGACACCAGATGTAGCTAGTCCAAGTTTTACCCTTTAAAGGTATTAAAAAGAACAAATTATAAAAAGGATAATTCTTCAGATTACTTATTTTACAATCGTCCTTGATTGGAGTAGACTGGGTAGAAATACGGTCATCAGTCTCGAGTAAGATTTACTCGTTAAACTTTGGAAAAAAGTCCTTTGTAAGGAGGATTTGTGCTTGTTTGTCGGTTTCTGGTGAATTGAAGAAACAACTCTTTTTGTGAGTGATAACTGTACTTGTCCAAACTTTTGGGACCCATAAGTAGTCTGTCGATGGAACAAAACAGATGGGTCTTAAGAAGAAGGACAGCTTTTCGTATTAGGGGATGCCGGAGCATAAGGAGACGCCACGACCATGTGGACGGTTTGTGCCACGGTTGGTGTCTCCACTGAATTCCGGGTCCGGAACCGTTAGTCCCTCGAGGGTAGGGAACTGATGTTTAATCTGGTAGTCAGTCTATGAATTGGGAGTGAGTCCGTCCGTTGTTACTGGTTTTTTTTTTTTTTTTAGGAAGAAACTCTAAATAGTCTACTTTTTTGTTTTATTCACAGTGGAAAGAAAAGACCCTGGGCCGGTACAAATCTACGACCCCTGGTGTGCTCTGTTGTACCGGTTCTTGTACCGTTTTTTCTTCTTTTCGTCGTCTCTGATCGCCGGCACTCTCTCTCTGTCTCTCCCTCTCTCTTCCGTCGATTCTCCACCCAGGTCACCCGAACCGCGACACTGTCTAATGTGTCAACGGCGGTCAAAAGAGGGACATAGGTGGTGAAGACGGGACTCTGAGACGTGAAAGGGAGTGGCGGTGCCCCTCGTATATAAAAGGGTGAGGGACGGAGACCCGAACTAGTCCCCTGACTGAAACGGGTCACCGTGCCATCGTGTGTGTTGGGTCGCTCCCGAGGCTCACGGGAAGGGCAGTGGTCCTCTGGGGCGACCCCCTCTTCGGCTCCCTGGGGCGAAACGTGGTGTCTGAGGGCGTGGGGCAGACGACTACGGACGCGTGTGTCACTCTGGTCGAGTCGGCCCTGTCGGTACGAGTCTACACACTTGATTCAGTGACGAGCGGCAGGGTCCAGTGACTGTACACACACCAACAAGCAATGTGTCTTTACCGGGGACACTCGGTCCTCTAGTGAGGGGCGAAAAGAAGTGGATGACAGCCGGACAAACAAACAAAAACTAGTGGTTTTACCTCCGAAGTTTGCCCCGTCCCGAAAAACGGATAAAAGACGATGTAAAGATTAAGGTTATTTTTCCTGACCCTGTGACATCCGTGAGTTATTTATAGACTACTTATTTCGTTCAAACTCGACACGACGACAGTGGAGTTCGGGTTGGAGACTGATTATGTTCGGTGTCTAGTCTGTCCCAAAAAAGGGGGGAAACTAAAATGTCGTATATAAATGCAGTGTTTTTAATGTAGTTATCTTAAATCAGATCACCAAAAGAGGGTATAACTTCCTAAAAGTCCCAGTTGTTTAGTAATTACGTAGTTCCCGACCGTGTTTTCATGTCTAATCGTGAATTACTTCAGTTAGGAGTTGATAAAGAACTGTCTCTTTTGTGTTCGGTATTTCGGGATTTGCGGTGTGATTGTGCGATGTGTTACGATGAGAAAAGAATGGATGTGGAGACACACAATAACTCTGGTCTCTGGCGGCAAACCAAAACCAAAGAATTAAAAATAAAGTGTTTCTTTTCAAACTACTTACCGTGCTTCTCGAGGAAGTCCGGAAAATGGGTCTGAGTAGGTGCCAGTTGTAAAAGGAGGTAAACGTAATAGTAGACGAACGAGGTAAAGAAGGAGACTTAGTAAAGTCTCCTTAACGTCTGTACAAACACACACACACAAGTTAGCGAGTCAGTACAGTCTGAGAAAAGTTGGGGTACCTGACATCGGACGGTCCGAGGAGACAGGTTCCCTAAAAGGTCCGTTCTTATGACCCGACTCAACGGTAACGGAAGAGGTCCCCTAGAAGGGTTGGGTCCCTGACTTGGACGTAACCGTCCACCCAAGAAATAGTGACTCGGTGATCCCTTCGGGGCAAAAGTACTCACGTTGTAAAATTTTTTAAACATTAACTTTGATTTAAATAGATTATCCTAAATAAGAAAGAACTCGAAACGTGTCTTAATGTATAAATTCAAGAGACTGAGATTATTAACTAAATCCCATATCATGGTTCCTCAAAATAATTAGGATTAAAAATTTTAACACCATTTTACGTACGTTCGAAATATTAGAATTGGTAAATTTTTTATATATGAGTCATTACAATTTATATAAGTGTAACAATATGTTGGTAGTAGATACGTAGAGGTCTTGTGAAAAGTGGAATTTTTGACTTCGAGACGCGGATGATTTGTTATTAAGGGGTAAGGAGGAGGAGAGGTCGGACAACGTTGTTAGTAACAAAGGTAGAAATACTTAAACTGATAAGTTCCATGGAGTATATTCACCTTGGTTCACCTGAGTAAGTCCCGAAAAAACTCCCTTCCCAGTTGATCGAATAAAGTGAATTGTTTTACAGAATTTCCAAATTTTTACAACATCGAACACAGTCTTAAAGGAAGGAAAAATTCCGACTTGTTATAGGGTAACACACATACCTGGTAGAAAAAAATAAGTAATTAGAAAGGTACTTGGGAACCCAACGAAGGTGTAAAACCGATAACACTAATTAGGACAATACTTGAACCCACATGGGACGAAATTTAAACCCACCTTAACGACCTAGTAGATTATTAAGGTACAAAGTAAAAAACTCCTTCACAGTACGACAAAAGGTATCTCCGACGTGGTAAAATGTAAGGGTAGTCATTACGTGTTCCTAAGATTTCCTAAGATTAAAGATATATGGGACTTGTTGTGTAATAAAAGACCCAAAAAAAAAAGGGAAAAGAAAAGGAAAAAGAGGGGAATTAGCATCGGTAAGTTTATCCACACTTTAACATAGAGTGACACCAAAACTAAACGTAAAGGGATTACTAATCATTACAACTCGTATAAAAGTACACGAATGACCGATAAACAAACAGAAAAAACCTCTTTATAAACAAGTCCAGAAGACGGATAAAAACTTAACCCAGTAAAGAAAAAAACAACAATTCGACGTTCTCAAGAAATATATAAGACTTATAGTTGAAAAATAGTCTATGCTGAACATTTTTAAAAGAGGGTAAGACACCCAACGGAAAAGTGACATAACTAACATAGTAAAATACGTATCTACAAAATTTAAAACTACATCAGTAGTTTGAATAGATAAAAAGAGAAAACAACAGACCCTAAAATCACAGTATAGATTCTTTACTGACGATTTAGGTTACAGTACTTCGAAAGGAGGATACAAAATAAGATTCTCAAAATCCAAAATCGAGAACATTAATTATGTAAATCAATTAAAAACACGTGTCAACCCATTTTCGGGTCGAATTAAGGAAACGTACACCTATAGGTCAAAGGGGTCGTAGTGAACAACCTTCCGGACAAGAAAGGGGTGACTTACTGCGACCGTAGAATGATTTTCAGTAGACTCGTATATACAAGAGATGACCCAAGAGATAGTATAAGGTGACCACATATATAGAGAAGTACGGTCCTGGTGTGATATAACTAATTACATCGAAATATTATTCAAGACTTTAGTCCTTCATAACTCTGTAGGTTGAAGTCAAAAGGAAAGGTATAACAAAACCGATAAGTCCCGGAGTTTTTAAGTATACATAAAATGTTACCTAAAAAAAATAAAAATACGTTTCTTATGGTAATTCTAAAACTGTCTGACTTGACTAGATATGCAACGAAATCCATCACAAACTGTAGAAACATTATAGTTCAGAAGGTTGGGTATTCATGTTTTAAAGAAAAATAAATAAACACAGAAGAAATTAAGGAACGTTGGTACAACACATGAAAATTCATATGTTTAGAACTTGGACGAACGAATACAAATAAGACTCCTTAAAATAATAAAAATACGATAACATTTACCTCAATAAAAGAATTAAAGGAAAAGTCTAACAAGTAACAACCCCATGTCTTTACGTTGAGTATAAACGCACAGTTAAAGAACGTTGAGACGACTTAAATAATCAAGATCACCCAAAAAACACGTTAGAATCTCAAAAGATGTATATTTTAATGCAACAGATGTTTGTCTCTATTAAAGTGAAGAAGGAAAGGGTAAACTTACGAAAAATAAAGGATTAACGAGACTGATCCTGAAGATCAAGATACAACTTATTTTCACTATTCTCACCCGTAGGAAAAGTACAAGGTCTAAAATCTCCTTTTCGAAAGTCAGAAAGTGGTAACTGACGCAATCGACACCCGAAAAGTATATACTGGAAATAATGAACTGGTAATATATACTGGTATAATAAAAGTATATACTGGATATAAGTATACACTAAAAATAACTCTATAGAAGGAAGATAAAGATCAAATAACTCATAAAAAATACTTTTCACAACCTAAAACAATTTACGATAAAGACGTAGTCAACTCTACTTATATACGAAAAGAAGGAAGTAAAACAATTTTCGTTTACCATTTGTCGGATAAGAGAACGAGAAACTAATTCTTCCATTTTGTTCAAAGATATTGTCGTTTTATATATTGGACGGAAGTTTCTATCACGTTCAAGTAAGTAAGTAAATCAGTTTATAAATAACTCTTTTACAAGTTACACACCGTTCACTGAAAGAGCCGTGATCTCAAGTTTCTAACTTTCGTATATAGGAAAGGAAGTTCTCATAGAATCACATGACTCCCTCTGTCCGGGAAGGAGTTCGTTGGGGTACTTGAGATACGAGACTAGTGTTGTAATATAGTTGGTGTAGGGGACAGACAAATACCTCAAGGGACTCTAGTACTAAAAGACTGAGAGGAGGGAAGTAACGGACAGTTTTAGTATTTGTAAAAACGTCAAGATCAACTTTAAGATGAAGACTCTTTATGAGAGACTAGTGGAACAGGTCTTAATTAAAGAGATGGAGACACTAGAGATAATATGGGATGAAGTCAAGTCAAGTCAAGTCAGCGAGTCAGCACAGGCTGAGAAACGCTGGGGTACTTAACGTCGTGGGGTCCGGAGGGACAGGTAGTGGTTGGGGGCCTCAAGTGAGTCTGAGTACAGGTAACTCAGTCACTACGGTAGGTCGGTAGAGTAAGAGAGAACGGGGGAAGAGGAGGACGGGGGTTAGGGAGGGTCGTAGTCTCAGAAAATGTTACTCAGTGAGAAGCGTACTCCACCGGTTTCATGACCTCAAAGTCGAAATCGTAGTAAGGAAGGTTTCTTATGGGTCCTGACTAGAGGAAATCTTACCTGACCAACCTAGAGGAACGTCAGGTTCCCTGAGAGTTCTCAGAAGAGGTTGTGGTGTCAAGTTTTCGTAGTTAAGAAGCCGGGAGTCGAAAGAAGTGTCAGGTTGAGAGTATAGGTATGTACTGACGACCTTTTTGGTATCGGAACTGATCTACCTGGAAACAACCGTTTCATTACAGAGACGAAAAGTTATACAATAGATCCAACCAGTATTGAAAGGAAGGTTCCTCATTCGTAGATAATTAAAGTACCGACGTTAGTGGTAGACGTCACTAAAACCTCGGTTTTTTTTTATTTCAGACTGTGACAAAGATGACAAAGGGGTAGACAAAGGGTACTTCAATACCCTGGTCTACGGTGTTAGAAGCAAAAGAATTACAACTCGAAATTCGGTTGAAAAAGAGAGAGAAGAAAGTGAAAGTAGTTCTCCGAAACCTCAAGGAGAAGTGAAAGACGGTATTCCCACCACAGTAGACGTATAGACTCCAATAACTATAAAGAGGACCGTTAGAACTAAAGTCAAACACGAAGAAGGTCGGGTTGCAAAGAGTACTACATGAGACGTATATTCAATTTATTCGTCCCACTGTTATATGTCGGAACTGTATGAGGAAAAGGATAAACCTTGGTTAGACAACAAGGTACAGGTCAATATTGACAACGAAGAACTGGACTTATCTCTAAAGAGTTCTCCGTTCAGTTCACTAGACCATAAGGGTAGAGAAAATCTTAAAAGGTGTCAAACAACACTAGGTGTGTCAGTTTCCGAAACCGTATCAGTTATTTCGTCTTCATCTACAAAAAGACCTCGAGACAACGAAAAAGCTACTAGGTCGCCTACAACCGTTAAACTAGAGACCAAGGAGACGAAAAAGATTTAGGTGGAACTTGTAGACCTTCAAGTGCCAAGTGCATACCGATTTCGGACCGAACCTCTTAAAACTCGTGACGAAATGATCGTACACTCTACTCACGTTAACACGTCACCAAACTCGTAAGAAACCGTAACGGAAAGAAACCCTAATCTTACTTTTGACTGAAGAAGGTCAGGACACCGGTGACTACTCAAAAGGTTTAAACGACCGTATAACGCACGTCGTGAAAGTGTCGTAGTAGAAGGTCCTAAACTTTATCGAGTTGACCTTAAAGTAGTGGAGGTGATCGAAACAAGCATCACTACGAAGGAGTTCGGGTGAACTGAAGTATAAGGTCCTACAGACCGAGATCCACTCACTAGTGTGGTAGTACTAATAGAACCAGCACTTCTAGAAAAAACATGTCAAGAAGACACATAAGAACGGTAGGGAAGAATAATTGAAGACGAAGACAATCCAGGTATGGTAAAGACAGGAAATAATTCGGGTAGAAACGTACTTTGCAAGGGAACCATAGAGATTAAAAGAACTTCTCTAGAGATCAGAAAGGGTAAGACAACAAAAGGAGATTCAAAACGTGACTAGTGACTCCTTCCGAAAGAGTAAAGAGGAACGATAAGAAACCTTGAGACGTAAGTCTACGAATATAGAAAGGAAAAGAGGAAACGAAAAGCGAAGAAAAGAAAAGTGTCGATAAACATTCCGAAGGGATCTGTCGGTAAAACGAAAAAACGTAAAGAAAAGGTACCCCTACCAGAACTAGGGACAGAGGATATGTTACAGAGCTTGGAGTAAGGTATCAAGTAGTCCGTGAGATAGATAGTCTAGATCCGGGAATTTAGATAAAGAGTGAAGGTGACATATTAGTATTCCCTAAACTGAATCCAGTATGGACTTACCAGATCACCAAAAGGGATGAAAGAAGTTAAATTCAGACTTAAACCGTTATTCCTCAAGTACTAGACTCGGTGTCAATCGAGGGCCAGAACAAAAACGACTGGGATGAATGATGAGACTTTTAATTCCCGAGGAGAGAGGTTCCCTAAAAGGTCCGTTCTCACGACCTCACCTAACGGTAAAGGAAGAGGTCCTCTAGAAGGGTTTGGGTCCTTAACTTGGACCCAGAGGGCGTAACGTTCATCTGCAAAAATGGCAGACTCGGTGGTCCTTTTAGAATCTCTTTCGTAGTTCATAAATAGGACGGAAAGGATATGGTATTACGAAGTTCTCTCGGTTTCTTGTCTACCATCTTTCAATAAATTTCTTTATAAGGTCAGTATTTACGTCTACTTACTATCTCAATCTTTTATTGGTAAATATTTCGAGATTACTTTACTGTCTAGAAGATCCGTTGTTAGTAGTCACCTAGGATTTTGGGAATCTACTTTCCGATTATCTTTTTAATTCAACTGTTAGGGACTTGGGTCAGTAGTGACGTTAGTCGTATTGGTCTGTAATACACGAAGTTCTTTACTACGGTTTGTTCATGTGATGTTTCATAAAGACGACTTTATTTGACTTGGATATAGATTAGTTCGGAGATCCAGATTAGTGGTTAGGTATTCTTTATGTTCATTTCCTTGTCCTATTCCTTCTGTTGTTACTTTCGTTAGGCGGTTTAGGTATCTTACACCGTGTAAGATGTTCCTACTATTTGCAAGACCAAAGCGATTGTTCTGGTAATTTGTTTTTTCCTCCTGTCTATCAATATCTTATTTTCTCCGACGCTCAGTGTTACTAAATGTTACACATCTGGAATAAACCTACGGTCAAGTTTCGTTGGTTGGTACTTTTGCTGTAGTGACTATGACAATCTTTTTACACTTATTACTCATCCATAGTTTACTATGATTCCAAATGACGATTAAAAGAATCCATACGATTATCGTACCAATGCAAAAAATCTTCAGAAATAGTGAAACACAACGTATCGTTTCATAAATGACCACTTTACTATACCTATGCCCCTAAACGAAATTTTATGAAGTTTTTATTTATCTATTTTATTTTTGTTACTGTATCTACTCTTTATTCTCACCATATTTCGATCTGATATATATATCTCTCTCTTTCTCTGTCTCTGTCTCCATCTCTCTCCAAGTAATATGATCGGTAAGAAAAAAGCATGTATAAACTTTAAAAGGTATTATTTTTCATTTTGTTTTAAATTTCGTTTGTTGTCGTTCCTTTTGGGAGACTACACCTTCCCGGGACCTCGTAGTCTGTCACCCGTAGACACAGTTTCAGGTCTAGACGATGATTGATCCCGAGACCCGTAGTCGACAAAATAAGAATCACACTTTTCGACCTAAGCCTGAAGATTTTCAGAGAAGGTTACTATTGTATAATACTGAGACAATGAGACTTTAGGGGTAGAGACCAAGGAAGAGTTCTTAGGAAAGGGTTGATTCATTGACATTCGTTCTGTCCTCAAAGGAGATTGAGAGGGTTCTGATGAGAGAGACTCATATACTGAACGGATGGAGTGAAAGATAAGTGAGTATGTCTCTTTCGTGGTGTTGATTAAAGACATATAGATTCAGTAAGTCGTGAACGACATGGGGTATATATGTAGACGAAGACAAAATGCACATGTATATGTACAGCTACAAAATTCAGCCCCTGACATTTGATCCTGTGACAGTTGGGTCGTATACCCACAAACGAAATTAGTGGCACTACTGAATCGTGTAACAGTCGTACTTCGTTTGTATATGTTAGTATTATGATAACACATTTATCACTGGAAAGGTTCGTTATACAACGTCGACCGGATTGACAGGTATCTGTCTTGTGTTTGGACATATAAGACCGAATTAAACGAAGAAAAGGAGGACGGGTTGTAATACTAAACAGTAAATCACCTAAAATAAAGGTCCCTACTCTTTACACTAAATTCCTTATCCATTTTATCCGGTAAACCATAACTGAATTAGATGTTCTAAAGAGAAAAGGGAGTACTTTAGTCTCACATACTGGGAGAAAGGACTCATTCCTGACGTTTGAAGAAGTTAAGACAGAAAATCTATTGAAGATTTTTTAGTTCATCACTAGTATACTTTCGAATACACCTAAAGAAAAGATAAACCCCACCCCTCACTCCACTTCTCTCCCTTACTCTGTCTACCGACACAATACTCACAAACCGAATAAGGTTGTCTTAGTAGAATAAAACGGATGTACATTTAAACGAATATCTATTTAAAAGAGATTAGATATGAGAGTTGAGATCTCACTGGACTAGATTCCCTTAATTGGTGATGTCCAATCACTATTTCCAATCACTTATATCGTCTTAAAAGAATTCCTTTTTTTTTTTCACTGACATTTAAAGGTAGTGTCTAACGTTTTCTCATCGAGACATGAGAACGTTCACTGGAGTGTCCCGATACAACGAGTCCATCATGGAGCGAATGACTTAACGTATGTTTGAAAAGTCGAGTGTAAGATATGTGTCCGATTCCTATCAAGGATGAAAGTCCCTAGACAATGTTCATAGGTCACTTCATATATGTACTTCACAAATTGGGTCGTGGACCCTCGTCAACCGTGTGTTCTATCAAGAAACATCCGTGAGGGAATTGGGGGACTTCAGGGATCTTGCTTCTGTAAAAGTTATTTGTAAACAACTTAATTATATGACTTACTATAGTACTCTTATTCAACAAGTTATTAGCACTTGTTTATCTCCGAAAGGGAATTAGGTCAGTATATTGAACAGTCGTTCAAAATGTGGTTCACAATTCTTACGGGGTCGTATCTTGAAATTTTAGTTTATTGAGTTAAAACTTTAAAATTGTCCATCTCAAGTATTTTCCTTCCGGGTAAATAAGCCTACTTAGTTTCTACTTAGATTCTATATTAGTATAAAATACACATGTTCAGTAAGTGGGATCTTAGTTTCGTGAGTGGTGTATAGAGTAATTGGGAACATTGTGGGTGTCCTCCGTCCATCTACAGTCTCTCCTAGGGGAACAATAACTACCTCTCTCTCGGACTCCGGGTCCTGTCACTTCCCTGAACAGTCTCCGGTGTAGTTCACTCACTCATTACCTCGTTCTTTGCCTTGATTTAAGAGCAGAAATAGGAGTCACGTGATAATCCAAAATGGCGCTTCAACGGATTGTAGAGTCAATAAAAAATAACATTTTAGGTAAAAATCTATTTGGGAGGAGAAAATTCTTTTAATCCGTTCCCATACACTAAGTTATTGATTCAATCTTTTTTACATTTAGATAATCCAAAAAAACAAAACAAAATTACCAAGGTACTACAGTCAATTGTTGTTCTTTTACCTTTGTTTGCAACCAAGTTTTTGTTTGATGAAGTATTCCGTTTAGCGACGGAAAATCCCGTTAATTGCACTTGCCATTAAACGTTGACCTTTGTCTCTTGAACCAAAACTCAAAGGTTTATCTTGACATCTCCAACTCGTATAAAGAAGTAACTAAGGGGATTCTAAGATGGACCCCTCCCCCGCCACGTATTTCCTTGAGAAGAATTAACTGAGTAATCTTGTTTCTAATGGTCTTAAAAGTCCATAAAAGTAGAGGTGTAAAGGGGGTCTTTGGACGTCCTACTCATCAATGCCAAAATCATAGGGAACTGACTTTTATTTCCGCTTTACTGGTTTTCGAGGATACTTAAGTCCCCGTAAGAGTTACTTGAACATAAATAAGAGGGGATAGAGGGGTATGGTCTTTTTTTGGATGCGCGACGTTTTCGCACGACCTACCTGTCTAAGGGGATGGGGGCGGTCATCGAAGGTCCGCTCCTGGGGCTTCAGCCCCCGCGTCCCGGTCTTTAAACCACAAAGGCAAGCGAGGTAGCGACCTCATTGCCCTCTTTTTGCCCGAGTGTCTCAGTTGGTGAGGTAAAGGTTCACGCAAGAGACTTACTCTTGGTCCTTGATCCACGGTCCCGGAACGTCGAGGCGTTCAGAGTTGGGGGCGAGGGGTCGCGGGGGCGCGAGCGGGGCGGCCGCGGCACAGGCGCTCAGGGGCGGCCTCGATCCGCGGGTCTGGCGGGGCGCCTTTGGGCGCGGGCTCGAGCGGGGCGTGCGGTCGCCGGCTCCCGTCCGTCCGAGAGCCAAGGGTCTCCTCATCAAGGGTCAAAGATCAAAGGAAGAGCTGTGCTAAAGTGGGAGCCCCCGAAGGTGCCCCTGACCTACCATCGGCGCGGGGTCCGACCCCTTTAGGCGCGGGCGCAGCCCGAGCCAGATAGACCGGAACACACCGAATAAGGATGGGCCTTTGAAGCTCAGCGCACCCGGGGCCGACCCTGAAACCTCCCTCCCTCAGACTCTTCTCTGAAGAGAATGAGAAGACCCGTCACACGACCCGGGTGCGGTCCGGGAGCAAGCGAAGCCTCCTCGAGCCGGTCTTGGAGTCTGTGTGGGCCATCGGCTCCTTCGCGTCTTTTACAAACTGACCGGCCTCGGAGACCGAAAGAGAGGTGGAAGTCTGGAAGTCTTAGGTCCGGATAACACGGACTCCGAGCGCTAGCAGAAACGGAAGAAGGGTTTCCTTCCAACCCTGAAGCTCCGACCTGGGTGTAACACCCCTAAGACCGGAGACGAGGTGGAGTCGAGGTGGACTCGTTCAATGACTGAGAGTGACGAGGAGTCGAAGAGACACTTCGCCCTCAAAAGTCTTGTGGTTGAAGTCTCCCAACACTCTTGCTATACTCTATTTTGTAAATGTCGCGACCCCGTGTTCCCGACAAGAAGAGTACAGTCCCCGACGAACCGTCTCCTAGTTGTTCGAGTCATATATTCCTTAAATAACTGGGACATACGGTCCTGGATTGGACTTTGACGTTTCTTTCGCCTCTTACATCGTCCGTTTTCATCGACAGGGGAACCTCGAACGGACCGACCCCCCCCCCCCCCCCNCCGTCCCCTTCCAATCCCTCTCCCGTCCCCCACTAGAGTGTGTCGTTTGTATGTCACACGTGTCACACTCTTGTCCGTCACCCTGGGTCTACGTGGAAATTTGTTCCGTCCGTCAACTCGTTTCACTCCCCTCCGTCCCTCAGTACCTCTTCCACCAGGTCGATCTCCCTTTTAGTGTTATCTGGATGAGAGGTTAAACGCAGATTTAGGAGAGTACGGGAAGGGTGAAAGACCTGGAGGCAGGGGCGGCGGGGGGGGGGGGTTGGAGTCGTTCGTACACTGGGTTCTGGGGAGAGATCCCTCGAGACGGATGTCTTTGTCCGACCCATTGACTTCCCTTAGGTTCAAGCTCGTGGTCAAGGTCGGATGACACAAACAGTTTACGGGGGAGAGGTAGGGTGGAGTGTCAGGCGTCGGGTAGGAATGTGTAGTAGTTTTCTTAAAGGGACTATCTTAGTATTCCCCCCTTTTAAGTGTAAGAACTTAGGTAGAAGGGGAAGAGGGAAAGGTACCTTCTACTACCACGACTGTGTTTGGTTTATCTTCACCGGGGGAGGGGTGGGGTCTCGAGAGTCATCCTCGTCATTGACGTGTGGAGGTTCTGTGACGTGTGTCTTCGTAGTTATTGTCTCTTTGTTGAAGTCGACTACGATGTAAGAAGAAGTGTGACGTGGTAGTGTTTCTCTCTTTGTCGAAGATTTTCGATCCATTCCGTATTCCGTACATACGTGGGAATGGCCAGTCCGACTGGTGTGTGATAGTTAGAGTATATAGTCATTTTTAGTGATGGTAAATGACACGAAAAGAACATACAAATCACAAGACTCACATAAGTGAATAAATTATAGTAACCATTGGGATACTCCATCATAGATGGAAGTAAAATGTTCTTATGACTCAAAGTCTCGTCAATTTACTGAACGGGGTCCAGTGTCTCGATCCCAAAACAACACTCAAGGAAGTATTATTTTATTTATAAATAACTCACGGAAGGTGCACTGTCTGTGATAAGATCCATGACCTCTGTGACGTTAATTTTTTTTTTTTAGGGACGAGAGGACATACACTAGCAGTAAGAACACCTTATTCTTTCTTTTCATTTATGTCCTATACTCTTCATTTCATGGCTCGTCTTTTGATTTCGTCCCGTTCCCCTTTTCCTCCCCTACGTCAGTGGTACTATTTGTCCACCAGTCCCTCTTGAAGTGAGTCTCCCACTATGAACTCTTGTCTTGTCTTCGTTTGGTACTGAAACACTTCTTTTCACGAGGTCCTGAAGGGGCCATCAGATCACCAATTCTTAGGTGGACGGTGACGTCTTCTGCTCCCAAGTTTGGGACCAGACCCTTCTAGGGTGTACGGTACCCTGTTGATCAGGTACCCGGTGGTGACTAGGGTCCGTGGGGTCTCGAGTATGAGGAGTTTCTTCTTATCGAGGGACGAGTGGCGTTGATCTCTTTCGGACTTGTGTCGTTGCTTCTGGGTCGTGTCGGTTTTGAATTTAAAAAAAAAAAATTTCTTTTCACGAGGTCTCCCGTGTCGTTCACGTTTCTGGGACTCCGTACTGATTGTCCTTTCCGTCCCACCGACCTCTCTCACTCGAACCCGGTCTTCTGTCCCTCTCTTCCCCAGTTCTTCCCCTCCAGTGAGTCCCACGTCTGAGACTTCCTGTATCCGACACTGGGACCCACTCCACCCCTCAGTGACCCCCGAAGACTTGAGGGAGGATCTTGTCCCAGTGAGACCGACGACACGTGACGTTCCCCTGTTCCGTCTTTATACGTCTCGTTAACTCTCCAACAGTATTGTTAAATCCAGGCTCTTTACTCCCACACCTGATCGTCTCCAGCCTAAGACTCCTATGTGCCTCCTTACTCCGAGTTGCAAAAGGTCATCCGAGGTTTAGCCCACATCTCCCTTCTCCTGAGTTCCTACCACGGTTCCAAAACCGGACTCGTGGAGGACCCCCACTTTTTTTTGACTGAACGACAATTCCTCCCTCATTCAAACCCCTGTTTCGAAAGGTTGTTCAATGTAAACTCATACAACATTCGGAAACCCACCTCTATGTTTGCACCGTACGTCATATTATTTGTTTTGGCCTCCAACCTCGAATCCCATCAAGGTCGACCTTTATACATATAAAATAAAAAATAAAAAAAAATATGACCCTTTGTACATATAAAATTTACCCCGCCCCCCTCTTCGACCTCCACGACAATTGACGGTCTCTAGTGAATTCCCCACTCCCGTCATCCCCTTTTCTCCCGGTCCACACGGAGATGAAAGGGGTGAAGCCGTCTTGACTTCTCACTCCCTCTTCTCGTGTCGGAGCCCCTAACCGAATGATCCACAAAGGTGACAACTTCGAGACGGACGAGTCGATCTGTCTCTATTAGGAGGGACTCCGTCGATCCTCCCTCGTTCTCTAACCCCTCGGGGTAACCCATACTTTGTCGGTCTGCAGGTCCACAGGTCCTACGGGGCGTTCAGTGATTTAGAGAGTACAGTCATATGTGCCGACATTTTACCCCTATGATTATGAGAGAACCCGAAGGATCACCGAGTCGACCATTTCTTAGGTGGACGGTACGCCCTCTGGGCCAACCTAGGGATCCAACCCTTCTAGGGGATCTCCTCCCGTACCGTTGGCTAAGGTCATAAGAACGGACCTCTTAGGGGAACCTGTCTCCTCGGTCCGCCCGATGTCAGGTACCCAGCGTCAACCTGTGCTGACTCGCTGATTCGTGTCGTGTCTTGTTGTACGAGAATGACTCAACATCAGACCCAACGCGCACGCTTTCATTGGGTCTTTTGGTTGAGAACGGAGAAAGGACAATGAGTCCCGAGAGGGGACGTAACGTGCAAGATAGAGGGAGGTGCGTAACAGGGGAGAAACATGTGCGGAGGGGTCACGTTGTGACCATGTTTTACTCAAAAAGCCCTTTTGTACTTACTTTGGTCTTTTCCCCTCACCTGAGGTCTCGGGTCTAGCCTGCGGACCCATGGCCTCGTTCGGGCGTCAAGTGGGTGGAACTTCCCGTCCCTAGCGCCCGTGGCTTAGACCACGCCTCGGAGACACCGCACCGAGACGGAGCTCGGACCTTTCCTCTGCGCCAGGGGCTGTGGTGGGTGAGTCGGGAGCCTGTGTGTCGGGGATGCGCTCGCGGAAGAAGATGGCCGTCTGATCCGCCCTCCCCAGGGCCGCGAAGGCGGGTCGTGGCTCCCCGCGTCTCGGCCGGCGCCAAGAGGGCCTTGTCGAGGCCCTCCGACCGCCGGCAGCGCGACGCCGACACGGCGGAGGACGTGCGCCCCAGTCCCAGAACTTCTCCTGGCCCTCTGCCCGCGCGTCCCTTGGACCCCTAGCGCCGCGGGGTCGAGGGCAGCGCGGGCGGACTCGCGTGGCCCTTTCCGCGAAAAATATATATATAATTTTTTTTTTTTTTTTTTTTCCCTGAGGAGAGGAATGATGCCAAGGAGCCTAAAGATTTCCCTTCCTCTTGAATCTAAAGAACATCGGTCAGTAGGCTCCTCCTAGCACATCTTGGGAGAGACTAGACTCTGGTCTGGCAACCAGACCATCTTCGTCGGGCCCGGGGGTCCTCCGTACCTCAAACGGGCTCTCTGATCTTGCAGGCCTCTTGAGTTTGGAACCCTGGTAAAGGGTACGGTCGCCCACTTTAGGAGCCCCTACCACGACGCCTAGAGTGGGCAATAACATCTTTAAGTAATTTGGCTTAAATGTTCCGTAGAAAAGTTATGGAAGGTCGCTTTACCCGGATCTTTACCTCCTTAACTACATCCACGAACCGCGTCACCAAGAAGTTGAAGACTCCCAGTGTTTAAAGAAGTTGTAAACTGCGTTCGATACCTAGGATCGAAGTTTTGTGTGTTGTGAAACCCTACGTACAAACTGTAAAGTCCTTGTGTGTGTGTGTGTGTGTGTGTGTGGGGAGACACAGAGTGTGTGTGTGTGTGTGTGTGTGTGTGTGTGTGTGTGTGGGGAGACACTATCTCCTTAGTGTGGACCTCGGGACCTATTCTTGCCACGGACTGTTCTCATACGTGCCTGAAACACTAGAGACGTCTCCTTTTGTTTTTGTTTTGTAGATGTCCCCAACAAACCCACCAACAAAAAAAGGAGTCATTGTTCACCTGTTGTCGATTAGTTCGCTAGTTCACTCAAACCACCTATACTTTTCTGTGTCTGGAGGACCTTTTCTTTTCTACGTTAATTTTATCTTAGAAAGAGAATCCAACAGGACGGGAGAGGTTTGGTGGTTGTTTTTTACATTAATCTCGTTTTTACAAAACCTTCCTTCAATCCTTTGTCCCTTCTAAAGGAGTTTACATTACCACTGTCAAGACATTAAAAAAATAAGACAATTGGTTCTATACAGATTCAATATTTGTTTTTCGAAACTACCGGAGTCTCTTCGTCAGGTACACGACAAAATCCCCATCTCCTCTCTCCCATTACCCCTTACGGAAGGTATGACGAGGTTCCTGTCGTCGTCGGGAGGTGGTAGAGTGACCGGACGACCACTACAAAAACACATTGTCACCTCCTATTGTATAGACAGAATAAAATAAAGTGGTCTACCTCTTTTACGTTGTTATAACTTTTTTTTGTAAAGGACAGAAAAACAAGAATTGTATTTTTCATGAAATACCGATAAAAAAAAGTCGTATAAAAGAGGAGGAGACCCCGTGAAAAATTTCGGAGTTTCGTATATAAACGTTCCTCAGAAACCTAAAAGTGTTATAAGAATTGAGAGATATTGGTTCTGAACGACCTGGACGAGGTAATCCCTTTGAACACAAAATGTTCGACATCGGCTATTGACGTTATCGATTTCGAAAAAAACAAAAAAAAAAACTCTCTTTTTAGATTTGAATTTTGTGAATCATAAATACCCGGTAGCGAAGAAGAAAATAATGGGTAAATTGGTACAGAAAAGAAACTGCGAGTAGGTCTCTCTGAGAGTAGTAGGTACCGATCTAGTCTCTTCGGTTTTCCTTTCCAGAAGTAGTAGAGATTAGAGGTAGAGAGTGGAGGGAGGTTTCGTCAAATGTTATTTCTCTTGAGTGAGGGTGTAGGACTAGGGACACGACGAAACTAGAAGGGGTAGTAAAAGAATAATTTTTGTTGACGAGACAACGGTGGTGGTGGTCATAATTCAACAGACTCATTGATAAAAGTAGGAATTTAAAAATTAAAACTTTTAGTTCAGTATATAATCTCAATAATACCGTTTATGTTATAGGGGTGAACTTTTTGTCCCCTTTAGACATCTTGTGTTGGATAATTAAAAGGTGGTCAATCTTTCGTGATTTTACGATGAAAGACTTATACCCAGAGACCAAAAGGTCAGACCGAAGAAGGACAGAGTCAGTGTGGTGGAAGTACCAAAGGACCTAATAAAGAAAGTGACTTGTCATTAATTTTTACTCGTTTATAATTTAAAGTATGGGTAGTTGTTGGTAAAATTTTACACGTAAGACATTGTTCAATGGTTTGAGGCGGTTACTACGTTATATGGTGGTTTAAGGTCTCTTTGTTTTATTAGACTTATTCGGAAGTCTAAAGTCAGAATCTTAAATCATTGATGTGCAAAGGAGAAATGTTTACTCCCCATAGTTTATTAAATCGTTTATTTCGTACATTTTGTTTCCAATCTTTCGAATACGGTATCTAAAATATGTATTTCTAATATTAGTTTAAAACCCCTTTCCCGTAATTGCAATCAGTTTCAATTTTTTCTTTAATTGTTTCGTTCCAAGAAATCTAAAAATATACTATGGATCTGAACATATGTTCAGATATCCCTTAAGAAAGTAAGTGTCAATCTGTATATGGAGGTCTAAGACTTAAAGTCCCAGGGATTCTAGTGTTCATGAAAGGTGAATCTTAATAGAAGGAGGTCCTTTATACAAGAGTAGGATGTCGAAAGTGGTCCACCCCACCGACCCACTCCTTGACAACGATGTTAAGAGAGTCGGTGTACAACCGGAAAGTCGTCTCGTGACTGACTTGTAAAGACGGAAACGAGTCTGTTGACACTCAGAAGGGACTATTACATATTTCACATGGTCCCTTCCCTAATGTAGACAAAACAAGTCATAACATAAGGTTATGAATGATTTATAAATTACTTAATTATCATCTGAACTATTGACAGAAAAACAATTTGGATCCCTTCGCTTCTCGTTCTTTGTCTTGGTCTCTACTTAAGGGAGGTAGAGAAAGTAAGTCAGATTGCTCCTTCGGAGTACTCATTTTCCTTCCGACACATTGTTGACCGGTCTGTGGACGCAAATAAAAAAAAAATTTACATGTTAAAATAATAAAATAGACATACATAGGGAAGTTTTATATGACATCAGTGTACTAATTTAGAATATGTAGTTACTTTTACTTACTGTTGATATATGTTGTGTTACTTAGAATCTTTGTATTGGTTCTCACTTTTTTTATTTTAGGGGTATCCGATGCTGTGGACGCAAATTTTGGGTCGAGTCTGTGTACGGTCGACACACTGAAACCTCTTCAATGAATTGGAGAGATTTCGAGTAGAGGAAAAGACGTCTTATCCATATTGTTTCGGGTGGAACATCCTAACAAAGTTCTTGAATATTTGTATCTTTTGTGTACTGTGTACATCCGTCGGATACTTGTTCGTAGTATCTTTGTTGTCCCTGGATGATGTCTCGTGTCCCTTAATATCAGTTACATAACCTTATTGGATTTTACTTTCTTAGACTTTTTTCTTATGTATATATTGACTCAGTGAAAGTCAAGTCAAGTCAGAGAGCCAGCACAGGCTGAGAAACGCTGACGTACCTGACGTCGTGCGGTCCGGAGGGACAGGTAGTGGTTGAGGGTCTCAAATAAGTTTGAGTACAGGTAACTCAGCCACTACGGTAGGTTGGTAGAGTAGGAGACAGTAGGGGAAGAGGAGGGTGGAAGTTAGAAAGGGTCGTAGTCTCAGAAAAGGTTGTTCAGTCGAGAAGCGTAGTCCACCGGTTTCATAACCTCAAAGTCGAAGTCGTAGTCAGGAAGGTTACTTATAAGTCCTGACTAAAGGAAATCCTACCTGACCAACCTAGAGGAACATCAGGTTCCCTGAGAGTTCTCAGAAGAGGTTGTGGTGTCAAGTTTTCGTAGTTAAGAAGTCGTGAGTCGAAAGAAATATCAGGGTGAGAGTGCAGATATGTACTGATAACCTTTTTGGTATGGGAATTGATCTACCTGGAAACAACCGTTTCTTTACAGAGACGAAAAATTATACGACAGATCCAACCAGTATTGAAAAGAAGGTTCCTCATTCACAGAAAATTAAAGTACCGACGTCAGTGGTAGACGTCACTAAAACCTCGGGAGGTTTTATTTCAGACGGAAACAAATTTTGATCGTATAATTTTTGACTAACACTGGTTTTAATCGTGTAATTTTACTTGATATGAAGTTAAAAATTTTCCAATTAAATTTTTTGTAATAGTAGTAAGTAAGTAACTAACACCCAGAAGATACTCGTGACCCCTATGTTTCTACTTATTCGGTTTTGGGAAGGAGTTCTGTAGTCAGAGTATTGATTATGTCGTTTACACCATGGTCTCTGTTAGTTTTCCTTAACAACCTCGTTGAGTCCCCTCTCTCCCCACGTTAGGTTTGTCTCCCCTCGTATACTAATCTCTATCGAAGGGTAAATGACGTTTTACTCGGGGGTCAAATAATGTCACTGACTACCCTTGGGTAGATTTTAGTGTGAGTGTATGTGATAGAAGAGAGACTGGAGTAGACCATAATAAGGGAAACGAGAGAGGAGAGGACCTACACGATTCGTGTAATGTGGAATCCCGAGGCGTGTACGACAAGGAAGACGGATCTAAAAGAAGCAGACAAATGGGTACAGAGTGGAGGAAAGGACAGAAACGAAATTACAGTGGAAAAGTCGTTTCGGTTGGAACTAGTCGGTTAGATTTTAGTGTGAGGGGGGTCTACGATATTTTACACGAACGAAGAACACAAGTAACAGATGACAGTGGTTGGTGGGGGAAGGTATATTTGAGGTGTTCCCGTTTCCAGAATCAAAACAGGGGTCCCATACGGTTCCCGGATCGTGAGTCCGACCGTGTGTGATCACAGTTTCCTTACTTAGTTCACACCGACCTTACACTTCAGTCCCGTCCTTCGCCTCTCCATTTCGACCTCTCTACATACTCCGAACTTACGACGTCGTTTCTCGACTCTAAAAATAGACCATTCATTCCCCTTCGGTGACTTCCACTCGTCGTACAAATCTAGACGAAAAATCTATTGAGTGAGTCCCTTTCCTAAACTTCCCTTATCACCGGTTCGGAATCACAATTCTCGGATGTCGTCGTTCACTCGATCTCTCATTCTGTCCTTTCGGAATACATTCTCGTCACCTTTATTCCTTCTTTTCCCTCCCCGTATAGACTCTGTCTTAATCCTCCAATTTAGTCCGTCATGAACTATTGACTCATTTCACGTCCCTCGCTCTCTTTCTTCTGAGTTTTTAGTGAGCCGACACGTCGTACACACTGATGGGTCACTCCAGATTTTATACCTCTCCCTCTTCCCACCACCACCCCCCTCCCTCCCTCCCCACTACTCAAGAAAGGCATATATAGGTATGTATCACCAGGGTCACAGTAAAACCTTCTCCTTTAAACCTCGAATCCTCTCTCCAAATCTAGTCTCTATAAAAAAGATGGATCACTTTTACTGTAATTAAAATTTTCCTCTTGTTGAAAGTAAAGTGTGTGGGTTTAAATGAAGGTTTTCGTTGTTCTTAATTTTGTCGACAAAGAATTTTAAAATATATAAATGTATTTATAGAGACTAAAAAGGTGGTCTATCGTTTCTTTTAGACTAAACAACAAAAAATTAACTGAGAATGAGGTCTAAAGTGAATAACAATCCTCTACAAAGTGGATTGACGGGACTCTTTTATTATTAAAGAGGGGTGGGGGAGTTTAATGGAACAAACCAACACTTTATTGATCACCATATTATGTCTCTTGTATGGGAAAGTAAAACATTTTCACATTCCCCCTTCAATTTCTTTAAGTTTCCGTTATAATATATACGTTTTGTTTAAACTCCTTTATGAAAGTTTTACTGTACATTAATCAATGACCTTCAATGATAGTGTTGTATGCTAACTTTGTTTAACGAAATACTCGAAAAGAAAGAAAGGTTAGTTTGGAGATATATTTATATTTCGTACTTTCCCTGTTGTGATGTAACAGTGAATTTTAATGTTTGTTCTCCTCCACATTTAACAGAGTGAAGTTATTACTATTATTATTAAATGACTCGTAAATGAAACACGGTCCGTGACACGATCCGTCAACAGGTTCGAAATGGACTAAAGGAGAACTTTTTTGTTGTTTTGTCCTGAATCTGTCAACTCGTTGAACGATTTCCAGTGAAACGATAGTTCACCGTTTTAGTAGAAAATTCTCTCCCCTTTGTTTTAAGAAAAAAGAAAGGTTCTGGGTTAATAATCAACGTTGAACGGAACTGGACAAGGTCTACCCGGGACACTTTCGTGATATACACTTCGTCAGATTGACCAAGTGTCCAACGACGATATGGGTCGTGGATCGTCCCGTCCGTGAATTTTTATATATATTACATACTCACTCACTTCAGCGAGTCAGCACAGGCTGAGAAACGGTGGGGTATCTGACATCGTATGGTCCGACGAGACAGGTACTCTAAAGGGTCCGTTGTCATGATCTCACCTAACGGTAAAGGAAGAAGTGCCCTAGAAGGGTTGGGTTCCGAGCTTGGGTCCAGAGGACGTAACATCTGTCTGCGAAATGGCAGACTCGGTGGTCCCTTCAGGTAGGACATATTACATATTACATATTATTGAAACAATATATTTATTTAATGGTGTACTTACCCGATTCGGGTACATTCAACGGGGTGTCACAAACATTATTATTTTGACAAAAGTGATGGAGTCATAAGACTTTGTCATAGAAAGATTTCCACTTAAATAATAAATCCTGAGACCTCTATTACAAAAATTGAGTTGTCTGTCGTTAATCGGTGTTGGTGCCTTTTGTTCACGGGTTCGTGTGTGTAACCTAACAATCGACCCGGACCCAATGTGTCTGAGTGTTCGAGTAGGGCCTCTCGGTCGCGTCTCGGGACAGGGATGTCAAACCTACTTGGCTAAGGTCGGTTCAATAGGTGCCTAATCCTCACTCTACTTACGGTAACAGTCAACAAAAAAATTTTGGTCGAGACGCAGGATCAAACACAATTATTCGATCGTAGCCACCAGGGAATGAAATTGGAGTATTTGACGCACCTCCTGAAACGAGGAGTTTTGCTTTGATGGTTTAGTCGCGAGGAGGACGAAAGATAAAACCTAACGCTAAGGGCGCCGGGAACATTAAGCGACTTGTAAAGCGTCTGGACGACCAACCAAGTGAAAATGGGAACGTTCCGCCATTTGTGGGCGAAGGGTCAGGGAGAGGAAGGACCTTGTTCCTGGGTCCTACTCGTGGGGGCGGTGGTCGTGCACGTTGGAAATAAAGAAATCTTACGGAGGATAAACATGGTCACTGGAGTTTTAGGAAAAATTGGGGGAGGGGAAAGGTGTCGTAGCGAGCCAAGAGTTGGGGTGACGGCTTTCACTTTCGGCCGCGCCCCGGGTCGGTGACGGAGTCTCGCGCGCGCCCCCACCCCCGCCCCGCGCTCCTGCAGAAGTGCACTGTGCGCCGACTGGTTAGGGTCGGGGCGGCGCGGCGCGCGCGACAGACCCGGACCCTTCGAGAAGAGACAGTTACTTTCAACAGTAAACCCGACAATGGCGGATTTGCGTCACATTTCTCCCGAACGTGGAAAAAGGCGAAGTGCAAAGGGCTGGGGGGTGTGGCGGACACCTGCACCTCTCAGTCTGCAGGGCTTGAGCCCCGAGGACCTTTGGTAGGTGTTAACGAAAGTAGTAGGCGATGGATGAATTCCGCCCTTTCTTGTGAAAGAAAATCCACATTCAGGGGTCCACCCGGGTCCTTCCTGAAACCGGAGTCAAGAGAGATATCAAACAAACGACCCCTCCCTCGATCCTGACATGCGAAACAAGAAGGTTTCGTCTTCTCGTTTCACTATCAATCTTCCTTAGGCTTCGGAAACCCGGGGTTGAACGCTGGGCCTCTCAGAGGGACAGAGGTGGAAAGGATTAAACTCTCGCCGCTGGGCACTCGGGGACTTTTTTGTCGTCTATGTACGTCTGCAGACAGGGAGAAATGTTATAAAAATTATTGACTTAGAAAAAGAGGTGACCTCAGAATTACGAATTAAGCCGTAGAGTTTGGTAAAGTTTCTTGACCTCTGGGTCATTTAATTTTTCAAAACGGGAAAGGTTCTGTAGACCCTCCGAAGTGCCAAAAACGGGGGTCATAGATGGTGCTTTGTTTTGGGTCGAAAGGGCTTCACTTACTGTTATCCTCTCGCCCAAATTAGGAGGAGGCCAATCCGTCAGGAGGGGACGGGGGGAGGGTTTGGGAGGAAGTGTGAGGTTGGACGGGAATCCATACAAACACATTAGTCTCGGACTAACATCGACAGAACAGCGAAGAGGGCTCCTTTCGAATCAACCGTAAGTGACTTACGAACAAAAGATCCAATTAGATCCGGTCGTCCCTTCTACGATGAACCTTTTGTCGGTCCAAGGGCGACCTTCAGAAGTCCTCGCGCGGCTCGACGCGTCCACACGTTCAAAACTGACGGTGCTTCTCCCACTTCAATGTTCCAGAAATTTTGCAATGTAAACTCTAAAATCCTTTATGTCAAAGGTTCTGATGCTACCGATATATATATATCGATCCTAAAATCACTTCTCTGAGTGAGGGCCCCAATCATTCTTTTCACCACCACTGAACCTCCGAGACTAGAACACAGTAGACTTTGGGATCGCTACGTATACCCATCGAGAGGCCGTAAATAATAAGCCATAAAATTTTGCCACAGCTTTCTTTCTACAATCTTAACTAATAAAGTCAAACAAACTTCCTGTGTTAAGGCACAGCGGTTGCACATTCCCATTTACTTTACGCCTTAGTCTATGTGGGATAAAAACCTCACGACTTGAATGGCTTAAATACTCAACACTTCCCCTCGTTCCTCCAGACGCAATCGACTTGGTCCCGTTCTCGCAAATAATGAGAGGTCGGTGCCTTTTCGACGCGGGTTTCAAAATGTTTCGAAACCCTGTCACCGCTCCCCCCGCTCCTCGCCCTCACCGAGGCCCCTGGCCCGAGGGACGGCCGGACGCCACCTGCGTCGACCCTCACCTTGCAGGTGGCCTCTGCGGCACCCTCCGGCCCCCCCAGCTCCATTCGGTGCCGATTGCCCCCTAGGGCGAGCTCTGTCCGAAAGAGGGGGTCCCAGTAAACTTCTTTGTGAAAGGTACCGCTTAAGATGGCTGGAGTCGCACACACGTTGATCGCCGAGAGCTAACCTGATACAATCGGATTTAACGCATTAATTTTTTTTTTAGAACGTCGCTTCGAAGGGGAGTTTCTGTTCGCTCCTGGACACTGGCCTCTATCGAAGAGTCAATCCGTGGAAATGAACCACGAGCTCGAGAAAATTCAGTGAGTGGGGAGTTTTTTCGCCCATCCTCTTACTCTTAGTGGTTTTGCAACACAAGGAAACCTACTCTACTCTTCCTTCCTTAATCCCCAGGACGGTTGTCCAGGTCTCATGAGAGCTGTACCCAACTTAATCAGTAAAACAGAGCTCCAGGTGTCCCGAGGAAGGTCCTGTTCGAAGGTCTCTTTAGGAAAGGGCCTACGGGAAATTCAGTGTTCGGGGTATTCAATGATTCCCCTCGAAAGAGCCTCATCTAAAGCGTCGATCCTACTGACCTACATCTTTGACATTCTAGTTAAAGTCGCACGCGCACGGTCCGAATCCACCCCTTCCTTAAGGGCGCAGGCCCGGGGACCAGCGCGGAAAGCGGGGTCAGCCCCCCATCACCCGTCCAGAGTCCTCGGAGGCGTCTGAAGCCTCGTAGAGCTTCAGAACTAATAACAATAAAATAAATGAATAAATAAAAACCGACCCTCTCTTCTCCCGGGGATCTACTCTCCTAATCGCACGCGAAAAAGAGAGGGAGGACCGCATGTCGGACTGAGGAATCGTCGGCGCGTGAAGGGAGAAGGGCCAAAACTTTCGGTTTCTTTACTCAGTTTGAGTTTGCGGTGTCTTACTGTCAGACTCGAAGAGCGGGTCAGAGAAGGTTGAAGGGGGTTGGGGCGGGGGCGGGGTGAAAGCAAATCCAGAACCTAAGCTCCGTTCAGACATCCAATCAGAACCCGCCTTCTCTCAGACCTGTCCACGGTAACCCCCGTAGATGGGACTCAACAGTGTAAGAGGAACCCCCAATTACTCGGTGACTGACGCAGAGGGAAACTATTGGACCGACCCGTGCACTTGAGTCGGTAGATCCATGACTCCCCCTGCCAGGGCATCTCAAAGAGAAAAAGGAAAAAGAGAAAGTCGCCTCTGAAGATCCTTTTTTTGTAAAAATTTTTTGAAATTTATAAAACCACATATATCTTTGCTTTTTGTTTAAAGGGTTTACCCTCCGCCCCTTAGTTTCCTTTTTTTTTACTGTCGCCAGTAACGGACGCGATGGGGCCACGTCCTTCTCCTTGGGCGCAAAGTCTTCTCTTAACCAATTCATCTAGGAAACCCCTTTATTATTTTATGTGTTATCTGTGTGCTATGTCTACTAAACTCTTCAAGACGAGGGTGACGTTCGGAACACCCCTCTGTAATAAACCAACTAAAGTGTCATAATGTAGAGGAAAACTTAAAAAAAAAGGTAGTCGCAACCAAGAAATTAATCCTCCGTGTTACCTCAAAGATTGTCTACATCAGTCGGTGTTTGAGACTAGGTCTTCTTAGTCATATTAATTAAAATTCCCTGTAGAAATCAAATATTCCGGACTTTAATTTTATACTACACAAAATTTGTGACACCAAGTTTTTGTGTCCCTTTGTATAAACAAGGTCTCAGAACATCACTGTGGTAAAGGGACGAGACCCAAGTCACTTTTTCCGAAGTCTTCCTCTACCGAGGAGAGGAGAGATCGAGGTCATGGAGAAATAAGGTTGAACTAAAGAAACGTAGTTCTTTGTAGAATCCTTTGAGACGAAAATTTTATAAAGGACTAAAAATTTCAGTCGTTCTGTTCTACTTTGGGAAATGTATGGTGTACCAGGACTTGTCTAGTGTGTTTACAAAAAAATATTGGAGTGACAATCTCTCTTATACGAACTTGTCGTTAATTAGATTTATACCAAAAGTTTATACATATCAAATTAGGATTACTTATAACGGTTTGAGGATCATGTGGTTTTACATTCGTGTTTCCAGTTTAAGAAATATTGACGGTCTATTTACACTAATAGTCACCAAGAACCACTTCACTTTTAATTAAGTACTAACTAATAAAGACTTAACTTGTATGTCGTGGTTTTGTTTAATAATTCTAAAGGTTAATATAAGTCAAGAATTAAGAATTCTCATAGGACGAAAAATACATCATATAATTTCTAAACCGTAATATTTAATGTAAAGGATTCGGAACCTTTCTTCACCTTTCAATGACAAAAGATCTCGAACGTTGGGGAGGAGACTGTTTTTGGGATACTACACCTGACATAAAATTGTACACGGTACAAAACTTTGGGCAAAAATTGTTTGAAGTTAAAGTCACGTACTAATTGAAGTCATTAGATAGTCTAGAAATACCGATAAAATTCATTTTCAAAAATTTTTCATTTATGGTTCTCTCTTATAACGTTTCATTTCAGACATAGAAGAATCATTGAGTATAGGTAGACTCTGAAGTCTAAGTATTCATGTAAAGTAAAATATTACTATTGTAGAAACTTTCCCTGTGTCTATATATAATAGTAGAGGAAAACTGTCCCTCTACCAAGACTGTGTTTACAAAGACGATTCATCGGACAGAGGACAAAGTTCAGTGTAGTGGTTCTAAAACCAAACGGTATAAATTTATTTATTCTTTTTTTACGATCGGAACGTTTACGATGACGAATAAAGAGACGAAGAAAATATTGACAGTAAGGAAGTGAATTGGACGGGACACGACATGTGAATATGATATATGAGTTTCCACCGACTTAAGACTCGTTATTTTTAGAAGAACTACCCGTTAGATTAAATTTACTGTTTACACATAATCCATCGACCCTTTCCATTTTTCATCTTCTGAACTTTAGGTCTCTAATGTTTATTTTTACGGAGTGGTCATTCGTATTCCATGACCCTACCTAGCCACAATGAGAAGGGGGTTTAAGAAAATTATCGTCATAAAATTCAAAACACGATTCGTCGAAGAAGATCGACAGATTTAACAATGACTCGAAACAGTACAGAGTCCCTCTCAGACTTTCACACCCGGTCCTAATATTAAAAAAATTTATTAAAGAAAGTGAGACAAGAGAGAGAAAAATTATAATCATGTCAACAAGTTAACTACCATGTTCAAATCAGGAAAGAGTTGTTTTAATGAATAAACAAGAAATCTCAATTACTGTAAAGACTTAACGTGAAATAATTCTTAGAGTAATATAAACCCTTTGGCGGGTCAAGACAGAGGACTTGACTAATCTCCACTACAATGACGCACATCCTGATTTCAAAGGGATTCATAAAGATTGTCAGATGAATATTAAGAAAAAATAATCTTCTTCCAACCTTCCCAACGTTTCCGTTTTCGAACAGAAGAGAACATTTTCCCTAAAAATTCATAAAGAAATGGATAACCTTTAATATTTTCATTAACCTCCGCAATGTTTGACGTCCTTTACTGACCTTTTATTAATTTTCCTCTCTAGAGACCCGAGACATTACCCGTAAACCTCCTTTCGAAGGTCTCACACATAAAACTTTTTCCCTTGGGATGGTAGGTAAAGTCATCATAAAATGGTAAGTCATCAATATATACAACTAAAGAACGGGACGTTTTTACATGAAATTCAGTGTCTAGAAAGAAAGTTCTAAAATCGGTGTAAACGAGAGCTCAAAATTTACCAGGACATTTGTTTCGACGAACACATTCGTTACCTTCCGAAACACGTGGTTTGACTTACAGAAAGTTGTCAACGGACTCACTTTATGTACACCTCAAAAGGGATTACTTTAAAATTTATACCGAGACTTAAGATTATGTCAGACACCTATTATGTACTTGTTTTCGTACACACAATTTGTAATGGTAGCGTCTTCTTCTTATAACACAAAGAAAAATGACCTTGTGAAATTTTAAATCATTACCATTTCTAGTAACGAAATTTCTTTTCTAGTGACGTACATCACAAATAAGTGTAGACTGTTGGCTCTCAGTTACAAAGCATTGATTAAGTGAATCATTTTATTTTCTCACGACGACATACGAATCCGTCTTAATTTTTCAGTTGACTAACAATCTAAAATCTTTATGAGATAATCCTTTGATGTACGAAAACAGCTAAAGATAATAACATATATTAATATTTCACGTTCCTGAAACTTATGACACTTGAAGGTCATAAAAACAATGTTTAAATTAAACATAGACCAATACCAAAAGATTGATCAAACAACAATGTCTAATTGTAACGACGGAGAATTGTTATAAAGTGTGTACTTTATAGATACTTAACGTAATCAAACACCGATTTATAAGTGGGAAAATCCCTGTATGAATATTTTGAAAGATATTATAAATATAACCTACTATTTATAAGAGATAGGGACTGTATTTAATTAGATTTTCCATACTGTAAAACCAACTGATCTTCAAATCTGACATTTATTTGGGTACTCAGTTTACCTATGTGATTCGTCAAAGGAAAATATGGAAACTGTGTCAATAATTATTAAAATGAAATAAATCTATCAATGGTGAGGGTCCTAACGGTAAGTCTTAGAGAAGTACTGAGTCTATGTCCCCTCGGTCAAGTGGCTCAAATTTTATGTTACTGTAATTAAGGGTCAAAGAGAGTCATGCAGTAAGGAAGAGTGTAGAAAGGAAACAGTCGGGTTCCTGACAATCGGTTGAGAGTAGGTTTCCTTTGTAAAATAGTAAAGGATAAGACAAAGACGATCCGACCAATTGTAAATAGAGGTGAATAACCCAATAATGTTCAGTTGGACCGTTACCAAAACGTAACCCTAAAAATTTATTTTATGGGTACATGAAAAAGTGGGTTTAAATCCTTTGTTTAACACTAGGTAATTCCCCCCCTTTTTTTTTAGATACATGTTTCACTGTGTAGTACGAAAACAAAGATAATTGGATCCCGTTCTGTGGTCGAAGGTCTTTCAAAGACCGATCATTAATTCATCTTCTGACGCGGACCCTCGGTCTTTAACCATAGGGTTCATGTGTCGTCTGGTTTACGGGAAGGTTTACCAAAGGGTAAACCTTGGAAAGAGGACTAAAGAAAGGAGTCAAAACGAGAAGTTTTATGACAGTCGAACTACCAGGTTCATCTGAGTTAGGGTTCCCGTAGGAAACAAGCCAACCACTGTTAGAACATCTGAAGACAACGTAAACAACGGTGAAGACACAATGAACGGAATAAAAGTCAGGAGAACCTGTAATGAAGGTAACACACTACTCGAATTAATAGTCCTGACCGGAACGTCAAGAGACGGCAGTTTATGACACCGTGACTGAGACCCAGAACCCACGTCATCTGAACCTGGGTCACAAACGTTTCACGAGTCAACGAGTCAGCATAGACTGAGACACTACGGGACCTGACGTCGAGCGGTCAGAGGAGACAGGTACCCTAAGAGGTCCGTTCTTATGACCTCCCCCAACGGTAAAGAAGGAGGTCCTACAGAAAGACTGAGTTCCTACCTTGGGTGTAGAGTGGACCCTTCTGACCTGGGTGATAAATGGACGTTCGAATACATTGAAAACCTCAATGAAAGGACGTCGTGAAACCAAAAGGAACACACAAGTTAAACCCCTCAACTCGATTTTACTAAAAACTCTTTTATAGGTCGGTTTAGGTTCTCGAAGTCTCATAAAAGTCTTATGAAACAAAATTGAATACGGTAAAAAATTCCATCATACTTCATACACTGGATAGAAATGAATATATAAAACACGCACACGCGGTTCAGCGAAGTCGGCACAGATTGAGAAACACTGGGATACCTGACATCGGACGGTCCGAGGAGACAGGTACGTTAAGAGGTCCGTTCTTATGATCTCACCCAACGACACGGGAGGAGGTTCCCTGGAAAGGTTGGGTCCCTAACTTGGACACAGAGGATGTAACCGTCCACCTAAGAAATGGTGATCATGGTGGACCTCGATTTAGGTTTTCAAACGTTTTACTACATTGATGGTGATAGAAGTTACATGATTAGAGATACATGGATAGAGGTTCCGTGTAGTTTCGGTTTAAACGAAGTTGAAAATTTTTCTATATGTCAAAATACAATTTTGAAAGGCATGAGAAAAATAGAAAGAGGAGAAGTACTTCCAACGAGGGTACGTATCTAAAATCTGAATGATATAAACATACATATATATTGTAACAAAACGAATAAAAAAAATTCACTATATTTAGTGTGGTATAACATATACATACAAGAAAAATTGATTTGCAACAAGAAAACTCTAAATGGACAGGACTATATACGACGAAAACAACTAAGGTAATAGTTACGACATCACAAGGTAGTTGTTTGTTGTAGTAAAAATTT
Source organism: Capra ibex (assembly GCA_006410555.1). NCBI lineage: Eukaryota > Metazoa > Chordata > Mammalia > Artiodactyla > Bovidae > Capra > Capra ibex. Next base: position 30,114,122 of record SJYO01026388.1, on the reverse strand, counting down.
TTTTATTAATGATGACCAAAGAAAAAAAAAAAGGAAATAACTTCATATTAACTAAATGTCACGATACAATTAAAGACGACATGTTGTTTTACTAACAATAGAAAAAGTATAAGAAAAGGTAATACCAAATAGTGTTCTATAACTTATATCAAGGGACACGATATATCATCCTTGTATGGTAGTAGCTAAATAAATAAAACATCATAAACGATAAATTTTATTACGACGAGACTTTAAGAGGTTGTACAGAGGAACACGTGTCCAACAGAGAGATCTTATGATACGTCTTTACGTCAATATAACAGTAGTTGTGAACAATCCTAGTCTGAAAGTTTATAAAGGGGTGAAGTCTACCTCTATTTTACCATTAAGTGATAACAAAATTTAATATAAAAGGATTGATGATCACTCTGACATGAAATCGATATTTAGAACGAAAGGAGACGAGATTTAACGAACAAGAATAGGATACGAATATAAAAGTGTAAACCTCACCAAACAAAAGAATGACTAAAAAAAGACAAGACCTAAAATAAAGGAATAACCAATACAAACGATATTTTTATAAAAGGACAAGACACCGAATCGGTCCGTAACAAATACCACAGAAATTTTTACGTATTCAAAATAAAAATTATAATTCTTTATATAAAGGAACTTTCAAATACAAAAGAGGGAGAAATTTTTTAGAAGGAATCGGACTTCAGTATCCATATAAATGGATATAAAAGAACACTCGTAGTATTTCAAAACGGAACAAAAATTAGATGGATTTTACATAAAAAGACAAACCATACTTCAGATTTAGATAAAAGGCAGGGGTTATCTATAGATTAACAGGTTCGTGGTAAATCATTTATTAAGTAGGAAAGGAATATAAAACTTAACGGTAGAGGTAGAAAACAGTCTAAGTATGTATGTAGACACACAGAGAAAGGTAAGGTAACCAGACGAACAGACAGATAAGAACATGGTCCTGTCACCTCAGTTAATGAAATACAGAACTGTGGGCCATTTAAGGAGTCGACACAAGAAGTTTTAACAGAACCAATAAGAACCGGAAATATACATAAAAAAAAAAGTTTCACCTTTTTGTCTAACCCCTCACACGATCATAGACATTTGTTGAAAAACAACTTAAAGTCCAACCTTTATAAGTAAATTATAAAAGACAGAAATTTAAAACCTAGAAGTAACTTTACGTAATACATCAACTGTGATGTGATGGACGTTTAGACGACGACTTAAACCGATGATAGGACTTAAAACCATGTACTTACCTCAACCTTTTCAAATCAAATCAAAACAAAAAAATTTTAATCTCAAACTGATTCGACTTTTCACAAACCAACGTTTTTTACTCCCAAAAAAAACAAAAGAATTCATCGTAAACTTAACTCTACATCTCCATTCCGGTCCATTAGCCAAAGAAAAGAGGAAAACAGTAATTCAACCCTATCTTGTTACCTACAATAAACTCTCGACGGGAAGATTGGAGACGACGAGACGTTTACGGAAGCCCAGTAGTGTTCAAAGAATCACCACAAAATTAAAAAAATTAAATTACAAATTGAAGTCTCTCTTAACGAATCTTTGTGAATTGGAACAACTCGACGTCCCTTTACCAATCTATTATCATAGACAACCACTGTTATTTCCTAAAGTATTGTACAAACAAAGCCACAGACTAATTGTATCCAAACAGATTTAAAGTAGATTAATATTTAATGAAACTTAAGAAAGTAGGAATTCCATAGGTTGTAACCTTTACTTAGTATACTATAATAGTATAGTATTATTACTTAGTAATTTTGTCGTCTTTTAAAAACTAAAAAATTTACTTAGGATGAAATATGTTTGAATCTTTCATATAACTTAATAGGAGTAGCCGACACTTAAATGTAGTATTAATTTATTTACAAAACAAAAAAGGAATGACTGGAGTAACGGAAACAGGAGACCTTCTTCTTTACTACGATTTTGTAAGTCAAGAAAGGTAAGATGTCAAATGGTCCTCACCGGGATCCACAACGATACATATGGAAGTCTCACGTCAAAACCAAGTGTCACGACTAAAAAGAGGTAAAGAGTATGTGAAAGACAGAACTTGTAAAACCGGTGCAAAGAGTCGACACACACCGGTTCTCTTTTTTCGTTTTCGCGGGGGGGGCGTAGGGGGTAGGGGGGGGGGTTTTTTTTTGTGTTGTATTTCAATCGGTAAGAGGAAACCTCCGAAGTCGTCCTAATACCACAAACCTTTAAAAATAAAATAACATTACGTTAAAACACACCAATAAAAAAACAAGAAAACAACCAAATAAGGTCGAATCATTTCTGATTCTGTCCGGATCAGTCTCTTAAGAAAATGTGTACCTTTGTATATCAACCTTAACTTCTATCAGTGAATAAATAAGTAAGTGTGTAATATGTATATATTTGTACAATACTTATCTCACTGGTATATTACATATCAAGTTTCGTCCTGTGAATTCTCACTTTTCCCCGTAATCTTTGGTTCTAGAAGGGACCACTTGACATTACGACACTCGTGACACATAGTACGAAGGATGTTACTCCTTCATAAAAAATTATTGGATCAATTGAGTCCTACCCTTTCCTTCCCTTTCTGAACTAATTTTCCTTCCCCTTCCGAAGACATCTCCGTGACGGGGATAATTATATTTTGTTTGTGGGTCTCTGACGTCCAAATAACCCACGATTCACACGGGACCGATATTAGACCAAAGTAACTTAAGTGTGTGAGAATCAGGAAAAGATCTTTGACGCGGAGACGGAACGAAGGAATAATAGGAATCTGTAAAACCCTCTATATATATTAACTGTATATTGTAACATACTCGAAATCCATTTGGAATCCATAAATTTTTTAATCGAAGACGTATAGAAAGAAAACTTGGTCATTGTATGAAGACCGGGAACGGAAACAAGGATCAAAAGAATAAAATATCAACCTGATCAATCTAAAGGTCCGGTAAGAGATCCGTTTTAGCTAACCGACAAAGAAAACTGGTGAACTCTTCTTCCGGTACACGAAAAGTAACGGTAGGTCAACAAGTTCAGTATCCTAAACATCCATGAACAAAACCTAATAGTTCTTAGACTCCTTGAAGGGACCACGAGGTCACGAATTGTCCAAGTTAGGGACCGGCCCCTTCATTCTAGGGTGTACGATGTGTTGGTTTTTTGTCTCCCCCTTTTTTTTTTTTTTTGGACTTTCCTCGTGTTTGAAAGTGAAGGTCAGACTTGGACCGATTAAAAACCTGGGCTCACGTCTACTAAGAATTTCGTCGTGTCGAAGTACATGGACGTAAGGTCAGGACACCAAAACGTCAAACGGAGAAGGAGGTTTCTCTCTCACTCACAACTCACCTCCCTTCCATCTACGTCCTTCCCCAACGGAACGGAATACACCGTCTGTCCTAACCCTCCTACATACCTGACAAACCCTTTCTCAGTAAGACTAAAACACCCAAGATGGGGAGGGAAACGACTTTAGATATGAACTTTCATACTTTATATACTCACACATAAACGACTATCGGTCTAGTTTCCAGGGTCCCCCGACTATGTGGCCTTTTCCCTTTCCTCCTCTCACCGAGAGACATCGGACTGGAGATGACGAGAGTAACATTGGTCCGAACACTACCCGTTGATCTCTCTTTCGACGACCATACTGGAAGGGTCCACGACGACTCTCCCTTTCACACCGGGACATATACCTATACCATTTAAACTCGGTAACCTCCATCTTTTTTTCTGTCATTGTATGTACGATTGTAGTCATAATTTTGTCTAACAAGTGGAAACTAGTCTCGGGGAACCAAATCATAGGAAAACAAGTCGTTATTACTCACATTGATAACTGATTATGACAAAGTTTCTGACTATAAACACCGTGGTTTCCATTCGTATTGGACTCATTGAAGAACTGGGAAACGTTTATAAATGTCCAACTTTCTTATATCAAACTGTTTTCTCGGTTCACTAAGACATCACCAAATGAAAGACCAAAAGGATGTCAAGTCATCTATTGAATGGACCTCTTTTTCTCTTCTAAGAATAAATAAAAAAGAAACCACTACCACATCGTCTAATAAGATTTGGTTAAACAAAGGTTGAAAAACCTTTGTGTTTTAGATCTACTTGAAACAAAAATTAACTTCCTTTGACGACTGTTACCATTATCGTACTGTGTAACACGACAATATTTATATAATTTCGATAAATTTTAGAAAATATGGAAAACCGTACCACTAATTTTTATATATACCAGCTGTAGGGAAAAAAAAAAAAATTATCTACAACTGAATTTTCACATAAAACTACTTAAAGAGTTTTGTTCAGTCCTTACTACATAAACACTTTTTCTCTCGTTGGAGGGAGTTTATTTACAAAAATACCTTTGTTTGAGGAGCTATCTAAAGGAGAAGCCCAAACACCGAGATTATTACAGTATTCAAATGGGATGCGGACTGTGGAAATTAAGAGGTCAGGGAAACATGTCAATTCACGTCCGACGTCAGAAGAGTTCTGACTTTCTTACTGTGTAAGTTCGTCGGAAACTGTCACAAATTTGTGGAGAATAGTTTTGAATTAAAGGTACTTACTAACTAAAACCGTGAACTACCTTCCGACTTCTTACAAGTTAATGGGGTAAAAGTACACGATTACTTCGGCTTTCACTGAATTCCTCTAAAGAAATGTAGTCCCATCCGACAAACCTATACGTGTACTGAAGAATCCAAAGAGAGGGTCCCAAACAGAGATGATTCATCAACAAAATAACTCATTGACACCGATTAGACACACGAACCAGGGTCGGGAACCGGAAGGAGACGTCTTCCCTGACGTCAATCACTTCGACAGTTTGGTCCACAAATTAAAGGTCTCTTGAATAAAAATGTTTAGAAGGTCATTGAACGTTTTCAGTTACTCCAACCCTAAAAGATAAACAAGTGTCCGTGAGAAACCCTTAGTCCCAAACTAATTTTAGTTATACCTTTTGTAAAATTTGACCTCTTTTTCGTTGAAAGTTAAGGTTAAGGTTTGACCTCCAATTTTTCAAACTGGTAGTTTAAGTCAAAAAGTATGTGACGTGATCTTAAAAATAATCTTACAAATTAGGTTCGTACTGGTCTTCATATTATAAATTCCTACAGGACCGAAGAAAAAAAAAATTCATTTCCTCTCTCCTCTTTTTAACGTGAATATCCTTTTATGAATTTATGAATTCTAAGAGTGACGATTTTATATACCACCGGCACCTAAATTTAGAACTACGAATACGATGTACAAGAAAATATTAGTAGAAGTTATATTAAAATCATAATTCTTCGGTCTTTTGAAATCTAAATCTGTAGGAAGACCCAACTCTAGGGAACCCCAAATATTAAGACATCTAAGGTCGTTCCACCAAAGAGACCGAAGACTTCTGAAGACCCCGGACTTCCTTTAACCTCCGACCAAAACACTGGGATCTACTCGTTGAAGATCGGAGAATTCAAGTTTTGTCGTTGTAAGGAGTAGGTTTGACGAATAATGAAGGAGAGTCCAAGGTGAAGGAGGATTACTTCCACAGACTGAGGGGTTCGTACCTTTCGTGACCTAAGGGCCCTCTAGTCTAGGAACAAATCTAACTCCGTTTGTACGACACACATTTGTGAATTCGGAAAGGAATCCTCCATAAGTCTGAGTCGGTTCTGACTGTCACAGAAAAGGAAAAAAGAAAAGGAGGGGTGATACTTACCATTCCTACTGGAGAGATGTACTGATAACTCACCGACTAATGACTGAGGACTGTATTAGAAATGAATATATCCTTCGTACCTTTAATACAGTCCCCTTTCTTTGTCGAAACGAAGGACTTTCCTTGGGATCACTTACTCGAACGTTAATCCTCTAAAATTATTTAGAGGGAAGACCCCCACTTGGATTTGAGACTACTTCGTCTTCGAACTCTAAGAAAATTTTACAATAAGTTGAAGTCCATAGTAAAATAGTCGACGAACAGGAATCTTCTGTGGAAGAGCAAAGGAGGTAGGAGGGGGATCAATAGGAGGAGTAAGGAGGTGGTTTTTTCTTTTTCTTTCTTCCCTTCTTTCGTTTTTGTTTTGTCTCTCCCTTAAGGGACCGTCAGGTCACCAATCCTGAAGGTCGAAGGTGACGTCCCCCGTGTCAAAGGTAGGGACCCCTTGGTTCTGGGATGTACGACGTACCGGTTTTTTTTTTTTTTTTGGTGATTTTCGTCTCTTACTTACTTTTACTCTGGTAATCGTCTATAGTTGTCACAGGAGTCACAAACCGACCATGACCATTACCTCTTCACGAAAGAAGAAAGGTCGAGACGTTTCACTTCCGGTACAGGACCAGGGGTGAAACGAAGTCTTTGACGGACAGGAAGAAGGATGAGTCCATGACACAACACCCCGAAGAGATGAAACTATTGTCTCGTTTTAGTAGAGTAAGGAACCCGATCTCACATTCAAATTTTACAGATTCCACAGAGGATTGAGGGTACAAGTTACTAACAAATACGGTGAACGTATATTAAACCTTCCACATGATTGTCTACTATTGTATGACGTGTGTTTAATTAATAATAATAAACGTCAAAGGGACCACATAAGTCCTCCCGAATCAGTGTCAATCTAGGCTGGACAAAAGGAAGACCCACAAGAGAGCAAAAATGGAAACGACATAATGGTAAAGTGCACAAGAAATCCTCGACCACTTAGTTTTGAATAAACTCCGTTTCCGTTGGTAGTAAAAACGATGACAAACTCGTCTGTCTGGTAAGTACCTTTACTAGACGAGATAATGGAGAAGGTTTAACACACCTTGATTTCTACTCCCCCTCAACCGTCAATTTTTAAATATAAGGTTTGATTAAAAGGACCATAAAAATTAGAAGAATTAACACAATTCTGAAAAATATCTCTGTAAAGGGTGGAACAAACTTGAAAAGGGATGAAGAAATAAGGAATTCTGGAAGAGAATTACCGTGAGAAGTGAACCTGTAAGCGTCTAGCTCCGTACGGATGGAAACGAAAAATAGTATGACCAGTCGGAAGTACTACAAAAGGAGCTGAACCGATGATTTCTGAGGGGTCGAGACCCGAGAGGGTCGTGGACAGGAAGGAGGTGTGACCACAGTCGAAGTCGAAGGATTACGTGGAATAGATACGGGACACTCCCGTCCCTGGTCCGACCAGGAGAGAGTGCTGACATAGGGAGAGTAAGTGACCCACAATCAAGTCACTTTGTCCATGGTGAAGCCACTTTAGAGAAAAATAGAGGTATCGGGGATTACCGAAATGTAATATATGTTTGATTTAAAGTTCGGGGAATTAGGGTGTAAGAACAGTTTCGGAAAATCCTTTACCGGGGTTGTCAAAGAGTGTATTGAGTGTAATCACCCTTAAGAGAGGGTTCGAATGGAAGGAAGGACAGAACCACGTCTCCACCCTATGGGTGAAGAAATTTATACACGAAAGATCCTAAAAAAAGGAAGGGGACTGACCACCCGTCCTTCTCTGTCGGGGAAACCATTGTAGACTCACATCCTCCCTCACACCCCCATAAACCACAACGGGGGAAAAGTAGGGACAAAGAGGTATCGAAATGGACGACGAAACGAAGTTCATTTACACACGAATAACGTTGGAGAAAGGGGAGAAGACGAGAGCGGACTTTAAAGGAGAGGAAGTTGAGACGGAAAGAGGTTTCAGTCTGTAGTAGAAAGGAGACTTCTGGGGTCTCTGACCTTAGTAGTCTACGACGGAACACAGACATAACAGGAAACCCAGTCGATGGAAGAGAGCGGAATGAGTGACATAATCAATGAAAACAGAGGGGATCTTGTGAACTTACCCCCAATAATACGAGAACCAAAAAGGAGAGTCGTACTTTATTTTTACCTACTTTATATGATCTTAATATATACACTGTTAGTACAAAATTTTTAAAATGACACACGAAGTTTTGTCTAAGTAAAGGTAAAATTAAACTAAAAAAAATTTTAAATGAATATAAAACCGACGAGACCCAGAAACAACGACGTGTCCGGAAAGAGATCAACCCCCCTCTCCCCCGACGAGATTTCAACGCCATGTATCCGAAAGGAACACCTCGAGTCCGAGGTCCCGTATACCCGAAGTCATCAACACTATACACCCGAGTCAACGAGGTATAATATGTTCTAGAAGGAACCGTCCCTAGTTTGGGAACGGAGGACGTAACCGTCCGTCTAAGAGATAGTGACTCGGTGGTCCCTTCGGGGTCAAAATTAAATATAACATCGTTTATAATTCTACCCAAAAATCCTAATGACAGAGAGGGAAGACCAGATCTCTCGACATAGTGTGATTCCACTTCTTTTTTTTTTCTTTTTGAATCTTTCCGATATGCAAATGAACCTACTCATTAATCGTGAGAAATTCATTTAGTAAGGGGGTCCCAATACAAAACAAAACTAAAAGGGTACTTGAGACGAGTAAAGTTTTTAAGTGTGTATAAGTCTCGACATCATTTCCTCCTTCTCCCATGTCTTCGACACAGACGTATCTATGTATACGTCCTTTCTTTTCCGACATAGATCCACTTCTTTTTTTTGCTTAGTTAGTCACTCCCGATGTCTATCCTCCCTTTCGTGACTTTAACTTCTCCGATTCTCTTCCCCTCCCTCCGGTCTCCTTTAATGACTCTGAGACGGTACTCCCCGGACACTAATGGACGGTGGGGGACTAATAGACTCCGTGGTGGTACCGTCCAGTCTACTTCGGAGGTTTACAGGAAGAGAGACCTCATCTCACTCCAACCAAATCTGGGAAACGTTTGCTTAATGGAGTTCGGAGTGTCGAACTCTATGGGTCCTGAGACCGTCCTATGAGGATGAACACAAAAGTTAGGAAAAAAAAAAAAAAGGAATTCCTTATCTGGAGGATAAAGTCTCTTTGTAAATGAGTTTTAGAGATTTATTTTACATACATTTACTATCGAATTATTACAGTTGTTTTACGTGTTATTTAAATGAAATATATAAATTTACATTTTATAAATAACTAATACTCTACTTAGTCAAGTTGAGAATGACTTAGAGTTTATACTTTAGATACCAATATCTATTATCAATGTCGGAAGGTAGTTGGACAATTTCAAGGTGGAAAGTGAGTTCCCAGTAGAAGTGTTTCTTGGTTGTGAAAAGTAGAAGTAATCACGACGGTTCTCAAAGTCTTCTCGGGTGAACTTGGTCATCTCGATGTCTACGACTTCACCGACGTCCCGAGCGAATTACGGACTAAGAACTTGGTGTCGGAGGTAAGTCACTTGTCTGGTGTACAACCTTGAATCGTCCATAATGTATTTCTAGACAACTTTAATTGCTGGGTCCAAGGATGAAGTCATATTGAACAGTCTCTGGAAGTGTAACGAGTCTTGGGTATACTTACCAAGTCTGTCGCTACAATCTAGACGAGTAAATGGTATTAAACTGGGAGATAAGCAAAGGGTAAAGTAAATCCTATTTTAGGTACCGGATACTGTCCCCAACTGCTTGAAAAAGGACCCTTCTCGGTTTATCGTTTATAAAAACCAAAATATATACGTAACCAGACGAGTCCGACGGCATCGTATTATGGTGTCTAACCCACCGAATTCGTTGTCTTTAAAGAAAAGAGTGTCGAGACCTTTGACCTTCAGATTCCAGTCCTACGGTATGACTATACCAAGACCGCTCGTGGGAGACAGACCGAACATCGACCGACGAAGAGGTACAGGAGTGGACCTCCACCCCGGTCGTCCTCCGCCCCCTACCCTCTACCTTTTCGTCCAAATATTTCCGTGATTAGGACAGTACTCCCGGGGTGGGAGTACTGGAGTAGATTTGGATTAATAGAGGGTTTACGGTACAGAGGTTTATGATGACGTGACCCCCACTTGTATACTTGAACACCCCCTGCGTCGAGTCAGGTATCGTCACCCGGTAGACCAGAGACAGTGTTGAAGAGTTGAGACGGTAACATCGTGTTTTCGTTGGTCTTTTTTGTATTCATACGGCTTTAAACTTAAATTACTTAAAAGTATACTTTTGAACAGTACTTAATAATAAGAAGAACACTAAAAAAAAGGGATCGTAAATTTTTGCATTGACGATAGAGTCACAATCGAGGACCCGGTATGTTTTGTTTCGTCGTCCGGTCTGAACCGGAGACCCACTATCAAATAGGTGGCGTCCAGATACTCCGGCGTAACCAGACCAGAGAAGAACCAAGAAACTGGAAGAGAGTGACGAGGGAAGAGAAGTGGGGTTGAATCGGAGGTACAAGAGGTGGTAAGGAAGGATCCGAGAAACGACCTGGGGATTCAAGGGTCCCTCACCGGGAGACGGAAATAACCAAAACCAGTGGAGGACTGTCCCCGAAAGGACTACCAGTAAGCAGGAGAGAGGGGTAAGACAATAGGACGAGATACCACAACAGAGTATCGAGAACAGCCACAGATTTATACGGACAGATAAAGAAATGAAGAAACAACAGACGGAGAGATCGGTCTTACGATTGAGGGACTTCCGTTCCTCAAATAAACGGGAGGATCAAGTAACACCACAGACCTTGGTATAGACCGTGTATTTTCTACGGGGGGGGTTTTATGAGCTTATTTTTTGTAATTTATTTACTGAACTTACTTACGTTTACGATTTTATGAAGTCAAAAAAAATTCAAACTTTGTTCAATAATATATAAAATAGATGGAAATTATATATTATCGATGATGGTAACAGGGAAGATTTAAAATCTAAATAGGACTTTTCTATATTTTACTAAAAGAAAAAAAAAATTCATCTTTGAATTTTCTGTCGTCAACCAAAAGACCACTGTCCACAGAAAGAGACAGAAAATTATCGGTTTCAACATTTAATGACACTAATTTTATCAAACCCTTTTACTACCCGACCTAAAACGAACAAAACAGACAGAAAAACACTCTACCCCAACTCCCCTTTCCTTCCTCCGGGACCCTGTTTTATCCAAATATCTCAAGTTCCGTGTCAGGGGATCCTGCGGGTCACTTGAAGAAATTTAACTTTCTTGTCTCGGAACGGGAACGTCAGATTCACCGCCGGTAGGTCTCCGACGGGGGTGGGGGCTGGGGTTCACAAGGGAAAAGACCCTGCCTATTGAGCTCCCACCCCTCCAAAGTAAAGAAGGAAAGAAAATGTTCCACCATTAGAGAATCGACGGATACCTTTATTCCGACGAAACTTTCTCCTCGAAATGTGGAACATTTGAAAAGGGGGTCCCGTTCAGTCGGTATGAATTACGAAGAACTTCAATTTAAAAGAAAAGAGACAGAGACAAAAAACTTGAAAACAATTACTTCATCTTTCACTTGAGGTGACGTGAACAATTTTTAACGATGTACCCATTTCTTTTATACAGACACAGGAAAAGGAGGTGTTTACACATTTTATTAGTGAATACTCCAACGTAATTTTGTAAAGTTGGAAGAATTCTAAATTTTCTTGTCGTTCTACGATGTAGTACTATATTACACGATGGAGAACACATTCTTTCTCACCTTTTTACTCCATAGATAAACACAAGCGAAGACAAACGATTTCTTCTTATTTCCTTTTTCCTCTTGTTACCAGGGACTACCTGCCGACCCTGACACTCCCGGTCATCCTCCCGTTCCGAGCTCTGACCTGGTTGCGACTCTAAGAGGGACAAATAGAAAAATATAGTAAGACTGAAAACTTAGTACATTACATAAAGGATAGGTTTTTAACATTTTATTTTTAAAAGGTTTAAGAATTGAGGGTAGAATAAAACTAGAAACCATGAATGATAAGATTAGAAAAGGAAGAAATAAAATAAAATAAAAAAAAAAAAACCTCCCTTGACGTTAAAAAATTTTTTTTAAACACAATTTTATGTGTGTTGTATTTAAAATGATAAAATTGGTAAACCTTCTGACGTTAAGTCTTCATAATTCATGCAAGTGTTACAAGTCGTTCACGATGGTTATGGGTAAAGGTCTTCAAAAAGGTAGTTGAATTTGTCTATGTTATTGAGAGGGAAACGTCGAGGACAAGATGAATGACAAAGAACACAGAAACCGATAAGATCATCGACATATTTACCTTAATATGGTGTAAACAGGTAAACACAGACCGAATAAAGTGAATCGTATTACAGAAGTTCCAAGTACGTACAACATCGTACATATCTTAAAGTGAGGAAAAATCCTTACTTATTATAAGGTGCCGTACATATATGATGTAAAACAAATGTATAAGTAGACGACTACCTGTAAACCCAACAAAGGAAGGTGGAAAACCGATATTATTCATTGTGACGAAAGAAAAATGGTAATATATGATTATCACACATTAATAAATGTAACGAAGAAATCAGGGAAGATTTGATCCTCGAACTCTCTCTCTCGGTACGGAACAAATAGAATAAGTAGAGACTTAGGGGTCGTGATCTCCTCATTATTCGTTCACAAATGAACCGTGAACTGAGACAGTTTACTGATTCACCATCCACTTTTACTCAAAACTCAAATGAAGTATCCATGTTTTCTCTTAAGTTTCCATGAGTGAGTCGAGATAGTCAAAACTTCGTTACTAGAACAAATAAACCTTAATCAAAACTCAAGTCAGTGTAAAACCACTACCTTTCACCGACGTGTTTACATCGGTAAAAGATTTGTGTTGTACCGTCGGTCTACTGTTATAATTACTTACGTTCGATTATTTTTTGTCGGGACGAGACACAGACTCACACCCATACACTGAGGTGGTACTTGACCGGTATCTCCAACTGGGCACACGATGGATCGGGACGGCCTCCCGTGGCACCATTCTTATTTCACTGATTCAAATCTTTGTCTGTTTTCCCACCGCCACTACCCCAAACCCCATTCAAGTGCGTCAACGAACCGGTAAGACTGGGACCCGTCTACGGGAGAGTAGAGACTTACTACCTACCATGTCGTCGAAACTGGTGCGACTTGTTGGGATCAAGGTTCCGGTCGACGGTCTCGAAAATTGAAGAACACTTTCCTGGGACTTCCCGACAACTAAAGCACCGTCGAGGAGTGCCAACTGAGACAGTCAGTACCAATACTACACCCTCGTCTCCGTCTACTTTCCAGTTCGGGTGAAAATCTTGTTCTTTATATCGGACGACAACCGACTCTTTTACCCGACTCCACCTCGACCCTCCTCTGGAGACAATAAAATTGACATACGGAGACCGAAAACCTCTTTACTATATCTTATACCATCTTCACCTCTCGACATTTCTTGGTACGACTATTAGATCAGACCGAAGAACCTGTATGACCACACCTTTAATTGTCTGCTCCAACTCCAACGAATTCTCCAGCAGGTACATCGGTATAATGTGACTCCAGTTCGACCCGTTTATGGTTCTGTAAAAGTAGACCTGACGAGTCGTAAATACTGTGTTACTAAAAGGTAACTACTGATAAGGAAGTTGTCTTCTGGTAAAAAAAAAAAAAAATTGTTTCGACCTTACGTATCTGTAAACTGAGAGCCTTTTATTAAACGATCATTACCTTACTTATCAATATTTTCATCAAAACAATTATATTACTAGATATCACAAAAAAATTCTTGTCTGAATCTGTATGTCTTATAAACCATTCTATCATGTCTCAAAGAAGACAATAATTGCAGGATGTGATCCTACCTAGTAAACAATCCTAATTACTTGGTCATAACTATACTAGCAACTATACCCGAAGGGACTACCAAGTCAACCATTCCTTAGACGGACGTTACGTCCCCTGGACCCAAGCTAGGAACCCAACCCTTCTAGGAGACCTCTTCCCTTTCCGATGGGTGAGGTCATAAGACCGGACCTCTTAAGGTACTTGATATATTAGGTACCCCAGTGTTTCTCAGTCTGTTGACTCACTGAAAGTGAAGTAACTATACCAAATAATTGATTTTAGGTGTGAAAAAAAAGTCTAAAGGAATCAAAAATGGGTCGCAGAAAAAGGGAGAAGGTCCTAAGGTAGGTCCTATGACAATAACACCAGTACAGAAGAATCCGAGGAGACCAGACATTGTCTGAAAGAGTCTGAAAGAAACAAAAAGTACTGGAACTGTCAAAACTCCTCAGGAACCAGTCTATAAAACATCTTATAAGGAGTTAACCCTAAATCAAATTAAAAGAGAAGTACTAATCTGAGTCCAATATCCAAAACCCTTTATACTGGGGTCTCTATTTCATGGTACAGTAGTTTAGTATAGTTCCCATGTACAACAGTTACGTTGAATAGTGACAACTACAATTAGAATGGGAGAATCGACTCCGTCACACCCAGTCCAAAGAGGTGTCATGAAAGAGGAGGGCTGAAGGGTATGACACAAGAGACCTTCCTTCAGATTACGTGTCAGTCGTGAATTCCTCATCTCAGTATAACGTAAAGGAACTCCCGTTTCATAGCTGTGTTTAATAAACCACCTCTCTCAAAAATATCAGATTCTTTTTAAATTAGAATACATATAATGAATGAGTACATTTAAATGGGTCCACCGTAGAGTTTTATCGTACGTATTAACTTTGTATCCACTTAATGTTGATAACTCAATCAATTATCGAAGACTAATAAAGAAGAGGGATGTTTAATCTTGACTTTGAAAGTATTTGAACGTAAAAACAAGTAGAAACTGTCCTCATTCGATGAATTCTTTACCTTACCTTACCTTACCAATCTCTTTGTCTACCTTTATAAGGTGCATAAACAATAAGTGGATTCTTTATTTAATAAGTAATACAAATAACGACTAACTATAGAAAAGGACAGACTGATAAATAAAAATTTTAAAACCTCATATTAACTAAATGTCACAACACAAAGTCTACATGTCGTTTCACTTAGTAAATATGTATATATAGGTGAGAAAATCTAAGAAAAGGGCATATCCGACATTGTCATAACTCATCCCAAGGGACACGATATGTCATCCAGGAATGATCAATAGATAAAATATATCTCATACAGTTAGGGTATTTCATGCCAGTTAGGGTTAGTGGGTTAAATAGGGAGGGGGTAGAGCGAAATTAACAACTTTAAAACGAATTACAGTCTTTCTCCTTTGTAAATAAATCATGAAGAACATACGGTCCACCAAATGTAAATGCAATGGACTGTCTTTGAGACTCTCGATTACCCACCAACCTCCACCAATCTCATATAAAAGGGATAAAGTGGATACTCCTTCCACTATGAACCTCTCTAATTCGACAAACGAGTTTCAAATGTACCTGATTAGGTCTAGGTCAGGTCCACACGGTTTGGGAACTCACGAGAAATATGCGATGAGAAGTGGAGGTAGGGCACAAGACAAGGATTTGAAGTACGACTTGAGCTAACTCTCCTTTCCTCCTAAACGACACTACCTCTCTTGTAGGACTTCGGTGCACGTACCGTAAGGTACTTTCTGGTAAAAAGATAGTTAGTGAACTTATTAAATATTTGACTAGTGACTGGAAAACAATAAACCCGTTTAGGGAAATGTGGATTTAGAGTCAAAGGTTTACTCATTTTTCTTGAAGTTCATCCAGCAGAGACTCACGGAGGGGCCATTAGTGTGCCGTAGGAGAAGACCTAGTCGGGACCGGGTAAAAAAGGAGAGAAGTGTAGGAGACTCCTAAAACTGAGGTAACCTCACCTAACACCGAGAATGTTTTTCGATTATCGTAAGTATTCATCTCATCTTTACATCCGGTAAGTATTGTTATTGAATTATTTCTATCACAATAAACGAAAAACTATTAGCTTTCCTTTGTATTCACACACGTGATTTAGTGTGACCGTTCTCACACATTAGACTCCGGTTCACATTTGACTTGTCTGAACTCCGAATGACTGTGGTCTAAGAAACTAATACAAAAAATTTAAAGACAAAAATTCATGAAGGTCAAAGGACGTAAATCTACCAAAGGGAAGAGTTGGAGGAGGGGATGCGGGCGAAGTTAAAGTCGTTTTCTACGTCTCTTACCTCTTTTTCAGTTACTTTTGACACTCACACAACCCCCTACCCTTGCCTACCGTCACGTCGTCTGAGAGGAAAGGTCACTTTAAACGTTGAATATTTCGTAGGTACTCACCTCATGGTCTGTCTCAACCAAAAGTAGCTCAAATGGATTCTCCGGGAATGAGGAAATGAACCCCCGTTTTCCTTCGAAAGGACTCGAATTAATTACCGAATTAATTCTTCGTTTTCTTTGTAGGGGTGAGAGGAGGTTTGATTCACAAATAAAGAAGTTCACACACGGTCGTGGTCCTCTAACAGTGATTCCTCTGACTACTAAGACTCTTTCAGTAAAATTCAACTACTAAGTCAAAGGAGTATAGATTTTACCCTTAATGTCATAGACAGAAGGGTGGGATTTCCGTCTAAAGTATGGGACGACGACGACGCTTGAACGAAGTCAGCACATACTGAGACACGGTGGGGTATCTACCGTCGGGTGGTCCGAGGAGACAGGGACCCTAAGAGGTCCGTTCTTGTAACCTCACCCAACGGTAAAGGAAGAGGTTACGTACGTACGTACGATTCAGTGAAGTCAGCAGAGGCTGAGACACGCTGGGATGCCTGTCGTCGGGTGGTCCGAGGAGACAGGTGTACTAAGAGAACTGTTCTTATGTCCTCACCCAACGGTAAAGGAAGAGGTAAAGTATGGGATAGATGGAATTTCTGGAATGAAGTATTTCTACCTTATTCTGTTCTTTCTCGTATCCTACAAATTCAACGATGTCTTCGGCCTACCGTAAAGATAACTTTCTCGTTCGAAAAGATCGTCTTGACCTTTTTACTTTAAGGTACATTTAGAACATCGATCATTCCGTACACATGGGAATTCGTCACGTATCTCAAAACTTGTAGTGAGACAAAGAATTTCTAAGTTCCATTAGTGGTTCTTACAACCAATATCTTATCAAGTTTCTGGGGATCTCAGTTAAAATCTTACCCCGATACAAGACGTCGGTTGAGTAACTAATACATTTGTTCCTTTCTTCAAATATATTAAAAGAATCCCTTAAAAGTGTCCCCTTACAGAAGGATGGATAGACAATGAATATTTTTGTTTGTCCTTACAGATAAATCCACATTCTTTATAATCGAATTATTTTCGTCTGTAAGTGTTGGGTTTTTTCATAACACGTCTTAGAAATAGGAAATAATATTCACCGAAATCCGACGAGACTGAAAAAAAAAAAAAAACTCAAGAATTTTAACAAGTCGAAAAGGTGAAGATAGAATGACTTTCTGACAGTCGACGGGGAGAGTACATCACTTACACGAAAGGAAGTAGAAAAACTAACGAAAAAGACTAAAAGATGAAACCACGAACCTTTAGACCATTAATTAAGTAATCTTAATAGAGACTATCTTTTATTTACTGACCGTCACCCCTCGACGCTACTAAATACCTACGGGGGAAACAACGGAGCGACAACCAATAAACCAGACAATGAAAGGTACCCGAAATGAGATAAGAATAAAAAAAGGAAAAGGAGGTAGAAGATGACACATAAAAGATATCACACACATACTAAGACCGTGAAAAGATGTTGATGGAATTACACATTGTCACGAAATCTAAAATCACTTAATTTCATTCAAGACTAGTCGGGAGCCGAGGAGGTTCTTAGAAAGGAATTCATCTGCTCCGTCCAGTAAGGAAAAAAAAAAAAAAAAGTAAACTGTCCTTGAATCGAATTAAGGAACACAACAGTAGATAGAACGCATTCGACCCAAGAATCGAGAAGGAATCCCATCCTTGGTGTGATTAACAGACTCTTTCAGACAGGAAATCCTGTCCGATCTACGAGACGCATTAAGACAGGGACAAAGATGTTTATTCCTTTGTGACCCCGACCAAAGTCATCGTGTCCGGTGTACCGAATACCGTCCCGGTCCTGACCACGACTACCTTAGACGACCATAAACTGAGGTGTGACACAAAGACGGTGTATAGTTACCACTGAACTTCGGAATAAAGAGACTATTTTCTAGGTCTTTTTCGTTCGGTGCATGGATGTATTGGTAAATTCAAGACCTTTGGTCAAACTAAGGAAAACACGGATACCCCGGTAGAGAGGGACATCTCGTACCGGAACATTGACAGAAGTGTTGGCGGGGGGTGGGGTTTTTTTAATTTACGTTCTTAACACACGGATACTGATACTGGTATCGAAAAAAGTTTTAAAGTTCCTGGAAACCGGGAATTTTTACACCATGTATGATTGTATTATACCAAACATGTAAAGGGGGGTGGATTAATCATGATACAGGGCCAAGTCCCCTAATTTTATGAAGTCTATGGAACAAAGTAAACGAACGATACTACTATCGTCTAACGACAACTTTAAAATTTAAACAGAACCTGACGAGAAGATACCTTCCTTTACTGAAAGGGTACTCTGTTTGTACATTGTAAACTTTTACTGTAATAATAAAAGACGTAAGAATTACTAGATGAGTCACCTCCTTCAGTGTGACTTTCCATACCTCGAAAATTTTAAAGAGACTTGGACTCAGAAAAAAAGGTAGGTCGTCTCATGTTCAAAAATACGTCTGACATGGTCTAGGGCCCAAATCGAGTAGGAGGGCACTCAAATAAACGGTACGAGGTCCGTCACTTTAGGGAGAAAGAGAATCGGTCGTCGAAACGTCTATCTTATACATAGTTCATTGTATAGGTACGAACAAAAAATTTTTCCCTTTACCTTTACCAAGAAGCTTTTCCTTCTCCTAACTCTAGATCGTGCACCCTCACTTAGGGTCAGAGGACAGACGGAGTCTAAGATGACTAGCGGAGACGTTTCCATCTCGTAGGAACTGGTGACGTTCTTTCTTTTCCTACACATTTAGGTACCCAAATTTTACAGTACGACGTACATCAACTCAACAAAAAACCAAAAACAAAAAGCACAAAAAGTTTATTCCTTTGGTGGAGACCCGATAGACCATTTCAACTTTATACAATAGTTAGTTGAAGAAAGTGTAAATTTTCCTCTTTTCTTCCCCTCCTCGTCATCTCTACCTCTGGAATACAATTCAAAGTTTTCATCTTCGGATTTTTTACGTTTAACAATGTCACATTCAATCCGAGAAGGTGTCGACATAAGGAAACACAACAACTTCAGTAATTGAAAATGGGGTATACGGCCTGTATTAGGCGTCGTGTCTTACTAGGTCTTCGTTCTCTCCTGACTTGAACGGTAGTTGTCAGGTATTGAAAGTCGAGTCTCCTCAAAGAGTCCACATCACACGACCGTCAAAAAATCCGAATTTTTGTAAATTAATCATAAACCAGGGGTATCACTACGTTCAACTTCTAATGTGAAAAAAAAAAAATTAACGGAAGGTCGACTTTCCGTCTAAATCTCATAAGTCTAGAACTTAGACGAAGGATCTTCTTTGTAGAATCGCACTCTGCTTTCGACGAATCACACAAGTCCGAATTAACTCTTCCTGCATACACTTTCATTGAAAGTAAAGAGAGGATTCCTTTTTTTTACTTACTAGACATAGGAGGATATTGACTTCCACATTGTCGTACCGTAATGCTACGAAAAAGAAAGACAGTTTATCCCTAAGAAACCCCCTCAAAACATACACGTCAAAAGAGTGTTTCAGTAAACCGGAATATTGTAACATGACAGAAAGACCACAAATCAGTACCTCTCATTATTCTTGTTATTTGTACTGATTTTCAACCATTAGCATATATGTTCCCTGAGTCTTCAAAACTTTGTCTGGAGTACGTAAAGCATTTCAATTCACTTTGTAATGCTTCTGTAAGAAAGTAAAAGGGGAGTAAAGAAGAAGGAAATAAAGGAAGTTGTTAGAAGAGTTTTTAAGACATTGAGTCCTCTCCAAACAATTGGACTCTGTGAATCCTACCCCATCCAACGGAACCCTCACTGTAATTCCTTTATATATTAGTCTATTGACGAAACTTTCTCCCACCAAAAGAAAAAACAAATTGTATCAAAAACCATGTCTCCCTTAGGGTAAATTCACAAACTAAATTTCTCGTCTTTTGACTTGTTATACAAGAGGAGACTACGCCGTCTCGTCTCCCTCCTCGCACTTAAAGGACGAGCAATCACTGTCATTCACCTCCCACACAACTCGTCGCGGACCGACTGGTCGTGGTCTACCCATAGTGGATTAATCAAAGAACGAAGAATGAATCAAGTCGGGAATCTAGACGTCCAGAAATAAAAAGGATAGAATCTCTCTCTCCATAAACACGTATGTTTCTACAGATAAACACCTTCCTTCGGACATCTGACTCTTACTTACGTGTAGGTACTCTTCGCTTGTCTTTTCAGGGGTAGACACCCTTTTATACCTGGTCGTTTTGGTGTCTGTCCTTTGTCACGACTTAGATTTGCTCAGTGTCGTCATTCAAAGTCGTTTGCCCTTTCTTTTACATTCTACACGACAAAAATGGTTTCTGTACACAGTCTCAAACTCGTAGCGGATGACATTGAAGGTAGAACAGAGAAGACCCGGGACGAGGACAGCTTTAAGTCTAGGGGTGGTGGGTGGATTAAAAAGGTGTTATGCAGGATACACTAGATAAGTCTAGAGTAATTTGACTAAATGACCCGGGCGACCGAGACGAGTGGGAGTCAAATAAGGATGAAACAAATTTTAAGCCCTTCACGACCCCCTCCCCGTCCTGTACTTAGCGACGTGAACACGTTTGCCTCACGGTCGACTAAATACCGTTTCCAATATTTCCTTTTCATAATTCACGCGAAGTAAGGTAAACCGTTTTGGTAGGACGTGTTACAGGCGCCTTTGGGGTTCTCGGGACAAAACATCTTTCTTCCCCCCTTTTTGAGGTGGTTTCTACACGAGAAGAAGAAAACTCGTAATTAATTCTGACATTTAGTGTCCGGTGTACTTTGTTGACATATGCTGTCTTGCACCTACCAGCCCCCCTAAGACGACCCGAACACACTAGTCTGACTTATGGATGTGACTTCGGGATTACCCTCCCGTCTGAAGTTTCCCGTCAAAACCGTACTTCCTCTCCAGACGAGGTTGTCCGTCCCTCTCTTTCTCAACATTTCATGGCCGACGTACCTTTTATCCACCGTCCCTGGTCCTTCCTCCCCTTCTCTCTCTTGTCTCACCTCACCAACTAACAAAAATTTTCACGACCTATCCATAATATACTACATAATAAGGAAATAGGATTTTACCACCAAAGTTAACATAGCAAACTCTCGACAGAAGGTTTTTTGTTTTGTTTTGTTTGGAGATAAAAGTCTCTTTCCTTTGATAACGAATATAAGAAAAAAAAAATTGGACTCACATTACAGGAAACCGTCGAAAAAAACTAGTAAAGTGGTAGAGAATGACAACCTAGAGTCCGGTGAACCTGTTCACATCAATCGAGTAATGTGCACTAGGGGACACCCCCAAACATTTACACTTAAATTAATAATTAAGGGGAAGGAGTTACATTTTAGTCGGAAGCCGTACTATCTCGACTCTATGATAATAAAAGGAACCTCTCGAGAAGACGTAAGGAGAAGGTGGGGTCTTATATACAACTTCTGTACGTTACTTATAAAAAAGAAAAAAGGAAGAAAGTTCTGACTAATTTGTATAAGAAACACAAGTCTCTATTACACCACCTATGAGGAAAAGTCGTATACAGAGAAAGAGAAGACCATGACGACTTAAACATAACTAAAAAAATGGAGTATAACTCAAGCAGGTCACGGAAAACCAGGTTAACACACATAAAAATCGTATCGTCAAAAGTTCTGATTCCAATTAAGGTTCAAGTACCGACACCTTGTCTTGAAATTACAACCTGGAAACGAAGTACTCACAACATAAGATTGGTTGTCTCCATTACGGTGACTCTCAGTCTGTACCGACGAGTAACTTTTATAACAGACACCCAGTACTATCACTCGTCAACTTTCGTTTAACTTATAACTGCGTATTCCCAAACCAATTTATTTAGTTATACAAGTACATTATCTTATGATTTTGTCATGTCTTTGTATACGTAAACATATCTTTACACAAGTGTAACATAGTAATTGAATTTTTGTTATACATACAAACTAAAACAAAAAGGTCAAATAACTCCATATTGACTTCGTTTGGTTTGATGAGTATAAATTTCACATGTTAAACTACTTAAAACTGTAGATGTCTATGGACGTTTAAGTAGTGGTGTGAGTTACATTATTGATAAGATAGGTAAGGGGAGGTTTTTACAAAGGAACACGGAGAAACATTAGAATAATTAGATAAGGAGGAAGGTGGGGACAGGTATCCGTTTGTGACTAGACGAAGGATAGTGATATTTACTCTAACGTACAAGATCTTAAAATACATTTACCTTAGTACGTCATGTACAAGTAGAAAGCAGAAGAAAGTGAATCGTATTACCAAAACTACGAGTGGGTATAACAACACACATAGTTCTCAAGTAAGGAAATACAACAACTTAATATGGGGTACCAGACAAGTAGGGTACTACCAAGACCAGGATGAATGTCGAGGGATCATCAAAAAGAAACAATGAACCGGAATACCTTAGAGTGAATTTCCTAAGATTCGAGTAAGTCAGTCTCTGAGTTCCTCTGGGTGGACGTCTATAGATTTTGAAAAGGAGACGTCTCGAGGGAAGACAAACCAAGAAACGGTATGTTTAAGGTTGGTGGAGACGACGGAGTAAGGACCTATAAACCGTAGAGTCCAATAACTCTACCGTCACCAGAAGAACCCCAGGAAAGTAAACGACATCGAACCTCTACGAGTCCGTCTTTAGACCCTCCACGATCCCGAGTAGAACAATCAAAACGTAGAGAGTCTTTAGTGTCAAGATACAATAGATAAGATATAGAGTTTTGTAAACATAGTATAAAAACAGGTCACGAGTTTAACCGAAATCAACCTCTCGACCAAATCTTGATGAGTGAGTCAACATTGACAGTTACAATTCAAGTGCACATAACAATATCACTATAGATTGTAAGTCACACTTCTAAACAAAAATTCTTAGAATAGTTAAAAGGTTTTCTTCTTCCACCGAGAATCATTCATAACAATAGCAGAATCAAGAGTCCCGTTCATTTGGTGAAATCATTCTAAGCCACCCTCACGTTTTACCCCTTCGTAAACATCACATCAAGTATGAGGATACTGTCCTTCTTTAGAATGACTGAATCTAAAGAAACTTTAGAAAAAAGTAATCCTCGAAAGAAGTAACTGATCTCACTTGGTTTCGATTGTGTCTTGTTAATTTGATAAAGTTTACGGGTAAATGGTCTACTTTGGGTACATTGAACATATCCGGTTCCTTCAAACCAAATCCTACACACATCATAGACGAATTACTTTATCTTTCTCAGGGTCGATGTTGAAAGACAAAAGGAAGTTTGTGTAAGGGATCGACTGTCTACGATAACTATTTTTTTGTTGAACGAAGTTTTAGTCTCCTTTTTTACTTGTCAGAAATAAAAACCACAAAATCATTATAAACGATAATAGTAGGTTTCTAAATCCATTTCCAATGTTTTTCCTTTTACGTTTATATTGAATACCTTATCTGTATGTCGACTATTTTGGGAACAGGAAATAGGGCAGGAACGAAACCCTCAGATGGTCTCAACATGGACCGAACTAAAAAAAAAAAAGACCGAACTAAAAACTTATCTTTGTAGATCTTTTAAAGAGTGTATTCAGAGTCGTTTGGGAGTGGTTATTGAACTGATCTTGTTAAGGGTCTCAAACGAAATAAATCAAATATAAACGAAACACTGACAAAAACATAACACCGTTTTATGTGTATATTGAATGATAGAATGGGTATAAAATCTCATATCAATTTACTATAATTCATGTAAGGATAATAAAAGATTGGTAGTGATGGTAGATAAAGGTCTGGCGAAAAGTAGTAAGTGTTGATTTTGAGAGGCGTATTACAGGAATTCCAAGTAGGTACTATATCGTATACAGTCTTAAAAGGAGGAAAAATTCCGATTTATTATAAGACAAAATATATAAATGTTATAGACCGAATAGGTAAGTAGTCAGTTACATGTTAACTCAACAAAGGTTCAAAATAGATAGTATCTATTACGACGACACTTGTCCTCACATGTTATAGAAAAAATATAAGGTGAAAGTCAAGAAAATCCATATATGGGTCTTCACCTAAAAGACTTGATATTTCAATAAAATAAAAATTAAGAAACTCCTTAGTGGTATGACAACAGGTGTCACCGACATTGTAAAACGTTAGATTGGCTGTCACGTGTTTCTAAGTAAAATAGGTATTCACGAGGTTGTGAACAATAAAAGACCCAAAAACTACTATCGTATAAGAGAGTAGTACCAAGACTCAACGTAAAGGAACAACTAATCACTACGACTCGTAGAAACGTACACAAATAACTGGTAAGTATACAGAAGAAACCTCGTTACAGATAAGTTTAGGAAGTGGATGAAAATTTTGAAAAGAGTACATAGTACGACCGAAGAAAAAAGTTATAAATAAATAAATACCGACAAGACCCAGAAGCAACGACGTTCCGGAAAAGAGACCGACACCGTTCACTCCCGATGAGAGGTCAGCGTCACGAGCCCGCAGAGTAACGTCACCGAAGAGTGACACCTCGTGCCCGAAGTCAGCGACGTCGTGCACCCCAGTCATCAACGTCAGGGACCGGAGACCTCGTATCCGAAACATCAAAACCGTGTGACCGAATCAACGAGACACCGTACACCCTAGAAGGGTCTAGTCCCCAGGTTGAATACAAAGGACGTGACCGCCCGTCTAAGAAGTGGTGACTCGGTACTCCCTTCGGGGAAACGGACGAAAACTTAATCTTAACAAAAATAACGACAACTCAAAATCCTCAAGAAATATATATAAGACTTATAACTAGAGAAATATATATTAAACGTTTATAAAAGAAGGTAAAGTAAACAATGAAAAGTGAGAATTATTATAGGAAACTATGTGTCTAAAATCAAAAGTACCAGAGTAAACAGAAATAAGAGAAACAGAAAACTTTCAAACTATTATTGCACAGAGTCACGTCTAGAGAAATTCAAGTAGAATGAACTTCAAGCAACTCGAAGAACCAACAAAAATGAGTACAGAAAGTAATTTAAATCCTTTTGAAAGCGGTAATAAAGAAGTTTATAAGAAAGAAGGAGAAAGGGAGAAAAGGAAGACCCTGAGGGTACCACCCACAACCAGATGAACTGAAGGTTTTATTAACGTAGTCTGTCTAAAAAGGTCACCCTAATAATAAATCCGCCCCTCTACATAAGGACTATGAAGAATGAGATGGTAGAAGGGTCTTAGAGGAGGTCGACGGTAAAACTTGTGTATACAACATAAGAAGATGCACGTAAAAGTCTTTAGATTAAGTTTAAACGTATTTTAAACAGTCAGGAGTACTGGGTAACGATCTCCTCTCGTTTACTCTACTGTATTTTCATACGAAAAATTTTTATAAACATTTCATTGATTCCATAGAAGAAATAAAGAGTGTAAGAAAATTCTTCGGACACTTAAATCTTTTACGTCTTCATCGATACCATATTCTAAGGAAAACTAAAGAACACCAGTAGAGATGGAAAAGTCGAACATAACAACCCTACTCCCCTCTGATTCTCTAAAAAAGTTTCCTATTCCTGTAAAGAATGTTTTCTCTGTCCACTCCTCTTGAAGACACTATATTTAAAAATCATATAGTTCTTATCTTTTAATGTAAACCAGACACATAAATCTCTTCAGAAGAATCCCAAAAGAATTCTTTGTTTACTTAGTCAAGGACAATGTCAACATATTGTGACATCGTGTAATTAATGTCTCTCTCCTTAATAGGAGATATCGATGACAAAACCAATAAGTATTTACAAATACTTTGTAGTGCGGTTGAATAGTCTGTTCAGATGTAAGGATTCGAGTGAGTAAAGTCCTTTGTTGGTGTCGACAAAAAAGAAAAAGAAAAATGAATCAAAAATAAAACATTCCTAACTTTATATTCGGTGGACCTTAAACGAGGGAAAATAGAGAGGAATTTAAGTTCATATATTATAATGGGACTACACAAGTCACTTTGTAATTTGAAAATGACTTTTTCAATTTTAGATCAAACATTTTATTATCATGATTTACCTAATCAGTGTTTACATAACAGTATATTATAATCTTAATTCATAAAGAACGACTGTAGGGACGGAATTAGTCAATCGATCAGGCAGCTCCGAATCACTCTAACATAAATCGGATAAAGGGTTTACAGTTAATTCTTTACCAAAGTAAAGGATCATTTCCAAGTGGGCACTTTAGAGAGACCGAACAGGTGGAGACACTTAAGACATACAGGTAGGGAGAACGAGGGGAGGGGTGTGGAGAGATCTTCGAGAGAAGGAAAGGAGTAGGGATTCTGGTCCCGAAAGGTTTGTAAGGGATACACAAACATGTCATGTATCGTTCCTTCTTTACTAATTCGTCGCTTTACAAACTTTCAGTCGATTTACGTTCCTAATAGTAGATAAATTGAGAAAGAATAGAACTAGACTCTCCCCGAATTACCGACCTGGATAACAAGAGGAAAATAACTGTAATTACTTCTTTAGTATCGTAGGTTGACTAAAGGTCTCCACCGAGTTTGACTGGACGACTTAACTAAGTAAAAAAGGGGAGGAATGTTGATCTGACCTCATTACCTCTCGTACCATAACAAT
This sequence comes from Capra ibex, assembly GCA_006410555.1. Classification (NCBI taxonomy): domain Eukaryota; kingdom Metazoa; phylum Chordata; class Mammalia; order Artiodactyla; family Bovidae; genus Capra; species Capra ibex. The sequence goes on along the minus strand of SJYO01026388.1, from coordinate 30,087,301 downwards.
CTTATTTATGTGTACACGGATGCACGAACGTGTGTATTATGTTCGTGTGGTGGAGACAGGTGTAAGTTTGGTCACACAAATCGGAGATTATTTTCCTAACTTCCCCGAACGTCTATCAGACGAATTCTCTATATGACGATCAAAGACAAGATGAAAGAGCCACTAATCCTTAGGGTAGTCATCGTCGGTCGTCGAAGAGTCATATTTCGTCTGAAATGTCAAGATTGGACATAGAACATCCGAGTCCACACCAGTCTTATGTATGGACAGATATCACCCAGTCTTCAAATGTATAAAGAATAAAAAGAATCAATCTTCTTAATAATAATTGAACGTAAAATACTTAATTCTTATTTTTGAGGTGAAAATTACATTTGTAGTACCACACACAGGAAATAACGGAAGAAGGTATTAGTATATTAGTATCTCCTTGTATTTCAATATGTTGCAAAAGACAGCAACAAAAACTTTTTAGTCAATATAACACATAGAACGAGAAGAGTTACTTACGTACTCCCTTGAGGAAGATTTTGATAATGTCTAGGTTGAATATAAATTAAATACGGACCGTAAGTAACCATACTGATGAGTTATATAAGGAGTAAGAGACAATTTTCCGTAAGTAATTAAAGAACAAAAAAGGGTGACGTTTGGTGTGTAAGAAGATCCTCTCCATTATCATTGTATCTACGACTTTAACTTGACGAACCTAATCTTAGGACAATTGTGGTGAATCGTTGAAAAACTAGAATCAGTTCAATGAGTTGGTGACAGACGGAGTAAAAGGAGGAGAGTTTGACCTTTCTTACTTTCGTAAATGGAGGGTATAGAGAACGTGTCGTTTCGACTCGTGAACACATCGAATTCCCGTTTTCATTAAGTCAAGTGGACAAGTCGAGACAAACCTTCTTCCCCAGTTGCATTTGGAAGTCCGACACTTGAAGAACCCCTCCACCCGCCCCGTCCCTACCCCCATCCTACCCGAAAGATTCCTAGGAGACCTCCGATTCCTGAGTATCAACACATACAAACCGTAGCTCACCCCTATGGTAGGTCTAAAGTGGGACAGAAAGGTAGGTTCAGAATTGGAGGTGTAGTAAAGTCAAGTCAAGTCAACGAGTCACTACAGGTTGAGAAATGTTGGGGTACCTGACGTCGTGTGGTCCGGAGGGACAGGTAGCGGTTGAGGGTCTCAAGTGAGTTTGGGTACAGGTAACTCAGCCACTACGGTAGGTTGGTCGAGTAGGACAACAGAGGAAGAGGAAGGTGAAAGTTAGAAAGGGTCGTAGTCACAGAAATTTACTCAGTCAAGGAACGTAGTACACCGGTTTCATAACCTCAAAGTCGAAGTTGTAGTCAGGAAGGTTACTTATAAGTCCTGACTAAAAGAAATCCTACCTGACCAACCTAGAGGAACGTCAGGTTCCCTGAGAGTTCTCAGAGGTTGTGATGTCAAGTTTTCGTAGTTAAGAAACCGCGAGTCGGAAGAAATATCAGGTTGAGAGTGTAGGTATGCACTGATGACCTTTTTGGCATCGGAACTGATCTGTCTAGAAAAAACCGTTTCACAACAGAGACGAAATTTGAAGGTATATCTAATCAACTTTCGACGGGAAGGGGGTAGGTCAGGACGGGTCGGAGTCGTCAACGAGGGATAAACCTAAACCCAACTCGTGACGTTCGGTAGTAGAAGGACTTTAGGGTAGGTCTTCTTTTGATAGATGGATCTGAACCAGAGTATCTTTATATAAAAAGACGAATTGTTTAAGTTTTATTTCATATATGAAAGTTACGACCTATTAAGTTAGTCTTATCTGGTACTATCAATATTTCAAGACACTGATTACGAATATTATGACACGTTCTGGATCCTAATGAACGTGTACACGAGTATAGTGACCTTATCTAAGAATCAATTTGTTCTTTTTCTTGTCTTTACAAAGGACATAACTTAAGGCAGAGAAGACGAGTGTCCAGAAACTCGACCGAAGGGATAATTACAATGACATACAGAGTCGATGAAAAGTGACTACAAGTAAACTCTCTCAGAAGACATACTGTTTTTCGGAGGGGGACCGGGACAAGGGTCACTACTATATAAAAGTGTAACGACTTTTGAATCATAAAGACCGATCCTCGTCTTACTCAATCGACTCTTTCCAAGATTTTAAAATTTTTATATACTTCGTACTTTCTTTCACACAATCAGCGAGTCAGCACAGGTTGAGAAACGTTGAGACATCTGATATCGGGTGGTTCGAGGAGATAAGTACCCTGAGAGGTTCGTTCTTATGCCCTCACCCATCGGTAAGGGAAGAGGTCCCCTAGAAGGACTGGGTCCTTATACTTGGACCCAGAGGGCGTGACGTCCGTCTAAGAAATGGTAGACTCGGTGGTCCCTTCGGGTGTCATTCGGATAATTAGAATTTATTACCAATCCTTTTTCTCATTAACCAATCCCCTAATGACAAATGACACAAGAAAATAAAGATGATGAAGTTTAATACACCGAAGAGGGGGACTTTTAATTTCACTTTCACTTTCAGCGAATCAGTAGTACAGACTGAGAAACGCTGGGGTACCTGATAGGTCAGGTACCTTAAGAGGTCCGGTCTTATGACCTCACCCGTCGGTAAGGGAAGAAATCCCCTTGAAGGGTCGGGTCCCTAGTTTGGGTCCAGAGGACGTAACGGTCTAAGAAATGGTCGACTCGGTGTTCCCTTCGGGGTCTTTTAATTTCATTACGTATGATTAACATCTCTCAAACCTTCGATGTTTTTTCACAGTGTTAATCCGGTATTTCCTTATTGTGTTCCCTCAAAAAACCGTACTACCCTAGTGGGACATTAACTAACAATGTCCTTAGATATGTACACATTTCTAAGTATCTTAAGTGAAATGACATACTATTATCCTTTTGTTTGTTTTCAACCGGTAGATAGTTACATTAGGGAGGTAAATCGAAATTAGTAAAAATTGTAAATCACATCAAGGAAGATAAAGATAATGATGTTGATGTCTACGTAAAGGGAAAATGTTTTAACGAGAAAATACACATACATAATACACATACATAATGACTAAAATTTATAGAACTTGTGAAAAACCATAGTAATTTATAGTAAAACTTCGTAAAAATGTACCAAACTATTATAAGATAGTACTCTATAGGGATTACATAAATTGACAAGAGAATAACATCATATAAAGGTGTCGACTTACACGGTGTTTTCAGGAATTAAATTCTATTTACGAGTTGAAAACGAGGATAAAATCTTAATAGGAGTCTTCTTTTAGGAAAAGAGTGGTCCTCGACGTTTCTAGATAACGAAGACGTCGGAGTTGAGTGCAGTGAATGTGTCGGTGTCGACACCAGGAAGGTGGGGGTCTTGAGTGACTCCTGAAGGACCGAACCCTCATGACTCTACGAAGAGAAGAAAGGTAGGGTCGACCAGAGACGGGACAGGGGAAGGAGAGAGAGGTTAGATGTTCCGACTGTGGAAATTCGATCCGAAGGGACCACCAGGTCACCAACTGAGACGGAAGGTTACGTCCCCTACACCCAAGCTAATGAACAGACCCTTTATTCCAGGGTGTCTGACACCTCATGCCGGTTTAAAAAAAACTTTCGAAGTCGAGATTCTCAAGGGAGTATCTTACAAGAAGGAACTTGTAGGGCAAGGGGCGGTAAGGAGAGGAGAAAGTGTGTCGTGGGAGAGAAAAAAAGGAAAAGAGAGTGGAGGGTGTACACCAGTAATATAAAAACGTAAATGAACAAAGTACCGTCAGAGAGGGAATTATTAATCGAAGTACGTCCCATTCCTGGTGCAGGTAAAACGACTTATGACCTGTGGGCCACGAATCGTGTCACGGACGATGGATCACCCCTGAGTCATTTAGCACCTACCGACGGACTGTCCGACTCACTTTTTCCCGACAGTACGAGATCATTGTGTGTCTGGATTGACTACTTTTATACAAACCTCTCGAATGTAAGTCTGAAATCAAAAAAATTAACTTAATTATCATTCATCGCAACTCTAATCATTCACTGACAGTCACTTGAATCAAATTGTTTTACCCAACTCTAGGACAATGACATGTGACTTCACTGATAAAATTTTGGATTCCTTTCCGAAAAAGAGTGAACGTCAAGAAAAGACACAATTTAAATAAAGGATGAGGGATGGGGATGAGAAAGAGAGAGGGGTGGAGGGGTGTGTGAAAAAACAGTTACATATAGACAATAAAAATTTTAATGGTAAAATTCAAGAGTGAAAAATCTCTTTTCGAAATGTAAAAAAGAGGGTAGTTGGTGAAAGAGGGTAAAACAAGAAAAACAACAATGAATTTTTTTTTTTGAGAAAGAGATGGGGACGTGTGTGGGGTTTAATACAGGCTTAAGAATTGAAGTAAAGAGAAGGAAACTTGACAATTCTCTAAACTTTCAACATTAACTCATTAATTTAACTTATGATCCATTTTGAACCGTGTCATTACATTGACACACACTCAAACGAAGAAAACAAAAACAACAACAGAAACAAATTATTTAGTGAATCATAAAAAAAAAGGTCCCCTTCGGTCTTCCGATGGTAGTAACTTTTCGTATTTTATATATAAGAGAGGTCCCGTTTGTAAACCCACACCTCCCTCTCATAGGTCGCAATTTAGTGTATCGGATAAAGATGGGAAGTCAAGGGAGTTAGAAAATGATTACGAAGGATCTTTTAGAATTAACAGATTAGGTTTCACCTAGTTTTTGGAATTCCATTTCCAAACCTAAGGACGATGAACGGTTCATCCACTTACCTGGTAAGAGTAAGAACACTAACATCTCGGGTCTTATTCGAACCATCAGTAGTTTCACTCAATTAGTCCAAGGAAGAGTGTCCTGTAGGATAGGTGGATCTATTCTGGTTCCTTTCCTCTTTTCTAGTGAGACTAAGGGTCACTCTTAGTCTTCTATTGTTTTTTCTGGTACTTGTAGTAAAGATGACTCCTAAAAAGGGGGAGTTTTACTCTCCCCTTTTTTTCCTCCACTTATATATCTGTGGAAATCTTTAAAGTGAAAGTGAAGTTTCTCTGATCCTTTGGTTTACCGATCGTTACATTTTAGGTCAATTGGGAATTTCTATTCTATTAACTTATGTGACATTTACTTTTTATACCGTAAGCCTATAAAAAGTCTATTAATTTTTTTGAAAATAGAAAGACCATCTAGTTAGTGATACCGATCTTTTACGTCAAAGAGTCGACAGAATAATTACAAGATTGACTAAGTCCTTGATAGGGTTATTTTGTCGTAGGATCAATTGTATCGAGTCCACCCACACTTATCGTCTTATCGTCGAAATTAGGAGTCTCGTCATCGACAACGTGTTCACCGTCGTCCCTCTCTCGGCACAGTTGTCCTAAGTTTTGAACCTAATTCCCAGAGTTCAGGTGAGAAAATGACGAAAGGAATTCTGTGCACTAAATTTTTTTTTTCAAAGTATAATCTGAAAAAAAAAATTTCGTTTATTTGAAAGGACTCAAACCATCGAAAAGAAGGACCACAGACTTTGATACGGGAGTAAATGATACTAAATAAGACCACCGAGTCACCATTTCTTCGATGAACGGTTACATCCTCTATGTCCAAGTTAGGGACCCAGCCCTTCTAGGAGCTCTTCTTTTACGTTGGGTGAAGTCATAAGAACGGACCCTTCAGGGTACCTACCTCTTCGGACCACCCGATATCAGACCTCCCAACGGTTTCTCAGTCTGTGTTAAATCGTTGATTTGTTGTTATTAAGTTTTATCGTATATAATTTCGTCATTAATTTCATATCTACTAGTCCTTTCGATTTGTATGTACGATCCGATTACATATCACAAGACTCTTTAGTCACGACAACAAGAGAAAACAATCACCAACTTTCATCAAATCTTTATAAAAGTAATTTTAGACCAATTGTGACTTCTATAATAAGATTCTTTGTTACCTCCCTGGCTCCTATTTAGAGAAAACCGAAGACACACCAAAAGTAACTAAGACTTTACACTACCTATTTTAGTGTGTCTCTAGGTTTAGATAAAGATACACGAAGTCAGACTACTCCCATACCCCGTTTTAAATCTTCTGGAACCTAAAATTTTTGAGTTTGATTTATATCATAAATGATTCACCTTCCAATTCGTTTTCGTTACAAACGTAAGATCTGTTTACAAGATTAATTGTTAGGGAAGAGGGGTGAGGTCTAGAAGTACCGACTAAAATAATATTTTATGTAAGAGTGTGGGTAACGGTGGTTTACAGACTAAAAAAGGGAACTCGTTCTGTTTTTTGGGGTGGTAACAATGTCCTTTTCTTTCATAATCAGGACTAGGATTGTCTCGACGAAATCCTTTCTTTTGTGTGTTTGTGTGAGTGTATGTGTTTGGGAACTATCCTACGATTAGTCCGGATAAGTCTTTTCGGGATTAATTACATTAATTTTCGACAGTCTAGTTTGACTAATCGGACTAAGAGTTCGGTCTCGTCTCCCTCACCTCAAGGGTCACCCCACCCCTCCCCTTCGTCCGTGGCGGTTCCACCCCAATCAAAAGTCATCTTCCTCCACCAACCAGAGGTTCCACTAGTTTCGTTGAACAGAAAGTAAAGGTACCTTATTCCTGTCACCCGAGGACCGACGTCTAGATCAAAGGACGCAGAGATCAAGGACCGTGCAGGACTCGGAAAGTCCACCCTCTTCGTCTAGGAAAGACCCGACACTACCTTCCGTCACCTTTTCCGACAAACAGAAGAGAGACTGTCGATCTTATGTTTGCACTTCGTAAAAAGTAGAGGATCGTTAGGGGACAACGTCAGAAACCGGTACTGGTGACTGTGTGGTCGTCCTTCCTCTGTTTCCGGTACAGTACACTAGCAGGGCTATCCCGACAACTGAGTCCGGAGAAAACGTTTCTCTCGGTGTAAGATCCCCCTCTCGGCGAGACGTGACGAAACGAGATTCGTCGAGGAAGGCTCAGGCGTCCTCATAAGGTCCGGCTAACTCACCTTTTCACTCATAAAGTAGTCGTTGTCCTCTCTCCGACCAACATCGGTTTAATTTAATTTCTTCTTACTTCCTGTTCATTTATCTCCCAATCCTTTAAGACTCGAAGATGAACAAAGGACTCTTTTATAAGAAAGAATGCCTCCCTTTTACCGTAAGAAGGATTATTGTCAAAAAAACTTCGAAGTTCATTCTAGTAGTATCCATAAAAAGTTAAAAAATAACTAATTCCTTAAACTTTTCGTTCTGTGTAACTTTCTAAGTACTAGCATATCCTTCACTGGATATACTAGAAAGGACCAAAGAAATTGATCATTCATGTCTCCTGGTCTACAGAACCCAGAAGTATGAAGAAATATGTGTAACGTAGATAAAAGTAAAGAGACGATTATGGACACAGTCTTTATGATCCTTCATTTTCTTCTCATTGATCACCTCCACTCCCTTCTTAAACCTCAAAAATAAGCAAAGGAATTAGTATTCATGATGTACATCATATGTGAAGTAAAAATCAGTGTTGAATACGTCAAAGAAATCAAAACTCCTACCACTCTCTTCATCAATGAAACCCAAAATAATCGTACTATGTAAATTTTTTATCAGAAACAAAGGTGGTTTATTTATCCAGAAACCTATCACGTAAAGAAGATCAGTAACACACACCGCATCGAGTAGTGTGTCCTCATCCTATATTTCTCCATTTAGAAATAATAGTGTGTAAGTAACCCTAAAGGGTTCCCCTTTTTACACAGAATCCCACCGGTGAAGAAAGTAGGAATAGAAGTCTCAATACAAAGTGATCTTGGAGAGTATTATCAACGTGGTTTCCTTATTCTTAATGTACCTGAAAGTGATTTTAACACTTCTGATTATTCTTTTGATAAATATCATTACCTCTCTCATTCCCGGTCCTCAACTCTTGGGCATATCAACAGTCAAAGGCGACAACTAATCGGTTCACACTCGTTTAGGGTAGGGAGAGACTAGGAACCGAAGGAACCTCGATTTTGATCCTCGACCGACCCTCTTGACGTGTCTAGATTTTCAGGTCCTGTAAAATTATTTGTTTGAGTTTTATCTCCTTCTCAGAAACAAAAAAAATCGACATTTTGAAACCTAAACCGCGAAGAATTTGTCGAATATGGTCTTTAAGATTTTACATCACCGTTTATCATTCACCTACAATACGGAAACAAATATAAAACAAACCAGACTTATTGATCTGAAACCTTTTACGGAGAGGGAGAAGGTCTGAAGACTACCGTGCCCGAGACGTAGAGAGTTTTTGTAGAGACCTTCCTCGTTACACACTCACCTGGACCCGTCCTGACCCCGTGAGTCTTGACTGGTGTGACACAATAGGACTACAGTCGTCGAATCGAGAGACAGGTGTCGGTATGACTAGTCCGATCCGGTTCGGATACAGATTGAATCGGGGGAGAAGAGCTTTAAAGTGTTAAAATACCGAGAAGACCAACGTGACTATAGGAACTTTTTCTGTCGAATCAATCAATCACTTGGACGTCATTTCACACCGACGGACCAGTCGTGTCTCAGAATAGTCCTCCCTTTACGCAAAATACCCTAGGACTTCCGGTCTTTCCGTTCCCTTTCGAAAAGAGAGAATGGAACCATAATGAAAACAGAAAGAAGTCTCAATTGGAAAAGGTAAGGAATCATATAATATCAAAACACCACAAAGGGGGAGGTTTTTTGCTCTCCCTTTTCGAAAGAGGTTGAGATATAATCGTGTAAACCTCCGTCCGTCGTCTTATGTTCCTTCCCCTTCACCCCCGTCCCCACTCAACATTTCTGTGACTACCATCTTTCGTTTGTCCAACGTCGGAGGTTTCGGGTAATACAATGGAGATGAGAAAGATGTCTCTTCTCGGGCCGTTGTTGACAACTTTAGATATTGGAGGAAAATGGTTGTTGGCAATCCACCGACTGGTTTAAAATGTGTAGAGTAAAGATCTACCTAACTAGAAGGTACATAGACAATCATTTATTTGTGGAGGAAATAGGGGATGGGGCGGCTCAGACTTCGGGACCGGACGTGAAACAGAGGACCGATGGAGAGAAGAGGGATGAGGGGTGGGGAAATTCAAAACCGGTTTCATTGAAAGGTCTGTATGAAGGGTGTTAAGACATTCTCCGGAAGCAAAGTCAGTCTCATCTACGCCCCTTCCGGACACAAGAAGGGAAGGAAAGATGGAGACGTGAGGTCGGCGCCGACGTCCCTCAAGTGGGACCACGGTGGTAAGGGGTACTATCAAAAACTCCGAGTCGAGTTTACTGTGGAAGGGGACCTGTGGGTGCGAACTAACGAGAAAGGAGAGACGCAAAGGACGTAGTGAAAGTACCGTAGATAGTGTAGGGCGGATCCTGACATACGTTCATACGTGTGTGTGTACACATCGTGGTACGGTTTGTCCTTTGCACGGACCGTTGTTCCAGGACTAAATAAACTCGTAGAAAGAGTTACGGACCACGTTACAGACGCCATTGCCAGACGACTCGCTTACTTATATCCTTCCCTACTACTACTACTATTACGGATTGAAGTTAAGTCAATCCAGGGAAGAAAAGGACTAAGACAAAGAACAGAAAACCCGGAACTATTGTCTTTAACTTCACTAGTCCTTAAAGTTTGTGTATGAAGGGATGTTGGGGTGGGGATGGGGGTGATTTCAAATACGATGAAGAAATCAAGAGGTTCACGTTTTATTATTTAATAAACGTTAAGGTTTGGCAATTCTAAACCACCTCTCCTTCCATCACTTATTCCTCACGTCCATGATCAGAGTCCAGGCTCCGACCACACTACACTTAAACGTCTTCAGTGGATTAGAATAACCCGGAGACAAAGGTGAAGACATTTTACTCCCCTAACCTGACTGTGTTTCACTAAGAGACTGTGCCCGGAACCTGGGAGACCAACGCAGGGGTCAGTCTAAAGACGGAAATAGATAAGGTGAACGAGTCTCGTACCATTATAAAGTTATCCAAATTGTCTTCTTTTTTTCGATTAATCACCATCGAGGTGATGACCTTTTTTTCTTCAAACCTATAACAGTGTGATATGATGTAATAGATATTCCAAGGTATGCACACACGCTCGAGTCAACGAAGTCGACAAAGGTTGAGAAACGTTGAACTACCTGACATCGGTCGGTCCGAGGAGACAGGTACCCTAAGAAGTTCGTTCTTATGACCTCACCTAACGGTAAAGGAAGAGGTCCCCTAGAAGGCGTGGGTCCCTAGTTTGGACGTAGAGGGTGTAGTGCCCGTCCAACAAATGGGTGACCCGGTGGACCCTTCGGGTATTCCAAGGTATGTCTTAAGATTTTAACACACTAAAATTCTCTCGTACTCCTTTCAAAATTATTTTAATTTTACTTTCGGATTTTCTCTTAATAATGTGTATTCTTAAAATTTTGGTCTTAATAGATACCATGAAATAATATATTTTACAACGTCAAGAAAGATTTAATTTTCGTTAATAGTTATAAAACGGTTTTGTCTACTCTAAAAAACTTTTATCACTCGACAGAAGAAAGGTCCGAACGATCCAAAAGAGGGAAGTAGGCAAAGTGGATGATTCTGTTTTGAAGGGAGGGATGGCTTCCGAGTCATACCTGAACGAGCAAAACACACTATTTCAAGAATATCCCAATCTGGAAGATGTTGTATACTCAGTCAAGAATCCACCTAAAACCAGTAAGTAGGAAAGAGAAAAGAACTGCATTTTATTTCGTTTCGTCAAATGAGTATGGATTCGATGACTCTCTTCGTAATGAGGTTTAAATGTTCATCACCTTTTGTAAAAATTTTCTACACATAAATTCCTTTCTTAACATATGAAAAGTAAGAATATTATGTTACTATTTAACATGAATCTTTTGTACATATTTTTATATAAACCCTTTCCTGCGAGTATTTTAGAAATGTAGACAAACTTACCAAAACGACGAATAATAGATATCACAACATAGCCAAAAGATTTTCTTTTTGTTTTGAAAAAAGACCTTTTAAGTCTGAAGTAGACAGTTTTCTGGTGTTACAATTGGTAAGTCAAATATATAAAAAACGGAAATTTTAGAAATCCGGGTTGACTTTTCTTTGAATTCTTTCCAGTCTTTCGTTTTTATAGAGGAACTAATATGGAACCTCATTTTTCGTACCATTGTTCTTTTACACTGTACATTATACCGGGATCAATTAGCAATTGAGAACCTCAACTTGGATCGAGGAATTCGTTTGTATTGGTGCCACCCTACCCAGGAGAAAGGGGACATCTGGGTCCGAATCCCTGAGTCGACCTCCTGACTTCTCCGGAGAAAGGGTTTGAATCTCTCACCTAAGAGTCGTCCTCCCGAAAGTGACAGAGAAGTTTGTCCTTCCCTTCCTCAGTACAATGAAGTTGACGATAAAAGTGTATCTCTTTTGTCTCTTCCCCCTGACCAAAACATTTACAGAAAGTCTAGTCTCCCATCGACTGGACCGAAAGAGTCGACAATAAAACGAACAAATTTACTGGGCAACAGACTTGTCCACACACCATGTCGTTTCCCAACGAATCCTATCGACCGTATTGAAAGAAAAGACCCGATCTTCATCTGGTGTTGTACCGAACAGGTCCTTTTAAGACCTCAGACTTGAGAACTTCCCCCTTTACTACGACTTTGGACTTAAAAGAAATATCTTCCGTTTTTAATAAAAACTTCTCCACTCACCTACCAGACACTACCAATATGACATAAACCCTTTAATATAACGGAAATTCAAAAAAAAGGTATATATTTAACCTATTAATTCTAAATGTAAAAGAATTTTTTTAATTGTAATACGATTCACTTTATTAGTCTGTGTTTTCCTGTTCACATACTAAGGTCAATGTACTCAATGGACTTTGACAAGCTAAAAGTCTCTGTAATTCATCTTATGTCCAATGCTTCCTGGCCTCCACCCCTCTTTGCGTCTCAACCACAAATCACCCAAACCTCTAAGACTTTTTCAAGACCTCTACCTCTCGTCACTTCCAACGTATGGTCACAATCTCACGGATTATGGTGACATGTGAATTTATACCAATTTTACCACTTATAATACATAGAAAACGGGTCAAAAATTTTTTGTCCGATAGTATTCTAAACAAGTTTCTGTAAAAATAATATTCTGAATGGTTTCCCTCAGACCTCTTCAAACCAAGTCACTTTACCTCTAATTGTACTGATTCTGTATTGCTCAACGAACCAAAACAAAAAATTCACTTGGCTCAGAAACCCATTAAAAAAAAAAAAAAAGACAAAACACCTTCGAAAAGGTGTAGGACACACAATTTCCGTATCAGCGGAACTTAAAGATTAATTGTCTACGGAAAAATAGAGAAAATCCGAAATACACGAAATGTAAATTAATTATTAAGATTTTTATTAATAGTTGAACTACAATTATAAATGGAGTGGTCTGACAGTGTCATTTTATGGGTCGTACAATTTAAGTCATCAATAAAACCTAGGAAACAAAAGAGGACCAACAATCGGTAACTACTACTAAACCACCCTACCGTCTAAATGTAAATTTGTGAAGAATTGATCCACACAAATTTAGTATATTGTAATTTTTAAGTACCACTAGTAGGTCTTCAATAATTATGAATTTCTGATATTGTATAATAAAAGATGTTAAAATGAGGAATTAAATTTCCATAACAAATCTCACTTTAAAATAAAATTAATTTAAACTCAAAATCTTATTTACATAAGGAATAAAAGAAGTCAAATCCGTTTGACCTGGGTTAAAGTGAAGGACGAAGGGGGTCACTAAAATAAAGGTGGTCAAAATTCTCGTGCCTCCGAGGGAAGAGAGGAGAGGGAGAGAGGGGTTCTTCTTTTATGAAAGACGTGAGATCCTAGTTTATTAGATTAATTTAAACATCAGTTTTGTAGAAACTTGGACTTTCTTCATTCTAGAGAATGATTTTTGATCTTGCTAGTTTTTAATTCTGTCGGTTTACTTTTACTTCGTCTTTACGATTCAGTATTCATTAAAGAAAACTCATCGTCGGAGGAGAAATGTACACAAAAAAAAGGAACGTGAAGTAAATGTTAAATTTTTTGTCTTTTGTGACAACGTTAGGTCTAATATTTATATATAAGATAAGATAACACAGGACTAAGGAAAAATATATATGGAAAATAATCGTGGCTTCCTACGACTGTTTTGAAATTTTCACGAGATTTTAAAACGAGATTTCTCCGAACGAACAAAAGTGACTCCGGATTGAGAACTCATTTTCCCAACTTCAATTTTAACCCAAGGGACTTGACTCTCTCCGAAGGACTTATTTTCACAGAACCGATTACAGGAAAAAATACCAAATAAAATCGTCATCGTGACCCGGAGGGGGTTTACAAATGTCAGGGGACAAACCCATCTTTCAAGTTCGGAGCCTCGTAGGAATCGGGGACCAAATGTCTCACCACCCCATCAAACTTACTCACAGATCTCATGTTTCCAATACTTGATGAACATTGTTGAAGGTCTTATTTTCGGGGAGACCCCAAAGTGACGTCTCGAACTCGTAACCCAGCCAGAGAAAAAAAAGTACCTCTGATTTGAGAACCTAGTGTCCAGTGGACGACCTTCGTAGTCAGACGGAATGACGAACAACTTCGTCGGCTGGGGTTCTGACTATCACAGACTCCACCGACAGTAATAAGATAACTTCGTCTGTTTATCTCTTGTTCAATTAGAATTTCAAAAACGTGTTTGTCAATACATATCTTTTTTTACTTCCTTCTATGTGTGAGTCTGTAAAATGTCTCTTCCCAAAATTTTACGAAAAAACGAAGTTCATTTACTTACGGAGAATTAAGAAGAGTATTTATAAAATTTTAGAAAACACACATACGGACCAGTATAAAAAACGAGATCTAACTTTTAGTTTAACGATGAACAAGAGAAGACAGACAGAATGACAGATAGTCAATTTTGATTCAGACTTAACACCCCTACCCTCCCCTCACACAGAAACCGCGATAAACCAAAGGAAAGTTCTAGGAGAAGGTTCTTGGACAGTTCATAAATTTTCTGACAATCCACCCTTTATTCGTATCGAGAAGTTGAGAACACGAAACGTTTGGATATATACTTTCTGAACATGTAAAGTCACAGTCTATTTATATATTCGAAATTCTTCTATTCCTGATACACGTAAAATTGAAAAAGTCCATCTCGATTCTTATACACACCAAATTAGTCACTAAAATACCATTAACATTACTTAGTATCGACATGAAAAACTTCTCTTTGCTCTCTCTTCGAATTAAATTACGAAAAGTTTGAAAAGATACGGTTCTTTTCCACATGTAAAGAAAACAGAAATACCCTACTTACATATACACAAGGAAGCATTCGTTTCCGCGTGATGAATGACTAGAAAACTGTCTCCCCTGTATATAAAACTTAAACATCATTTCTATCCCAAAACTGGAAAGATATGTGTGGTAAAATGAATTCTATAGTGATGGTATTTATAACCGTGTATCAAATGTGGGAACCTTGTTTTATACAACTTTACTAGGTATGACGATATCCTAAACACTGGACCCAAAGTAGTTGATTAGTCGTGAAGAGTCACACTAGACAGGACCTACTAGACTCGGTTCTTTCCTTTGGTAAGTATGGGTCGTTCAGAGGCGGTCCCCGAAGGGTTGTTAATTACACAATCCTGAACCAAGTGGTGTGGGTTTGACGAGTGGGAGGGAAGTCACACCCATTGAAACGTCTTCCCCAACAGCACTTCCTACTGAGAAGGGTGAGTTGTAAAGAACCAAGTTTTGTACGGTACCTCAAACCTGGGTTCTGACAAGTTGTTAATATTTAGTGACGGTCGATTTAAAAGGATCATGAAACCGACCATCCTCTGTCCCACCTATCGGAATTTATATATAGGTGATTATGGGATGAGACGTGAAACGACTTTGTCGTTCTTCTGAAGCAAAGTCTTCTTATAAAGAAAAAGAAAGTAAATCAATATAAACACACTTGTTTTACGACAGTAACATAACTCTCCTATGTATGCATGGGACGTAATGATATATGTACGCTGTATAATGATTAGACCAATCGTTGGACTAAGTGTTAATATGGATCAACAGATATGTAGAGAATACAAAATAAATGAACATTCTTGTAAAATTCACCTTTTATAAACAGTAAGCTTACAGACTTTGAATTTTTTTTTTTTACACAGGGACACTTTTCGGACGTCCAATCTAATAGTCGTGTCGATTATGAAGTCTCTAGACACAGAGGGAGTAAACGGTTATAGATAAACAACTCACAACGTTCTCAAACGATTAATTTGTTAAGTGTTCCACAAAACTCGTCACGAACACCTGTAAAGCGGTTAATCTGTTAAATAACGACGTCAACTTTTTTCAATCAACGACAAATAATTGATTGAAAGAACGGTACAAATATCTCTCCGTACTCACTTTGAAGACCGGGGACTGAGTTAAAAATTTCCCGAGTATCAGTAATAACCGTGAAATCAACGACTCCACGAACAATAATAAGGTTCTGTGTCGGTAGTGAAACGACTTAAACGTTTAAATTCAATTCATTATACTGAGATTCGGATTATTTTACTTTCGACATATATACCCTTCTCCTAATCCACTCTCAAAGTAAGAATTTTGTTCGTAGTGCAAAAAGTGAGTTCCCTTTTTTGAGTAACAATATTTTTCCATCTTTAACTCCACAAATTCTATTTTTCTTTTGGAAAAGTTCGGTTCTTAAAGGTATAGTATTAAGAATTGTCTACTTCGATGTTTTGCGAAGATAAAGTAATCCATTCACGTTTGAAAGTAGTGGTCGAGAAACAACAGTGTCGGGTCGTCTTAAATCCCACGACTGAAGGATGAGACTACACGTAACTCGCGAGTCGTCTTTTCACCTCCTTCGTGTCCCGTATACTTGTCCCTGGGTGTCTGGGGATTCGCCTATTCCTTCCCGTTCGAAACCAGAGAGGTGGAAGGACGGGGGAGAGGACCCGTCCACTGACTTGAGATTGATTAAACTGGTAAGGATTTTACGTCAATCATTCTTAAAATTAGGTCGGAACTGTTTTCACCTTTTTAACGGAGTGAGTGGTCTATGGTATAGATTAGAGGTTCCACATATGTGAACGAATCCGAACTTAGGGAATCTGGGTCATCGGACAAAGTAGTCGGTATATACTTGGCAAGTCTTCGTTGTTCTCTCCGAAGACGCTCCTTCACCCAAACTCAGATAAACGGGAAACAACACCAGTCATCTCCTTGATGAACACGAAAAATTAATGTTCCCACCCTGGTCTCAGAAGAATTAACGTTAAACTCGATATAACATTTCGCAAATTTTCTTTTTAATTTTTTTTTTTTTAAGTAAATACAAGAGAGGAAGAACGTTAGGGACCGGAAAAGAAACTTACTGAAGAGTAAAATGTACAAAATAAATTGGGGAGGTGGTCTTACATAAGTCGAAAGAGTAGAGACTTATACAAAGACTTCGACGTTGTGACGAACACAACGAATAATTGAACTCTTCCTCGGGACCGACCACTCCTACGTCTTTGCGACCCACACGGGAAACAAAAACCTTACCTCTGAGTTTTCACGTGTGTTTTATTCTTAAGTCGGAACGTGCGAATCTTATCGGTCTTTCCCAAGTAGTTTTTAACGTCTGTCGACGAACACGATTCATCCTAAATAGGAATCTTGATCTGTTCCTTTAAACATAAAGGACAAAATTAATCTTCCCTGAAAGTGTTGTATTCTTATTTTCCGTACCAAACGGGGTTTCTGTGTGTAGACGAAATATATTTTTATTTACGTAATATTCACACTCTTTAACGAACTTCTACCGGTATTATAACTCTTATACGACACATAAATGAAATATCGGTAGACTCCAAAAGAAAAGGTCATTCCAATTCTTGGAGTTCTTAAAAATACTCACCACATCTCTTTTCGTACAAGTTCATGAGAACAATTTCAATATAAACGTGTCTTTCCACTTTTCTTCGAAAAATGGAGTATGTGGACGGTTTATATAAGTGTGTTTACATCGAAAAAGAATATCTGTACTCTCCTCCGTTACAAGGAGTTAAAAAGTGGTGTCAACAACCAAACTCTACGTATGACTTATCTCATATTCAATTATTCTTACATACACACACACACAAGACTTAAACATCCTATTATATGACCAAATGACATGTTACAACTAAAAAGAAAAATTATTTAGTTGAGATGTATATAGATACGGTTTAAGTGACACATAGATTCTTTTTGTACAGTTTCTCGGTAAATTTTAGTAAACCTCACTGTCCTAAGGATGGTCTTGGTATTTAGTAGAAAATTTTACTTTTTTATATCATTAGTAAACTGGGAACCAAGAATGAAATATATTTTGGGTCAAAAAAAAAAGGTACGAAGAGAACGAAATTCTTTTACACTGTAAAGAATTAGACAAAAGAAGAATTTATCTGTTTATTTATATTTCCTCTACACTTCACGTCTCCAACGACTCCGGGTCCTACTGGCACCAAACTGCGGACCCTCCAAAGAGTGTCAGGCGAGGGTCGAGGTAGGAAACTCACCACGTCGACACCAGGTGCGTGTCCCTACGTCCACCATCCCCGTGAACGTCATTCGAGGAGGGTGTCAGTGGGTCGTCGGCACCCGGTCTCAGAAGGAAGTACACTCAGAGAAGGGGAAAAAGAACGATGTCAAAATGGGGTCGGGGTTCAGTTTTGGTTTTTATGTCACTTTATATCAATTCAGTCTTTTATTCTTCTTAAGTATCAAGTCGATAACGACAATTTTCATCCATCTGGTACTCCGTTTAATTGGACACTAGAAGGAGAGAACGGGGTACGAAACCCGTTATCGTGAAGACCCAACATATCCAAACGTAAGAATTTGACGGAACACTGAAAAGGAGTGGAACCGGGGAGGAATGTACTGTATGGTAAGACGTCGTTATAGATCGTTTTCAAGAAAAGGTGAGAGTCTACGAAGAACCTTGTCGGAGTCCCGTTCACTAGGACTGGAGACAAACGAAGGCGAAATCGTAAGAGTGTACTCATCGACCGTATAGAGAGATTGAAGTAGAAGTAGCACAGTCACCGGGACTAGTTCTCTAGTGACACGAAGTCAAGTCAAGTCAAGTCAGTGAGTCAGCACAGGCTGAGAAACACTGGGGTACTTAACGTCGTGCGGTCCGGAGGGACAGGTAGTGGTTGAGAACCTCAAGTGAGTCTCAGCGCAGGTAGCTCAGTCACTACGGTAGGTCGGTAGAGTAGGAGCCAGCAGGGGAAGAGGAGGACGGGGATTAGGGAGGGTCGTAGTTTCAGAAGAGGTTACAGTTGAGAAGAGTACTCCACCGGTTTCATGACCTCAAAGTCGAAGTCGTAGTAAGGAAGGTTTCTTTAGGGGTCCAACTAGAGGAAGTCTTACCTGACCAACCTAGAGGAACGTCAGGTTCCCTGAGAGTTCTCAGAAGAGATTGTGGTGTCAAGTTTTCGTAGTTAAGAAACCGAGAGTCGGAAGAAGTGTCAGGTTGAGAGTGTAGGTATGTACTGGTGTCCTTTTTGGCATCGGACGAATTGTTAGTGAATTACTTGGTTCAAATTTACACATCGTAAGTTAAAGAGATAGGTGAGTAAGTTATTAGAAACAGGTTGTTTATAAACAACTCATGGATGGTCATCATGGTTCGAATTAAGACTCACGATTCCTGATATCCATTTTTCTGGTTTTTATTTTTGTTTTTTATATAAGACACTAGAATTACCCCTAATGTAAGATCACCCTCTCTGTCTATTTAGTTATTCGTTCGTTTAATTAATTACGTTAAAGCCCAAAAAGACTCTATCACTAGTACTATCATCTTAATTTTGTTCCATTTCAAGGTCTCCTACCCAAGACCACGATAAAATATATTTCCATCTATTCTTTCCAGAGGGACTCCTCCACCGTAAACTCATATCTGACATTACTTTACTCACTCGTTTAGGTACATTATAGACCACTCTTTTATCATGTCTTAGTTCCACTTTTACTAAAACAAACAATCTCTTGTCGTTTTTCTATCACACCGATCTCGGACTTCTTGGTTACCCTAGTACTTTCCTCCACACTAAACTCTTGATCTTGGGACTTCCAGAACTTGGTACCATTCATTTATCGAATTAAAGTAAGATTCCTACTACCTTTCGGGAACCGTCCAAAATAGAAACCTTACTACACTAGACTAAATACGAAATTGGTCGAGAGACTTATAACCCATTTATTACTTACCACCTCCTGTTCAGTCTCTGAGATGGTCGATCATCTGAGAAAGTTGTCAGATCCGTTCTCTACTATCACAGACCCCGATCTTATCAAGTCCATCTCTACTACTCTACACTAACCTCCTGAACCTTATATATACCTTGCATCTCGATCAACTGAACTACTACCTGCCCTACATCCCCTTCCTTGTCTCTCTTTATCCCTTCGTATTTGTTAACTAATAAGGATTCAAACTATAACCACTCACCTCCATGGAAAGTCACTCTGATCTTCTGTCTCTCTTCTCATTAGAACCCTCCTCTTTAAGATAAGATAAAACCTAACAATTCTACCTCTAAAGGTATTTTGTAGGTTTATTTCTGCAGTTCATCCAACGACCAATATCTCTAGATTTTGACCCGTAAGAGTCGTATATCTATTAATAAATTTAGATTCGTAATCTACGAAGTCGACTTGGGATCAAGTGAGGTGGAGAACTTCCTCCTTCTACTCTTAAGTTTCTTCTGATCTTCGTCACCGGTCACTCTATCCTACCTTTGTTCTCACACATCACGAATATTTAATTTACTTCCTAAAACAGTTCTTCCTGCTAACACAGTTCACGACGAGTCTCTATTTATACTACTCTTATTTCTTAACGACTGAGTAAACTGTTCTACCTTCGGTGATCACTTGTACCACTAAAGTTCACGTTAAGACCCTCACTTTTGAACTAACGTCACCTAACCTCTCTTTAATCCTACTTTCTTTCATCTCAACCTTCTGTATTTGTGGAGAGAAACCAGGACCTCAAACCCCATTCGTACTGTCTTCACCCTGATACATTAACGTTTGTTATACGTTCCCTCTGATCTAGTATCTGAGTTTCAACCCATTGTTCCCTTCAGTCTTGTCCTCCGTTTATAGTCTGTCACTTTTTCATCCCGCAGAACAGCAACCTGATTTTCTAGACTACACTAGGCTCTGTAAAGGTCTCAGTCCTATCATTTCACTTACACGACCCTTCTGGTCTCTTCTCCTCTAACTCTGTCTCTGAATCTCCTTCCCACAACGTACCGCGAAGTACTACACTACAGTAATTCACCTGACCCTTACCAACTAACCCCACCTCACTGCCCCTCTTTTCTAGTCCCCCAGTTGGTCCTCCCAGACACTTACTACCGTCGTTCGTCTCCATACCGTATACGGACACCACAGGAAGTTTTCCTCCTTGACTCCCACTCCTCTTTACCAGGTCTTCGTCAGTGTTCTTCGTTTTTTTAGAATTGGAGTCACGGTCCGTTGGGCGGCGGGGTGGGGTAAGGAAAAAAACAAACAAAAAGTCGGTAACAGATCTCTAAATCGGTCTTATCAATTGATCAAGGTGATTGAATCTGGTTTACGGAAGGTCGTTAAGTATAGGACAGGAAATTGTGGACCGAGTGCACAATGGTGGGGTCGGTCTACAGACTTAAGTAGACGGAACCAGTACTATTAACACAGGGAGTCCAGTCACAATAAAGTTTAGATAAAGGATGATACGTCAATCTAAGACTCAAGGAGATGAAGTAAAGTCGGTAGAGATCGTTGTTTGTGACACCATATTTCTATGTGATAAAGAACAAACTCAACTCCCAGAAATTATTCCTTTAACTCTGAGTCTCTGTAACTCACTACCCGGACTTCGAAAGTCGATTAATCCCCGTCTCCAGAAGTATGTAAAGTCTCCGTGACCCTCTGAAATTACGATAGATTGTCCCTTTAAGTCGGGACCAGGTAGGTACTAGTCAAAGATCCAAAGATCTCTTACCTAAATCTCATATGTAGACAGCTTCTTCTTCACTGCACCTGTCCAAAATTTCGTGTAAATGTTGTACATCAGGTCTCTCCTAGATAGGACTACCTGTTGATTGGGTAGGGTACAGTAAAACGAATAGTCTGACCGTTTCTGCTAACGACTTTTTACGGATATATCCATTCCCGTTCCCTTTTTATCACTAACCACTTCAATATTTACGTAAGTAGTCATAACATCTCATTCACCCTGTATATATAATGTTATTATTATTAAACCGAGGTACAGATGTATAGAACAAAATATTGAGCCCTACATATATTTCTCTAAGAACTAGTAAAGTTTAAACCTGGATCGATATCGTAGAATTTTTATGTAAAAACGAAGTAGATAACCTTGTATGGAGACTTTACGTCACAATGTAAAATAAGAATTCTAGATTCATAACTCATTAAAAGGTACAGAAAAAAGAATATCGTAAGTAAAAGTTAGATAAAAAGAACAGTTTCCTTTCCTTTTGTACATTGGGGAAGAAGGTACTCCAATTAGGCATTGTGTTTTCAAACTTAGAATTTTCACTAAAAAAGGTACTTAACTATGACGCTTTGTCAAACTCTACATAAAGGTCACGAGGCATGTAGTGACGGTTGTGTCAATTACAACCTTCATGTTTTTCGTCTTAGAGTAGTTTCATGAACGTTACACTATACATGTTTTTTTACAACCGATGTAGACCGGTAAAGATTCTCACCTGATCAAAAATATACCTTTATAAGATTGTCTTCAATAAGGACTGTCTTTTTTCAATCCTTCTCGAGTTTGGAAAATATGGAGGGTTGGGGGTTGTATGTATCGAGGAGATTAATACCCAAAACTGATTCAACACTGAACGACACCAATTATCCTACCGACGATTACACACCCCGGTACAACTAAGAAAGGGTCAACGGGATGTTCCCAAACCACCCCCCGTGACCTACCTTTACTTATTAGTGACGACCGAAGACAAAAAGTTTCGGTTTCCTTTACCGTCCGGGGGAGGAAGGTGGCAGGGGGAGGATCTTTCGGATTACTTCTACCTACCTAAGGGAGGGAGGGTTTCCCGTGTCTCCTACGGGAGACAGACGTTATTCTTGCCACCCCACTAAGAACCCAGGGGCGTTTACGTCGGGAAAGGAACACGACAAAAGGACCCCAAAGGACTGATACCGACGACGAGTCGAGAATTTTGGAGATGGAGGTCCAGTCCGACTCCAATTACATTTGATTGAGTTGTGGAGGCAAGGTCTAGTAAGAAGTTTACCGTTTTTTTTTTTTTTTTTTTAAGGTCCCCTTCATTTCACGAACCTAAGAGTTTTTGACGGAACATGTGGTTCCTAAAGTGGAGAACCAATGTCTGGTCCATCAGAACCGTGGTTGATCTTACTGGATTCCAACCATCACAAATGGACTAGAATTAGATATAAGACGGATATTTACAGGGCGTTGGGGTGGGGACTCTTTACTCGTCAGTGTAAAATTTTGTTCCTGTACTTAACGTAGATGGCACTCAAAAGAGGAGTAAAAACCCATAAATCCATATTTCAAACTAACGGACGAAACACACTATAAAAAAAGAGATTTCACATTGTACGATGTCTCCAAATAATATTTCCATTATTTGGTTAAATCATTAAGGACCAAGGGACTTTTTATTAAAGATTTTTTATACTCTTATCCGTTATACTAGTTGGGGGGTTTTTACAAAAAACCAGTCAAGACCTGTAAAGTAAAATTCACATGACGTACAACTTAGTTCAAGAACTAGTTTAGTAAACAATCGGACTCTAAAATTTTTTACCTCACTCCTATCACCAACTCTTCCCATCTTCCTTCTTTATACAGTTCTTCGAAAACAACAATACAACCAATTAAAGGGGGAACACACGATCAGAATAAACTTCATTTACTGGAAGTAATAACATAGTTCTCACATCGAACATCCCTAAATCGGATATGAGACAACTGAAATTGTCAAATTTTCTCAAGTCATGTCTCCCACATCGAAACTTAACTTTTGACTCTTTTAAGATTCGAGTAACTGAAACGTTTCCCATTATTTACGGGAGTATTATTTTAAAATGGGGTTTAGGTCGTAGACCCTTCCTGGACTTACATTCTCCTACATGTACAGAGTTTCTACTTTCCCTCTTAAGTGACAGGACAGATTTTTATCGTAACACAGAAGGTGGTCAATGATAGTCAATCTCCTTCCCAATTTCTCATCAACAGATCCTCTTTTTCTGTTATTAACTCACACTGACTAAGAAGACGTTCCGCCCACGTCCACCACTTTCAATTCATAACAGTAAGTCTATTCCGAGTTTTTTCACGGAGGTGTAGAGAAACCGAGAAGACGTTTTACAGAAGAGACCCACAACTCGGCATCTGTCTGTGTTAGGTCTAGGTAAGTTTCCCCAGGGTACCGCTAGTTAGCGAGAGGACCCAAGAGTCGCTCCCCGACTCGACCTTCCCTTGACACCCTGACAATTTTGTGTGTTTGTCTACAAAAACACTACCTAGGTTCAGGTCTCTGAGTTTCTTATAAACGGTCCACTGAATTTAGACTATAAGACTCCCTGTAGACTCATTAAACTGAGGACCCACTTCAACCTCGTCCCTTCGACACGTTCTTGGCCCCTGAACAAAAGACTCTCGTCTGTCCGTCACAGGTAAATAGGACTGGAGATACTCGTCCTTTTCAGAGAGATCAAAAGTACCGTCACCTTCGAATTCAACCCAGGACTACAAAGTCTACAAGGGTCTCGACCAAGAGGAATCACTCTTCCTTTCTTTCGTGTAAATCGGTCTCAAGAGTGTTTACACCCTAATTTCGATCGTGACTAGTTCCTTGAAAGGTGACCCCACCCCACTCTCCCTGTCGTCTCCCTTGACCCATGGAGTGTTCACGGTCACCCAAGAGTGAGTGACTCAAGTTTAGCCAGAAACTTGAATCCTGTCAACGAAGTAACTCAGTCACAAAGGAGTGGACACCTTCCCTCTACTACGAAGGACGATAACCGGATAGACCAGGAGCCATCCTGTAGTCGGTCGGTGTCGACGACAATTACAGTGTCTGGAACGTGTCTGACGTCCCTACCGAGTCCTCCGGGTAACTTAAATAAGAGTGAAGATGCACGGACCTCCTACAGACACCAAATTCCAAAGACAGTGAGAACAGAGAATAAATAAGTTATTCCTAAAGAACTCAGAGATACCACTAATCTGGATAGGGATGTGTCTAGTCAGGTGTTCTCGATCTGGGATCTTCTGTTATGTAAAAGTCTCTTGTAGGATATTGAGTCGAGGAAAATGTTACCGAACACAACAATTATTCATCTTTACTTGTCACCGATTTTAAGAGTTTCCTCCAATACCATTGGTTGTCAAGCAAAGGATACACATAGTAATCATAGTACGTAGTAGGTATTACAAGTCCAATGACATTAATATATGCTTCTCCCGATATGAAGACGATACGTTTCTCAAAGTTTTCAGACAAAAATTAATGACGTGTTTACAAGTAAACACTAATCCGACGGACGGGTTGTCATAGTACAGTCATACATACCATCTTTTACTGATATTACAGTAGACATCAAATAGTCAAATAAAATTTGTTTTTGACCCAGTTGTCTGGAAGTCTATTCTCCAATCCTATTTTCTTCTAACTCTGAAGTAACGAAGATATCTAACTCAGATACTGAAGGTTTTAGCCCCCGACGGGTCATTAGGATTACCTAACTGAAGGTTTTAAGGAACCTAAACGGGACGGCCTGAACAGAGAGACCCCGAATCGGTCTAGGGACGTCTATCTATAATACCAAATATATGTCATTAAGGTGAATCAGGTCGACATTTAAATTTAGATAACATAATGATGTCGTAACTTGCCGTTGGACCAAGTACGGACAGAACGTCTGTACAACTTGTCTTTTAGTTCCTAAAAGTCAATCAACCAACCCTCCAGGAACCTCTTTGTCGGCGAGACGGAGTGGTGCGTAACCGATATCAAAGACGGACGAGGAAGATTTACCCTGTTTACTTCTCTAAGACACGCACCAGTAATTATCCGTTCGAAACCACCCCCGAAACAAGAATTTACCCCCGAAATAAAATAGGGACGACCGATTCGGGGAGGCGCGTGAGGAGTGGACAGTATAGACAGTATGTAAATTAAGTAGTGCGACCCCTGTCCTTGATCGACTAGTACAGTTTTCCGTCCTCCCTCGAACACCTCTCACCGAACAAGTTCACTCAGAATTTTGAAATGGTAGTTTATGCTAATTGTCTAAAATTATGTTTCAACATTTATCTTACAATTAGCATCTGTCAAAACATTTCCTCTTAAAAGACGAAGCACTAAGAAGAAGTTTCTCCTTAGATCTTAAAGACTTCGATCCTGTCATTTTAGACAAATTAAAATCCTTAGGTTTATTTTTTACACCGCTTATAAGTTTTTTGTCGAGAGGATAGGTCATAAAATTTGAAAAAGGGGATTTATATTTTCATTATAAGTAAAAATTTCTAAAAATTTTTTAGAACTTTTTACGTCCCTTTTTGTTTAACATAAAGATGGTGAATCAATATTAATAGTTATAAAACACATATATAAAGGTTAAAAAACCTGTATGTATGTGTAAAGGTGGGTTTTAGTAATATCATTACGGTTGATATTTAGATTCATAAAGGAGGTGAAAATGTGTAGAAGACGTTTTCAATAAATAATATTTTAATCCTGTTCGAATAACATTTCATAAGATTGGTATACATACCTGTACATAATTTGTGTAACATATACGGTCCGAGAGAAGGCTTACAAGATACATGTAATTGACCAAATCAGAAATGTTGGAGAGTCATTTATATCATGTCAATAATAAAGGTGCAACGTATACTTCTTATACTCTTCATCTCTTCCAGTAATTACACTGATCTCAGTCTATAGTACATTTATCACCTCTGTTCTAGAATTGGGTCGACCCTACGGGAGTATTAGTTAAGAGAATTAGTGGTGGGACTTGTTGGAGTACCTGAAACGAGAATATTTATTATGTAAATTAGATAGGATACACTGAATTAGTAAACCGAACAAAGATTGAAAAGTTAAAATATTTGTCACGATATAAGTTATTGGATCACCCATTAATAACCCTCGTAGTGTTAATTAAGGGATCTTATTTAAGGATGTTAATATTAAAGACACGATTTTACATGTACTCAAACGAAGAAGTTTATCGATTTGTCTAAAAGGTATACTGTGTCGTTAAGAAGAGGATTTATATATGGGTTTTCTTAACTTTTGTCCGTGAGTCTATGAATATACAACTACAAGTCACAATAAGTGTTATCAGGTTTCTGTCTTTGTTGTCCATAGTTGGTTGTTTACTTATCCGTTTTACCATATATGTCTACCTATTTGTTTTATACCATTATAGTATGGTATCTTATAATGAGTCAGTACTTGTCCTTACTTCAAGGTTGTCTGCGATGTGTACCTATTTGGGACTTTTGTAGTGCCGTTCACTTTATCCCTTTCTTCGATCTGTGTCCTCCCGTTTATGATAACGAAAAATGAATGTACTCTTTAATCTTATCCGTGTAAGTATCTCTGTCTTTCATCCTATCTCCAATAGTCTCCGACCCTTCCCCTTCTCACCCTACCTCCCACCCCTAATCCTCAATAACAGATTATCTATGTCTCAAAGACAAAGTCCACTACTTTTAAAAACCTTTATTCATCACCACTACTAACATGTTGGCACACTTACATTAGTTACAGTGACTTAATATGTGAATTTATTAATTTAACAAAATATATGAAATAACATTAAAGTTTTTACACATTCAAACAGTCTAACGGGTCTTAGTTCTAAATCGTATAGAAGCCGTTGTAATAAAAATTTATATTTCGATATATATGTATATATATAAACTAGACAAAGTGTACTCATTTATGTCAGGGTACCAAGTCGTAAGTTTTCCACGGTTTGTACGTGTCACTTTTGAGATGTGTGTGTCGGCCGGTCGGTCAAGGGAGGTCTCCATCGCGGAGAACACATCGGAAGCGGCACATGCAGGCACACGTGACACGTATAAGAAGAGGGAAGGAAAGGAATATTTAACATAAAGTATTTCGCAAGCACATTTAAACATAAATACCTTTGGAGCTGGCGAAGTAAATGAAAAATTTTAGGACTAATACAAAGGAGTGAGGGTAGGTATCAGTTCGTTAACTTATAACAATAAAGGGTCTATGCGACTCAACCCCCAAACCCAGTTCTCTACCTGGAGGAACAGACCTTTGTAGTACGTCAGAACCCTATTAGAAAGGTTGAGATCTACGTTACTATCGGAGTACCGTGGAGGACGTTTCTCTTCTATTCGTCGGTAAAAGAAAGGGATGTTTTTCTACTTGTAATACGAGAGATCGAGTAAAGGACTACTCTCGTCTGTCCAAGAACTCCTTAACCACGAACTGTATACAAGAGAGAAACTCTTGACACCCTACAGGGGGTGAAAACCGGTAATAATACAGTTGTGCCTGTCTCGGAAGAAGTTGACGTGCCCTTAAGGGCAGTGAGTGACCAGAGCCACGGAACACCGTGCCCCAACGTTTCTCACGTGTTCCTGTGCCCTCCTTTATGAAGTCGAGACCGTGACCGAGAAGACGGTGACGGTGGAGACCGTCCAGTGGATCGGAAGGAGGATGTTACTCCCTCTATTGTCATCTGAGTGAAGACCGTCGATCTCAGATGATTCACAACTGAACGAACCGTGTCCTAAGTTGGTTAATTTTTTTTTTGGAATTTAGTCATTGAACTAATATAGATTGAGGACTATTACAGATATAAATTTTCTTTATTTTAGTGTCAAGAAGTCTTACATATATTTCACTTTCAGCGAGTCAGCACAGGCTGAGTGACACTAGGGTACCTGATATGTCAGGTACCTTAAGAGATCCGGTCTTATGACCTCACCCATCGGCAAGGGAAGAGGTCCCCTAGAAGGGTTGGGTCCCTAGCTTGGGTCCAGAGGGCGTAACGTCCGTCTAAGAAGTGGTCGACTCGGTGTTCCCTTCATTTGATATTAAGTTGTTTTATTTCTCTCTCTAAATCTTCGTTAATTTAAACTCCGGGACTCGTTCTTTGTTTAGATAGTTATTGGTCTTAGGACGGGGACACTCGGATCTCACAGGAAAAAGAGAAATCTCATCTTTCTACCTACGTCTTTCATAATTTTTTGGATGTTATATTATTTACATTACGTTAAGATCCTCTGTTTTTATGTTTATTAGTTATCTTTAGGTACAATAATCGTTAAGACATTGGTAAAACCGGGATTCATATCGTCAGCCAAAACCCTAAATTCCAAACTACAGATGAAGAATTCCGTAAATTTTGTGACTCTTCCACTATTGTTCTGACAATTACAATTAATTTAGACTTACATATATACTTCCACGATTTTGACGGAATACTACGTCTCGAAAAAAACTTTAGTACCAATAGTTTTTAACAAATATCTGAGTATGTTGAGATTTCACTACAAGTCTCCTTTCTTTACCTTCGTGGAAATATTAAGTCCCTTTGATAATGTCCCAATAAGAATGTTACCACTATCTATCGATAGATAGTGTTATTATTTTCTGATCGGAAAATAATAAAATAGTCAGTGTCTTTCTTTTCGTTTGACCTTCGTCTCATTTCACGAGGTGAATATTTAAGTCTACTGTACGATAGAATGAGGCATACTCACTGTAATGAGAAGGCTACCAAACCGTCGGGAGAGATGACGAACCTACGGTGCCTCTTTCTCGCTGGTCGAAGAGTCTATAAGGTTTACTGCGCACGGTTTGTGCACCTTCCATTTAGGGGATTAAGTCAGGCAAGAAGGTCGTAAGAGACCGTCTGTCGGTTCGATTTATAAAGACGACCTATTTTTTATGTGAGAACACTCGATGTGAGAATTGACCAACGGACTAGGTCACCTTCCTCAACGGAATCACTCCTCTCGTCCTTTATTCGTTAACCGAAGGTTACGGACACATACAAAAAAGTGGAATTTTTTAAAGAGATTCGATAAATACCCGACACTAACCTAATCGAATACGAACGTCCTCCCTCCTTTTAACCTTTTGTCTAAATTACGTTAAGAAGGAGAAAGGGAGGGAGGTGGAGGGGGAGTTAAACGAAAATTGCTAATAGAAAAGTCTAAAGGATCCACCGACAGTAAAACACAGACAACGGATATAAAATCGATTTAGTTAAAAGTTTCCGACAATGTAAACCAACTGATTCTCCGGGTTGTATACCTGGTCGCTCACGCACAGTCTACCCCTAATATCAATTAACATTAAATACTGTTGTGATGACTGAAGTAATTCTGATTAATCTCCTTATCTTAACCTTTAGGTGAAAGTATATATGGGAAGATTAACAAACCTATAAAAACAAGATGTATTTTCTGTCCTGTGAAAATCATCAACATTTTTTCTTATGTTTACCTTAGTATAGTATTATGTCAAAACATCGGAGGACAAAAGCAGGGAACCATATAGTACTCGTAAGAGAGTACGTTGTAAATATATTTTAGACAAAGTTATCGACATATTGTGAGTAGTACACCGGTATAATATTGCATAAACCGTTAAAGATATTTAGACTGATAAGTCCGACAAAAGTGAAACAGTATTAAGACTTATTATAAAGTTGATTATACAGATGTACTTAGACTGAGAAGTTTAATAAAAGAACAGTCATATAGAGGTACTCATATTAGTAAACTGGTTTCCAATATTTAGAAATTTGGAGAAGTGTATATAACGATTTAAAGTAAGGTCTTTTCAATATGGTAACTTTATATCAAACGTTTATTAACCTGTAAATCTAAGTTGAATTTTACAGTTCTTAGAGGAAACAAAAATTAGATACATTTATAACTACCGTAATGACTAGGAACTTTTAAACGGGATTCCGTACGTACAAATGACAAACAAATACAGTGTTCGTGTAACCTGAGACACATACAAGATCCGTGGTCCGTATAGGGTTCCTCATTCAAACCGATGAAAGTTCATAAATAAGACTTTTGTTAAAAGGTCTGACAAAGAAACTTGTTAGTACTAAATGTAACTATCCAAACTTGGAAGATGTAACTCTTACACAGAACGATACTGGTATATCAGTAGAAAATTAAGTCTGATACTGGTCTTATATCAAACTATTCTCGTCATTATATTTCTATTTTTTTAATTATGTTCTTCTAATGTCATGACTGGGTAAAAGTCATCTTACGTCTTAAGACTCAACTAAAAGACCATAACCCGTAACGTGACTTTAAACGAATAGGTGTGAGAACTACCATCAAAGGAAAAGGTCGGTGTTATAAGGAGGTATTGACCTTAATCCCTGTGTCAGACACCGGTGTCTGGGTTCGGTCGGATTTCCTGGGGACACTCATGTCTTGAATACAGGAACCGGAGTAACGGGGTCAAGAAACGATTAGAGTCGTCGTCTGACAGACAATGGGCACCAGTGGGGTTCGGTATGTAAGTCTACGGTAAGGACACTTACAAGGTGTTGGCACCATGTAAAGGAAACGGTCTCCTCCCAACTTCTTCTATTCTAAAACTTACGTCCAAATTAGATTTTCCACCCGTAGACTAATTCATTTCGTAAACCAGGGGTGTGAACCGTCGTATAACCTTGGTGGACATATACACATACAGATACACACTCGCGCGAGTGAGGACAGACTGAGAAACGCTGGGGTACCTGACATCGGACGACCCGAGGAGACAGGTACCTTGAAAGGTCCGTTCTTATGACCTCGTTCACCGGTAAAGGAAGAGGTCCCCTAGAAGGACTGGGTCCCTAGTTTGGACGTATAGAATGGAGAAGACGTAACCCTCCACCCAAGAAATTGGTCGACTCGGTAGTCCCTTCGTGATTCCTAGAAATTTTTGATCACGGTCGAGGTTACGGAGACTAAATTAACCACACTCGATACTGGACCAGTAGTCTTAAAAATAACAAGGGTTGTGGTAAGATTATACACCTTTTGAAACTCATGGTGACTCTCTTCCGAAAACACCCCGTAATAAAACGCCCCCCACTCCACTCGCCCCCCGCAACGGGGTCCAGGATTACGGTCGTACACCCCAGAAACTAGAAACAACCCCGTGCTTCCTAGAAATCAGCGTCATACCCCTGAGAATCAACGTCGCACACCCTAGATCAAGGGACTGTTCTCCAGCTTGGACCCCGGGGACGTAACCCTCAAGTCTCAGACTCAGTGACCCGGTGGTCCTTCAGGAACATCTCGTATAAAATTACTGGACGATAGTCATACAAGGTCAGTGACTAAGGGACCGGACCCGGAAAACGGAAATACAGGTGTGGTTCAGTATCCGTAGGTAGAAGAAGTGGATGGCACTAATTTTCGAGAGGTAGTATGAAGAATCAATAAAGAAGCCCAAGTCCTTTTCTTCTCTCTTCACTCCTCATTTAAACAGCAGATTTTCCTTCGTTTTATGACGTCCGTATAAATCCCCTGATTAACTCAGCTTTCGTTCCAAAGTCTAAGGTTTCCTCCGTCAAGACCCTTTACACCGGAAACGAGAGAGACGTGAGTTCATGTCGTGTATTAACCCACGGAGTAGACGTTGATTCCATAAAGTATAAGGGGTACGAGTTGAGAGGACACGGAACAACATCTCAGACTCATAACGAGGTTACGTCTCCCCTTCGTCTCTCTTCCTTGTCAAGGGAGAAGACAGGGTGTTTCAATCAGGGTGTCACTTAGAAAAGAGACATTGGGTCAAGATTATTTTGAGTTCTGGCCTATTGGTCTAAAGTCTCACAAGATAAACCCTCGGAAATGGGTCTACACACTCATCGAAGAGGGCGGCAGACGCCACGGCAGACGCACCCCCTCGAGGCCCTGTTGGAAGATTGGTAAACACAGTCCTCGGGACTCATTTACTCTTGTCTTTGTGCTACCCCACCTAAATCGGGAAGGGACCTTTCCCCTACCAAAGTTATGAGAGTAGGGTGTGTCTGAAGGTCCCCTACGAAACTTCCCTCGGACTACGGTCGTCCGGAAACTCGAAGGGGCCTTCTGTTCCTAACACAACACACGTCTAAACTAAGGTCACCCGGCTTCTTCCCCTTCACCTCTACTGTACTCCCACTCCTTCTTCCTACTCTTCACCGACGACCGACAAGAGAAGTGGTGTTCCGTCGGTCCTCGTCCGTAGAAGTAAGGGCCACCAGTTACTTAAACACCCGGACACACGTCACATAGTAAGATTTGGGTGGTATAGAGAGAAACTTAACGTATATAATTCTCGTTATAATATAGGATCGTATAGTCCTAGAAAAAGTTAGGTCTTTTGTTTTTACTGTTTCGGTAAAACAGGGACAGAAGTTTAGTCATAATTACTCGTCATAATTACTCGTCATAATTACTTCATAATAAAAGTAAATAACAAGACGGATCTATTACACACCAATTCATAGAATGACAAATTTTTAATCAACACTAAAAATTCAAACGTATTCTTCTCTTTTCTAGTTTGAAACATTGACTGAAGTTAATCATAGAAACAACTCGGTACCAGTCAGTAAAATAATTATGTTTAGGTAGATCAGTTTCGATACCAAAAAGGTCATGAATACATACCTATACTCTCAACCTGATATTTCTTTCGACTTGCGGTTTCTTAACTACGAAAACTTGACACTATAACCTCTTCTGAGAACTCTCAGGGAACCTGACGTTCCTCTAGGTTGGTCAGATAGGATTTCCTTTAGTCAGGACTTATAAGTAACCTTCCTGACTACAATTTCGACTTTGAGGTTATGAAACCAGTGGACTACACTTCTTGACTGAGTAAACTTTTCTGGGACTACGACCCTCCCTAACCCCCGTCCTCCTCTTCCCCTGCTGTCTCCTACTCTACCAACCTACCGTAGTGGCTGAGTTACCTGTACTCAAACTTACTTGAGGTCCTCAACCACTACCTGTCCCTCCGGACCGCACGACGTCAGGGACCCCAACGTTTCTCAGCCTGTACTGACTCACTGACTTAACTGACTGACTATCTCAGTGTCCGGGTCCCTGGTTGACTCCTTCCACTAGACCGAGACCTTACATCCAGGGTGGGGAAATAGACGTAGGGAGTCCCGGTCCACACTAAACTTGAAACCTTGAAGACTCTTAAATCTCCCCATTATAGCTACGTATAAGTGAGTCACTTAAAAAGACTAAGTTTGTAATCACAAAGACGTCGTCTTTTGTCGTACTGGAAAGTCATAACTCCGTTTTTCTTTTCTGTCAGAATCCAGACGTCGTCACCCCCGACACGTTCCTAGACCCGGTCCCTTCCCGGAGTCTCGTGATTCAGGTCACCGTCACTACAACTGTTTTTAAGATCACTTTGATCTTTACCTCTTTCGTTAATCTTCTGGTAACATCATAGAACCACTACTCTCATCTATGTACCATTATCCTTATTTTTTCACTTTGTTGAAAGTTAAAAGTCTCGAAAAACCTAACTTCTGACCGTCTATTCTATAATACCTGGACCGTGACCATTGATCCTAGTTTTCTTTTAATGAGCGAGACAGACACAGTCGAAAAAAGGGGATATTTTAATCATTCAATCTATTCTAAAGATCCCTAATATCGAAAGGTACTTGACTTACGAGGACTTGAAATCTGAGTTTAACGATTAACGGGTGTCGTAAACCATATTATCAAAATTTTATAACATTCAAACTACTAATTATTTCGTATCATACTATATGAAATACGAGATGTGAAATCTTATGAGATAGGGTCCACCGAGTTATCTTATAAGATTTCACGTATAAGTACCAAATAATTAGTAATTTAAATATAGTAATAACATAAAAAATTGATAATATTCTTACGATACCTGTCAATCGTTAAACTTAGACTTCAAGTCCTTTAAGGTGCCTGTCTCCATGTTAGTACCACAGCGTTTCTCAGTCTGTGTCAACTCACTGATTCGTATGTAGGGTCCACCGAGTCCCCATTTCTTAGGCGGATGGTTCCGTCTCCTACTTTCTCTACACCCAAGCTAGGGACTCAGCCCTACTAGGGGACCTCCTCCTTTACCGTTGGGTGAGATCATAAGAACGGACCTCTTAGGGTACTTGTCTCCTCGGACCACCCGGTGTCAGGTTTCCCAGTGTTTCTCAGCCTGTGTGACTCGCTGACATGCATATGTCTCGTTAATTTCTACTGTGTCTGTACCCTTCTACAAAGGTCATTATCAACTTTTTTCACTTAATACTCTGATAAATGTTATCCTACAGTAAATTTTTATGAACCTATCTGAGTTCTTAGATGTCTCATTACCAATTGTCACTAACAAAACAACCCCAAATGAACCATCGATCCTTATTATATGGGTGGATTTGACAGAGTCCATATTTGGGAAAACAACTTCTAAATGCTTACCCCGTGTGGTCTATTAGAGTGCCGGTAGATAGACTTTTCGTCACGTCGTTTCGACGACACTATGACATTCGTTATAAGTAAAGAAAAATTAAATTGGTACTCGTGACTAAGGAACATATAATTTTCCCATTAAATAAAAATTCAAAAATTTTTGATGATAAAGGAAATAGTCGTAGTTACAACTAAGTTAAGAGTCGATCGCGAAAATTCTTTGTAGGACGAAGACGAAACTCAAGACGATCATTGATAAACAACAATTTCGGTTACTTCCGTAGAGTATTGAGATGGAGATGGTCACTTTTGGTTCTGTATAAAAAACGCACTATTGAGGGAATTGATTCGTATCCGAAATATCAAATCATAATGTATATGAGAAAACGAAAGATCTCGTCTTACAAATAAAGTACCTCAGTTATAAAGGTCAAATGATCAATAATTTTTAGTACAAAGTATCAACTCTTCTTTACACCCGTTATACTTTTTACTTATAAAATTTTAGTGTCGTAGAAGAACCAATATGAAATGTAATAGCCAACGAAGTTTTGTTAAATAATAGATAGGGTTCACCTCACTAAATCTTTTTAAGTTAATAACCGACTGGTGGATCTTTACGATAATTGATTGGAGTGAATCAGTCGAACGACACACAGAAGTATAAGAAGAACAGGAGACATTTGTGTAACTGAAAATTAAGTTCTTATTTTCAGGTTTCTACAAATAACGTAACAAATATTATTGAGGTTTAATCTTTGAGTAATAAGTAGTTTTCCTCTGACGAACTTATTTGGTACCAAATAGGTATCGTAAGAAAAAATCTTTAAAAATAACTTGATATCAACGACATTTGTGTGTAAAATGAGGGTACGAAGAGATAAACTGGGAAGAGACTGTAAGGAACTCTGAAAGACGAAAAATAAAAAACTAAAATACGAATGGTTCTCTACAAACATATACAAGGGTTTCAACTACCACGATCAACCTTAGTACATTAAATTAATTTATAATATATTTAGTTACTTTATATTCATAATTCTAAACCAAGGTAATTTTGGTTCATCTTTAGAAACCGTTCTGAACTATTTATGATCAACTTTTTTTTAGGATATTAACTTTATCTACACCCAATTTGTTAATTTTTTATAACCCCTTTTACATTCAGATCCTCCTAAAAGGGAAGTGGAAAGAACCTGACTTTTCGTGACGTTATACCCTCCTACATACGTCCTTTCTGTGACCTTTGAAGTCTTCCTTCTCCAAGTAAAACTCTGTTCTCCGGAACCGGGACATAGTTTTCGTCTCTTTAACAGTAAGTAACTGTACAGTACTTTATGTTACATATTCCAATCATAAATAACAAAAACAAACACTCGGAGACTAAATTGAGAAATATATTAAAATTTTTAACCCCTCCCTGTTCTACCCCATCCTCCAATTCTTCTTGTTCGATATTAGGTACAAAATATCATTGATATTCACCTCATATTAGAAATTTTCAACACTTAGTGACACAACGTGTGGACTTTGGATGTATTATGACATTTACTCGGTACAGACACGAGCGCGAGTCAGGACAGGGTGAGACGTTGGGAAACCTGACATCGGGTAATCTGAGAAGTCAGGTTCCCTAAAAGGTCCGTTCTTATGACCTCACTCAACGGTAAAGAAGGAGGTCCCCTAGAAGGACTGGGTCCCTAGAAGGACACAGAGGACGTGACGTCCGTCTAAGAAATGGACGACTCGGTTACCCCTTATAACATTTAGTTAGTATGGAACTAAATTTTTTAAATATCTTTTTTTGAACTAGGGTCCACGGGACTTATACTTTTGTGGTTGACATAACTACCAGTTGATTTAACCTTTTTTTTTATTAAAACTGGTATTGTCTTGAACTAAACGTAATAGTCAAAGGGAATTATATAGTTGTCTAGAGTAAAATTAAAAAAAATATTGTGGTTTCAGAATGTTTCACTCGGTATCAAATTTTCGTCCGTTTTGAACGATAAATCTTCTTAGGAAGTCACTGAAGTAAAGAGTTCGTTTGATTAAATTTTTTTTAGTACTAAAGGATATAATCTAAAGATCTTCGGTTTTATTATAAAATCAATAAAAAAAATTAGAGATCGAGAAGTGGTTAGGATATATTAAACTCCGTTAACCTAAAAATAAAGGTCATTAGACACAGTAAGTTTTATGTCTGGACGATGAATCGATGTTACCGAAGAACCCTTTAGGTTCTCTATTTTTTCGAAATGTATCGGAATATAATTGGTAATTTACAGAGACCAAGACTATTCAGAGAAGGGACCGGGAGTCTTCCATAACACAAACAAAAGGACATCCCAATAGGCTTAAAATTGTGTGACTCTTAAGATAATGACAGTCTACGAGTAGGTTTGAAGATCACCTTCCTCTCAAATGAAAATTAATTTACATCTGAAAAGGAAAAGTCCACATCAACGTCTTTCGAAGGAAGTAGCAATACGAGAATAAGATTTTCAGTTCCCTCAACCATGTTCTGACAGCATTTCTAGTGATGTCCACTGTAGTTTAATTTGATATGTCTTGAGGTTTACATACGAACTTTAGAATACACCGTGATCATAACTTATTATCCGTTTTACAACCTTAATACGGTGTAAAACCCCCATATCCCTTTTCTAAAATGTCACTATTACTGACCCCTTTTTTTCATCTGAACTTTCGTATCATAAAACACATTAAACTTTCATTATACCTATCCTGGACCACTCCGACTTGTCACTGTCTTACTTTTCAGGATCCACTATCACAACAAAGTACCTGGAACGAACCCACTGATCCAGTTTCGTTTTAGTATTGGTGTGAACTTATCACACTAGGGGAGTGACTAGGGAAAATTTAATTATACCGTGTGTTCATTTCATAAAACATATCTTTGTAAGTCCTCTAACATAGTACAAATATTAGTTAGAAGGTAAATTTTTTGTGTGTTCTCGATAAATCATCTTTTTTACTCCGTAAACAGAGTCTTAGTAAATTTTGAGACATTGTGACTTTTTTTATTAAACTAGACTTATAATTAACTTCTTCGGCATTACGAATCATTTTACATCGATTTTACATTACCATTAAAATCTGAAGTATAAATTTTATACCTTAACACAAAGGATGTGTGACCTAATATACGTTTTACCAACGTATTGAATAAATAGAAACAAAATTTTACGAAACATGTAGGATTTTGTTAGAACGTTAGTCTTAATAGTCGGGTGATTCGTCGTTCCTCAAACAAAACAATTAACGAGAACAATTTGGATTAATGGTACCCCACCTCACCGATGTTTCCCCTCCTTACGGGTTTCTGGTCGTTCCCTTTTAAAATCCCTCTCCAGGTCATACCGTACTCACCTGTTTTCGTCTGGAGTCTCCTGAACCATTTAGTGAATCCGAACCCTTTGACAATGTAAACAAAAATCGGTCACTTCAATAAAAGTTCACGACAACAGTCTCCATCCAAGGAGGGAAGAAGGTATTTATACGTGTAAAAATACAGACACCGAAGACAGGTCCTCGTAAAAAATTACAAGGTACTTGATCCCGACTCGTTGAAAGAGATCTGTTTCTCGGATACCGTCACGAAGTAAGTGTCCATCCTAGGCTCTTGGTCAAAAATAGTTAAGTACTTTACGTGTAATTAGTCGGTATATATGGGTCGTGACACGACTCACCACCTACAAGATTCTACGGACCCTAACGAACGTCCGGCCATCCATCGTCTAGAATCTCTGTCCGGGAGGGAGTCAAGTACCCATCTCGTACTCGGTTTTTCACCATGTGTACTTCTTTACCTCGGGTTCCTGTGTCGGACCGGACCTTCGGTCTACAGGATCGGTGCGGACCGTGATGGTAGGAGGTCGTCGAGAAATCGTTCCTCATATGAAGTCATTGGGTTATAGGACATACTTGACAGCACAATCAGAATCAACCAGCCCCTAAGACTTTAAATTTTACAAAACTTCTTACGGACCTTAGTATACTTACTTACACATATAAGGTATACGTAGTGTTAAACTTCGTATTACATAGTGTGACACAAAAATAAAGATAAAACATTTTTGAGGAGAGGATTCCTTCTCTCCCTGTAATAGTGGCCTCTTTTGATTAGACCGTCTTGGAAAAATATAATCTCATTTGATCTACAAGTACTTTATCTCCAACCATTCCTCTATTTGGAAACTAAATAAATTTATATAAGACTCATCCTGTAGTTCTACTTAACCACAGTGAACAGACTACTCACTTTTCGAAACCCTCTTGTAACTTGATTCGTTACTCCATCAACGCTAATCAAGAAAGAACGACCCATTTACACAAATGCAAAAAGGTGACGATAAATATGATCAATTACACAACATGGACTATTTAGATGAAGGACTCAGGTAGAGAGTCGAACAAGAGGAGAGAAATCTCGACTGTTTACTAAACTGAAACTGTGTCAAATAGTCAACTCTGGGACACCCCACGAAGGTCGGCGACCGAGTCTTCTTTTTCACTCAAAAGACGTTATAAAACAAGGGTCAAGGAGATGGATCTTCACGCACTGAGTCCCTGACTTAAACTCCCGACACTCGACAAAATGGAGGACAGTGTATGAATACAAAAGTCGGGTTCTACACGAGAACTAGTAAAGGACCACCCCAGTGGCATTTTGACGTAGGTTACTCCGTGTTGAAAGTCAAAATAGTATTCCCACTTTAATTTAGTTAAACCACTGACAATATGGAGACTACGACTTCCCGTGATTTCTACGGAATATGTACGGTTTGCTAATTTTTGTTTTTGTTTTCGAGCAGGGGGTCTTGCTGACGTTAGGGTCTCCGACGTAGAGAACTGTCCCGGTCCTCCCGTTCGACCACAGAAAAAGTAAAACACAGTTACAAAGAATTACACGTAAGTGTACTTGTTTTCCGTTATTTGAACTCAAGTTGTGGTACCCAGTCAGTCCGTCTTGAAATTTTCACATTAAAAAATTCGAAAAATAATATTTTAAAACAAATGTTATGATTTCTTGTATAATATTACGTGGGAACACTGGGTCAAGGTGACTTATGGACCCAACAAAGTAGATATCGGGTTGTACTCCCCAAAACTTCGTTTAGGGTCTTTCGTGTTAAGGTGTGTAGACATAAAATCACACATATAGACTTTACGTTCCTAAAGATAGTTTTTGGTTTTTTTAAACACATAAAAATTTTCTGGCTAATGATATATATGAGAAATCCTATTACTCATTCCGTTCTTATGTACCAAGATTATTTCTAAAAATCGTAAGTTTTATCTTGGATTCCCGGTTTGACATAACGTTTCTATTGAGACGAAGGAAGGATTCTAAGACTTTCCTCTCGTACGTGTGCGTCCGCCCGTGATTTGACCGTAAATTTCGAGACAACAACTCTATCTTAATATACGAAACACCACGACCCACTCTTACTTGTGAAAGGAGATTCATCAACCACCACCGTCGTATTAATCACTCTACAGTCGGTGTTTATCTTAGTGGGTCCGTCTATGAGGCGTGCGTGCTCGTGTACGTCTCAACCGTCGGTCGTCACTAGATTGTCAACCTAGGAGACACGGGGCACGGTGAACGGCTCAGATTACGGTTTACGTCAAATGAGTGACCACACAGACTTCCGTTCTAATCGACAATGACTAATTATTTGACAGACTCCGGGGTCTCCATAACTAAACCTCAATCGGAAGACAAGGTTGTGGGACGAAGGGCGGTTGTGGGAAGGAAGAGTAGAAGAACTCAATACTCCTTCTCGCCCCTTTATCTTCTCTTTTTCTCCAGGTCTACCCTTCTTTTCTTACGACCTTTCTAGGACATCCTTCATCCAGTCCATGAAACCTCTAATCTCATCGCACGAAGTAGGACTTACGACCTCGGCCCCTGTTCATCGTATGTTAATCTTCCTTAATCTTGTCGTTGTTCATCGAACCCAAATAGTCGAAATTAACAGATAACAGTCCTGTCTCGAGAGGAGGGCTCCTAGTGCCACCGCCCGATGTAGGATTATGAAGATTACCTGGAGGTAACACCCTAATAGAGAGGATTTCTGGTCACGGACAAGAAAATTTTCCTCGGCAACCCTTCGGTCGGACTTTTTGCGCTTCGGGACCGAGAGGGACACTAACCAGGGTAAGATCCCATTACGACCCGACGGGAAGACAGGGGTCCCCTCGTGGAATTCCCCCTTCTACGGATCACTTGTAATTGGGGAGTCGGGGACGAAGGGGACGTATAAACGTCCTTTGTTACCCGACATCTACCTCTAGTCTATTCGGACCTGACGGCCGACGCTAGAGGTTCTAGAGGTGCGACAGAAGAACAATTTTCCAAAGGAATCAGTTATTGTCTCAAAAAGTTTTCTATTCTACAGACAATTTAATCCAAACAGTAACATACCGGAAGGGAAAGGAGGTAGTGGAGAGTTGGGGAGTCCACTTCTTTCGTAACTTCCCTCCCCAGTGGACAGAGGTTTAGGTCCGTGACTTCATCCGACCAAATGAAAGTAAGGACAGTGGTGGTCAAATCTTACATTTTCCCAGATGTCATCCACTCAGAGGAGGGAGGGGGAAAGGGTCGGGTAGACATGAACCACACAACCAGGGAGTCAGTGCAAACTGAGAGACACTGGGGTACGTGACATCGGGCGGTCCAAGGAGACAGGAACCTTAAGAGGTCCGTGCTTATGACCTCACCCAACGGTAAGGGAAGAGAGTCCTTAACTTTGGTCCAGAGGGTGTAACGCCCGTCTAAGAGACGGTAGACTCGGTGGTCCCTTCGGGACATGAAACCCGGGGTGTCCACGAATTCTTAGACTCCTAAAATGCGATTTACCTCTCGCATCTAGACCAAAACGAGTAACAGACTCGTCTCCGAACAGACGACCGACCGTACTCGGTCGAGGTGTCGAATACCTTCTCGGTTCATACCTTCCTCTCGGTCCTCTCTACTCGAAAGACGAAGGACTGGAGACGGGGAGTCGAAGGAGCCGTCCTTTTATGTCACAACCCGATCCAGACCCCAGGAGTTCCAACTTCCTAATACTTTAGGGGAAACCTCGTCTTGCCCCCCATCCCTGTAGAAAGACAGAAATTTGTTTAATGTTCCCAGGATAGAAGGGGGGGTGGGGGTGAGAGACAAACCGTCCCACAAGTTTTCTAAAGTGATAAGACAGAGAAGGATTGAGTGTGATCGTGTATTTTCAGTTCGGAGGCGTTGGAGCTTAGGAGCGAATCTTTCCTCCTCTTCTTTACAGTTAGGGCAAAAATTAATCTTTAGCAAGAAGGGACTAGAAAACGACTTGTGAGACCCCGAAGTCTCTTCATCTCACACCGTCCGGGTCGGTACCCCGTGTAGAAAGGTAAGGAACCTCTACCAAGCTCGAACGCACCCGAGAGGACCCGAGTCCCGACGAGAAGGTCGAGGACACGAAGAGTAGTCG
Organism: Capra ibex; assembly: GCA_006410555.1. Taxonomy (NCBI): domain Eukaryota; kingdom Metazoa; phylum Chordata; class Mammalia; order Artiodactyla; family Bovidae; genus Capra; species Capra ibex. Next base: position 30,045,120 of record SJYO01026388.1, on the reverse strand, counting down.
GGTGGAAACAAAAATTCTGTTGAACGGGGAGAAAGTAGAGTGAGACGACTTTGTAGGTGAGACACCTTTGTAGGGGAGACGTTGGGAGGAGACATACATTCAGGCGGAACCTAGAGGTGAGGGGTGGAAGTCACACTAAAGAGGAGGGTGACCTTCCACGGTCTTCGTTCGAAGGCGGGGTCCGGAAGGAGGGGGAGACACTGACGACGAGAAGGAGGAGGCATTTACTTCTCTTCTCCATTCTCCTTCGACTCAAAGTCCTACCTGTGGAAAGGCCAACGCGAGAATGAGGGAATAAATGTCAAGGATGAAACAGAAGACAAACAAACAAACTACAGAAACAGGGTAGTTTACGTTCTAATCCTTTACAAAAGGCCAAAGTCTTTACTAGAAGGAAGGACACAGGAAGGGACGTCGGAAAAGTCTGTAAATTTAGGGGGAGAACAGACTGATAACCTTTTTTATCTGTGTATTAATCCTTCTTTGTGGTTATAACCTTTGGGTGGAACAAACGGGGTACTTAGAGTATCCTTACTAAAATTAACGACAACAACAAATAATTCACCGACCTACAGTTTGAGTACTTATTAAATTTGTATACATTTACTAAGTCATTCTTGTGTTTATATACAGACTTCCGACTTTCCTGTGAATCCATCCTACTCTGTGTTCACTAAGACAGTTAGGACTTTGGAGTCTGTAACACACCCAAAATATTTCAGGAGACCTACCGTGAATGGCCAAGAAATAAGGATTCTTCCCCTCCCTGGAGTCGAAATCAAGAAGTTAAAAGAATTAAAGACAAAGGGAATAAATTCTTCAGTTTTGTGACTAGAGTAAAGTTTTGTGGGTGCCAGGGGATCCTAATGGTAGGGTTCCAAATCCGTGACTTATCCAAACAGGTCTCAGAACCTCAACACTCGACACAGTGGTCTTCCTTCGGACCACGATAAAAATTTGACTACGTTGGGTAGTGACTTTGTACGGTATGTGTATAGTACGGTTACTGTGTGTGTGACGTAACATTGTATCGCACACAGTATGTATGTAAGAGAGAGTGAGTGTCGTGTAGGAACGGGAAGAACAGGCCGAAATTTTTTCCTTCCGTCGGTTGTGCGGCTCGAGTCACTAAACTCAACTTTCCGACAATTGCACATTTTTGGTTCACGGGGAATCACGAGTCGAACCGAAACTCTGTACACCCTCCCGAAGTTTCGACGCCACGGGGAGAAAATCTCGAGTCTGAACGTCAACCAGGGGTTTACAAATGGTCGTCCTTCTACGGACTGAATGTCCTTCACCCTTCACCCACACCCCCCATTCCCACCCACCCACCCATCCCTCACCCCTCTCCTCCCACCCCCCACAAGAGAACTACACCAATCAGAAAGTAACTGGAACAAACCCATCTCGTCCTCAACTTAATCTTTTACTTTTGTGCAAAGTAGAATCCGTGTAAAGTAGGGTAAAAAATGAAAGGAATCCTTTTTCTTTTTTTAAAAAAAGGGGGTTCACCTCAGTCCAGAGGTTTAAACCATGAGTCAAAGGAAAGAAAGATGTTCTCAGAAGTGAGTGTGAGTAGACCGGCGGATGTTACGTTGAGGGTCTGGTGGCTCCTACCCGGTCCGGGTCATCGACTCTGGCTTCTCGCATCTGAACAGTTCGGCAACACTACTGTGGTGGTTTCCCTTATCTATCCCCAAAGACTCTCGGGTCGACAAACCTAGTAAATACTAAAACGACGGTAACACTTGTGAGAATTCCTCTCTTGAGACGGACTCTTTACGACTAATTATTTCCATTGACTCCAACCGAAAAAAAAAAAAAAAACCACAAGATTGTCCCTCCCTTTATTATATCACTGATTTTCACGTGGTTCCGTAATGAATCTTTACTTGTAAAACTCTGAATTATAAGGTCTATCACCGTCGGAGACTATCGAGAGAGACGTGTCGTCATGGTCACGACTGTAGACGGACGAACAGTCGAAAGATTTACAATACGAGCCCGGAAGATCTTCTCACCCCCTCACTTCAAGTCTTCCGGTGGGGGAGAAGAAGAGGAGGTCGTGAAAACACGACCTGTATAGATCCACACTGATATACTTGGATGAAAAAGAATACTCACCCGAACGAAGAAAGGAAATAGGAAAGAAGGAAAAAAAAAAAAAAAAAACGTCGAAAGTAAAATTTAATATAATACCGGTTGGAAACTGACGATACTAATGTTATTTTTACCAATCCAAACACGAAAACCATAATAACCTTCCTAAAAGATCAAGTTGTGAGACACACAGAAAAAAGAACTTTCGAGGTCAGCACGGACGAGGTCGAGTCGACCTCGTGGACCTTGATTAAAATCCCAACGGACCGAATTCGGGGTGTGACCATAAACTTCAAACGTAGGAGGGATCTGAGTTCGGGTAAAGTGGTGGAGACTTCCACTCACGTCCGACTATAATTAATTGTCACTCAACTAAGTGACCGTAGAAGTTCAGTAATTTCATTTATAAACCAAATTTTATCGGAGAAGGGTAGATTTGATAGGTTGAAAAACGGGGAAAGGAAGGAGGTGACACCAACTGAGTGGTCGGGAACCTCCCACATATACCGGATTCTTGTCAAACTAAGATTTTCCCTTCACTTTATGAGATTGTAGACGTCCGCTCTGACTGACTTGTCGTCCGGCCGGAAGTCACACTGATGCAGCCCCCAAAAAAACGGGTAACACCGCGACTGAGTCGTAGTCAATTATTTGGGAGAACTCTTCCGACCTAAAGAGAACAAATTAATAGTAGAACCTCGAAAGACTCTTGAGAAAATTGTTTGACAGGTAAGTCAAAATATGGGGGATCGTGTAAACGGTCAAGTTTCAGGACAAAGGAGACCCACGATCGCAGGGGAGACCGGATTGTATATTAGTGTCCAGTAGTCCGTCACTATCCCTGACACAATGAATACAGGGGATCACCCTTAAATTAACAAGAGATGATGTCTCTAACTCCTTCCTAAAATCTGTGTTTATAGTAAAGGACGGTCTATTAGAAAATGGCGGGGAGATGGACGGGTCGGGGGGGTGGTTTTTTTAAGATCTTTACAAAGGATTTTCTCTCTTTTCTTTAAAATTTCTATTTATAAAAATATCAACTCAACCCGAAACAAACCGAAACAAAGAAGGACATTTGTTTATGAGTGTACAGGTGAAGTAACATACTGATTCAACCATAGTAATCCGACCCTGACCCACACACATGCACCCCCACACGTACAGACAACCCTGCACCCACACATAGTGTACACATGAATTTACAATCTTTTCTGTGACGTCGGAGTCCAACTTCCTCTCTACTAAAATTTTTAGTGGTGCATATCTTTTCGTCGTCCTTATCACCCCCTGAACACGATGTTTCTAGATTTGTCAGGAACATTATCCCACAGACGACATTTACCTGGGAAACGTACTAACAAAGGGACTTAATCTCCTAAGGAACGACTTCCGTGTTCTGGTAACTTCCTTCATTTCGTAGACCAAACAAAACATTACTCTTCGTCCTTACGTCCCAGGTGCGAGAATTATTATTTGTTTGTCCTGTAACATACGGTAGTAGTGTCCTACAGGAAGGAAGTTGTCTCCTGACTGACCCCGACCTCCTTTTCGGCCTGTCCCGAGGGTTGCTTCTCGAGGTGATTAATGACGGAGACAGACGAAAGGTGAACGTCACTAGTCAAGGTGTAAGAGAAATTCTTTGTCTAATTACGAGATGTAAAACGTTTGTGTGAGGAGACGGACACCCAAACCCCCTCCCCTCTTTTCCGTTTCTTTAAAGTTAGACATCCTAATATTGAAAAAGCATAAAGGGATAAATGATTTATTAACTTTCTCCCTTCAGTCAAAATGATTCATACTTGAAATTATTAGTCCCCTTTACCTGCGAATGTTTAAACCCCCGCCCTGCTCGCCCCCCAACCCCCCTTCCTCAGGAAATAAAAGGTTCGTTATCGAACTCCTGATCTGTCGAGATAGAATAAAGTATTGTACGTTTAATTAACGAGAAAAAGTGCACGAGAAAAGTTCATTCAAAACATTTGAGAGATTGACCTGGACCCGGCTCCTTGAGGTTGTTCAAATCTAGGAAAAATCCAAAGGGACTTAAATTCCTTACACGCGGGGGAGTGTTTCGGCTTCGTCCTTCCTCCCGCCAGACCTCAGAAATCTTATGTTATGTCAGGCTCAGATGCGCCTCCAATTCACGGAAGTTTCCCTTCAGTGCTAAGGTTCATTTACAACTTTAAGTCTATGCCTCTCTCCTTCGAGACCCGCGAGCGCCCGACCCCCCCTTTCGGGATCCGACTCGAGCTGCGCCGAACCGGTCCACGCCGGTGCGGGGGAGAAGTCCGCTGACCATCCTCACTTAGTGCTTACCCTTTAGACGTTCGACCCTCCCCCATTCCCGGCTCGGCGGCCGGCCCAATTGGGTCTGACATTCGCATCGGCACTGTGAGCCGGGAGGTCACAACGCCTCTCCGTCTCGTCGCGCCGTGGACAGGCGCGGCCCTCGGCCCTGCGCCCGCGCCCGCCGGCTCGTCTTCCCGTGGCGGCGCCACGCGCGGTCGGAAGCCGGGCCTCCCCTGCGCCTCGTGACGCCTGACAAATCCGTACTCGCTGTAAATAGAGTCTACAACCTATAAACGAACCTTTTTGCACACCCATGCTGGAACCATTCCTTGAACTAGAACAAAAAGTAAGACTTTAACTAGACTTTTGAGAGGGGTGGGGAAAAGCCGATTGCATCAGCGTCATATTTGGTCTTTACGAAGACGAAACCCCGTGAATCGTGACAGTTTGCAAATATTCTGAAAAAGGAATACTTAGTAATTGGGAAAGTCAAGATCCGTATTAACAGTCAAGTAACTTTAAAGTTATCACTGAGGCCGGGTGGGGGCAGGTTGTTTCATTGATAAGGCGCAACCGAATTAAAATTTAAAACCAAAATAAAATTATGAATACACCGTAGCACTGACATGCACAGCGTTGATGCATCTGAATTCGTGCAAACAAAGTTAGCACTGACTCCCTTCCTGTTGAAGCGTAGACTAAAAATTTTTTCCCCCCCCCAGTAGTATAAATCTCTTCTTTGTCTTACCTTTTCGGTGGGACTTCCTGAACCTGTCACAACACAAATGTAAGATTGCTCCTGTGCAAGAATGTCCCTTTATTATGGGATGAGGAAAAATTATGCAAGGATGAAAAGGGGGGTGTGCAGACATACCCTTTTGTGACGTCCGCAACAAATGGAAAAATGGGGGAGAGAGAGAGAAACCTTTCGTGAAAAGGACGCACACTCCCCCCCTAAACGCCCTTATGGGAATAGTGAAATGTTCACCTTCGTTCCGAACAGAAGACTCAGAAGATATAAACAATATTGAAATCAATGTCATTTGACATCGGGTAGTCACTGAAGACCCTTAAGCATGTGAAAGTCTAAATTTACCTTTCACGATAAACATCGACTCCCGAGGGATTTCCTTAAGAGAAATCCCTTAAGATAACTTGTCAAAATACAAAACAAAAACGAAAAAGTTAGACCGCACTCTATGGGTGTCAGTTTTCTTTGACCCCCCTCAAACGGGGGACGGGGGGTGGGGGTAGAAAGGAGGAGAAAAGGATACCAGGTTTACCAAAGACTTTTCGACGTCGAGTCACTACGACCGTCCTACGTCAGGAAAAGTCGGAAGGTACACTCTCCTACTTTCTCTAGCGCGACGTCTCCCCCACACCCCCCCCCCGTTCAACAAAACTTTCAACAAAACTCAACCCTCGACCACCCTTTCAAGTCAGAAGGGGTAAACCTTTTCCGTCCGACCCAAGGCGAGGACGTGGTGTGCGCGAAAGGTAAAAATCGAAGTAAGTCTCCGTCTGTCTCGAGGAAGGAGAAGGAGAGGAACAAACACTGTGAAAAGACTCCGTCGAAAAGGTGTCGAAACTCCCAGACCGCCGGTACTGGGGTCCGCAGGACCCTGTCTCCTGACCCGCGGGTGTTGTAAAAAGACGACACTCTCCATTTCGGTCCCTAACAAGCCTCCACCAAGAAAAGAAAAAATTTGAAACAGGGGGTTACTCCAACGGTGTAAGAAACAACAACAACAATTTCCTATCGTAAATTTTTGGAACGAAGAGGTTCCGTTAGAAATATGCCGAAAAACCGAGAATGAGTTGACATGGTTCGTGAGACGTAGACGAAAATTTCAGAAGTCTGCTGACATAATCAGTATCGGAGAGTCTCCTCGGTGCCCTGTTACCCCTAATTTCCGGAAAGGGAAGAGAAGGTCCGACGGGGGTTCACATCGAGGTCACGACACTTCCAAGGTCCCAACCGTCTTCCCTGGTACTTTTACCTGTACCTCCTGCGCCTATACTGAGACACCTGTCTCCGACTCAAACTCCTCTTCACATGTATGTAACACTTACTGGTGGGGACCCTAAGACCACACCTTCCTCCGTGAAGCCAAGTCCGCCTCCGAAGGAATGGCTCCTTAGACGAAAAGTTTACACGGTGTTTGTGGTTTCTCCATTCGGAGACCAAAGAACGACTTCTTCTAACCGTGGACTACGGTTTAGAGGGATGAACGGAAACTCCGGAACATATAGACACTCTTAGACATTCATAGTCATTTATTAACTAGTGAATTAAGTGAAGAAAGTAACGGAAGAGAACGGGATTCAGACAGGGACGAATAAAAGAGGTCGAGAACTGATAAGGTATAATTAATCATTTGTCAATTTAGAAAACCGTTCAACTGTACAGAATCTTTTCGGCTTAACGTCGTACCCCACCCACTTTAACAGTCGTCGAAGCTCTTTCAAAGGACCGGCGAGACCTGAGTGACCGGGAGTAGTGGGTCATGTCAACGAAACCTCCCTCTTTTGAAAAAGAAACTTTTTTTTACAAAAGGTGCAAAGAAAACAGAGGAAAACCAGTGCTCTACCTAAATCAGAGAAAAATTGCTCGGTCGAAATAATCGACCCAAAGATTTTAATAAGAGTTTTGGAACTGCACAAATACTTGATTTCACTACCACATTTGACTCTTCTCCAAGTACATTTTCACAGGAGACAGGCCTACTGAAGTCTCGATTGGTCACAAATAGACGTCGTCGAGGGAACGAGACCGTCCCGACCGTCCGGCTAAGGAAGAATCGGAGACTTCACCCATGTGAGAAACAACAAAGTTTCCCCAACTTTTGGGTTTGAACCTTACTCGCTTCCTAAACACAAATGGGAAAATATATTACTAATATCGTTCCGCACTACAAATCGACACTTTTTGGAACGTCTTGGTGAAGAACAAAACTCTGAAGTCGATGACGTCAACGAGAGCACCCAGCTGACGTCCCGACTCAACTTCCTTAACTGGGGTGGTGTCTGAATCGTGGTGGTAAGGACACCGAGTGACAGTTAGACAGTGACGGAAGTCTTTCAGCACTGTCCCCCCAGAACACGATATCCTCAGGTCTTAAGGTAGGACTCTGACAAGTAATGTTGGTACAGTTTAGTGAAAGGAGGAAGGGCTTCCTTGTCATAAACTTCCGAAACTCTCGACTAAACCCTTTATGAAACAGAGAAAGGACAACCACACAGACTCAAGTCACAACAATCACTCCCCACTGTGTCGACAGATTTTAATTTATCTCGTTGAGACGAAACCCAAAGTAATTTTGAGTTGAGGGGGGGTGGAGGGGCAAAAAGGATGACCCTTTCTCCTCCGATTAAAGTACTTTTCGTTTTAAATTTACCATAAACATACACTTGTAATGGTTTTTGAACTGGGGTCTTCAGCCGGAATTAATGTGGAAAAAACACTTTCATTGTGGGAAAAGATATCTTTCAGAGAATCAAACGCCGGTCACCTTAGTCACATCCTAAACAAACCCAGACATTCCAAACAGACACCGAAATTTTTCACATCGTAAAAAAGGGTCTAGTTTAAACTGGTTTATGACCAGACAAGGGTCTAAAATTAACACAACACAACGGGACAGGTCGGCGAACCCTAATTTCAGTTCTGGAGGTGAGACCAAGTAGGAACGGAAAATCAAGACACCATAACAGAAGTAAAGTCGAGAATCGGACAGAAAGTCAAAAGTAGTATGATAAATTTTATTATCGATTTATCTTTTTTTTTACGGGAATCTAGTAATCAGGTTTCAAGTTTTCTGATCCGTGCATGAATTCCACATATGAACCTCCGTCTCGGTCTGAACCTCGTTTCAAGAAGTCTGAAAGGTTGATTACGAAGATGTGACACGATGTGACCGGGGAGAACCACAGTGACACCAAAATAAATAGCAGAATTGTATGAAGTCTGGTTAGGAAATAATTCGAACAAACCGCAAAAAAGTAACGTACAAATTGAGGAATAAAGCATCAAGTCGTGACTTTTGCGTATGTCATGGATATAAGGATTCCTCCCAGGAAGTCTTGTTTGGACCATTCTTCAGTCCCAAGAGAATAAGATAAAAGAGGATAAACTAAAATGGTTGTACGAACTTCTCTTGTCATACAGAAATCAAGAAGTAGTATTTTCATTCGTCCTTTGGTCGAATTCACATTATGACCGGATTCGAGGGAGACATTACACATGGACGAAAGGACAAAGAGGAAGGAAGGAAAAACGTAAAACCTTTTCCTGTCGAGGAAGTCCTACCACTTTCTCTTGACACTTTAACTCGGTAACTCTCATACTATCGATGTTTGGTCAAGATCCTGTCCTTGGAAGTCTTACCTACTTTACAAATGTAATAGTAATAAGTCAATCAAGAAAGTCAGGGTGTTCGGCACCTTTCTCCTTTTTTCGGAAACATGTACATCAAAAATAGACTGACTACATAGAACGGGAAGAAATTTACAAAAGTAAATTCATCGTCTTCTACAATGTAATACATGACTACACGACTGTAGGACCCCTAAAAAAAAAATTGTTCTGGTAAAAAGTAATACTTAAACACGATACACAGTCGTGGAAAAAAAAAAAGACCAAATTTTTGTTTTGTATGTTTGGTATAAAGACTAGAACTGGGAGTAAAAATCTAAATCAAATCTTAGTAAAACGTGGAAATTACTCCGACAAGAATGAAGGATAAAGGTTTTGCGTTTGGTTTATATCTACAAGATAAGTTTTTTGAAAATTTTGAAAAATTTGACGACCCAATAAGAAAATCCCCCTAAAAGGGGAACTAGAGGACTTTATTAGATGACACTTATGAACTTGTGTCTTTCTAACTAAATTTGTGAAGACAAGATCTTCGGCATCGGACTTGACTCGAACGAACGTAACTTAAGTCTCCGAGACACCGAGACTCGGACTTGAGGTCACAGCACACCGTTAATTTGTAGTCCGGTTACTACCCCTGAGTCACAGGTAAAACTAACTTCAGGTAATAATTCAGTAGACATTTTTCATAGAGCGGTATTATACGTTAAGGGAGAAGTATGACGGAAAATAACCCTCTGGTACATTGGTCCGTAAAGGAAATTATATTTCTATTAATTCCTTTGAAAGGTTTTTGTAGAGAAAGGTGAGGTAGGGGAAAATTTTTGTTACCTCATTTCACGTCCGACTTCAGAACCAAGTGATGTCTCGTGATTGGTAGAGTTACGTTTATAGGAACATAAGTTTTATCTTAAAATTAGATTACTCAGTAAAAAAACTCCCCCTCCCCTTCTCCATCGATCATTAATTTTACTAAAATTATATTAAACCCCACTCCTATGAATTTGGTAGCAATCTGGACTTACTATAAAGACGAACTTTGAGTTACTCTAAGTACACATAAGTATATAAGCATTTCTCCCTTAAACAAAAATTTTTTTTAATAAGAGGAATGATAGTTTGAAAGTAAGTCGTGAGGATCAGGTGGGTATGATTCAACACTGTAGAAGTAAAGCATTTTACCTTTTGTTCGGGATAAAAAACAGACGTCCAGAACCTGAAGTCCCATACAACACATTGACTCCGACAACTATCTAGACATCCCCAGTCGGGTCGTGTCTCGTGTGTCGACCCTTCTCGTCCGGCCGTCCCTTCACACTTCCGGTCGTAGGAGAGCGACCATCTAAATACCCTCCGTGTGTCCTCAGGGCCGGGTCGTTACTACGAAATCCTGGGACCAGTCAAGGTCACTTCAAAGGAAGGACTCGAATCCACTTGTGTAAGAATTAATCAGGAAGATCAAGACCCTTTAAGTTCCGTGTGTGGTCCAAAGGGATGTAATACACGACCGAGGTTCCTATCTTGCAACAACCAACAACCGATTCTAAGTGTAGGTCTAGAAACGTCCCGGTCTCCCTCTTCATCCTAAATCAGTGAATGAAGGGTAATTTTTGATAGGACCAAGACTAGGGGCGAGGCCAATGGACCGACTCGAGTCCTCAGAATCTCGACCTTAGAATCAATATCGAGAATACAGGAGAAACTTATTAAAGAGTCTATTCCTAGACTCTACTTCCACGACTAACACTCTATCCCACGACTTGACCCTTACCTATGTCTAGCATATACTCGATTTGTCAAGGAAGGTCGGAGTTTTAAGATACTAAACCACAGAGATAAATAAGTACACACTCATATATTCATGGGTTTCGAGACACCTAGAGTCTTGAATTTTATAATCACAAGACAGAGTAAACATTTCTATTAGACCATAACTCCGAGAAAATAAACAAACCCTGAACTCCTAAAGGGATCTGGAGGAAAAGGTCTGTTTAACGAGAGGACAGAATAGACCACTCAACATAAACATACCGATAACTACCTCGGGAAATTACGGGAGAGTATAGAAGAGGTCACTGAAAGGATTACCGACGGGAGTTTTTACAAACCACCGAATGCAGAAGACGTTTAAGAAAACATCGTTGTTCAACGACCAACTGAGGAAAGCCTGGTATTCTTTTACAACATATAAAAGAATCACATCCTAACTCTCGACTTATGCTTCGGGTAACCAATTTTCTTACCGTTAAGTCCTCTTTTTGGGACTGGAGCTACAGTATGATAAACAACCATTAGTTCGAGACTGAGGGTTCTGTAACAGACGTTCTCTGATATTAAATTTTGTTTCAACTATTTGGTCAACTCATGGAAAAATTTTTAATGACGAAATTTCACCTATACAACTTTTATAGTTGACGATTAATAACCGAGTGGTCACTTACTGTAATAAACAAAAAGGACAAACAGTAAAATTATAATACCTTATTAGTGAGTCTATACTTACGGTTCACTAAAGACGGTATTTTCGGTTAAGGTACTAAAAAAGTTTAAGTAAAGTTATTATACATTATTTGTTATTGGAGACTTATTCAGATGGATTCGAGATCCTAAAAAAAAATTGAGTTCTGAAAATATTTCATGAGGAGTCTCGATATGACGGTTGTATACGGTTATTGCTACTTGACAATAACTTTCCCGTCTATCTACATTTACTCCGTCCCCTCCTCTTACTTTACTTGTAGACGAAAAAAGTCGAGAACGGTCTTTAAGTATTGCCTGGTTTTTATTGTGAGCTCGAGTGGTCGGAACAAAGTTGAACACAACCCATATCCTTTAAAAGAAAAAAAGACAGAAAGGTCAGACCCATACGAGGTAACCGAACATATAAATTATAATTTAAAAATTTTAATTAAAAATTCAGTACATATACTCTTTCTGACCAGACAGTGTTCGCACATCCACACAAGACATAGGAAAATTTGTTTCTAAAGTCAACAACTACGCTAAATTACTTCATAGTCACATATAGTTTTGGTTTTAGAATTTAAGGTGACGTTTGTAAATAACTAAGTATATATTTCCGGATGGCAAAGTCCACGTGTTAATTTTTCCTCGGTGGTCCCTATTATTTTTGACCTTTATTTATACAAAAATGGAGAGGAGAACCAGGTATAGTTATTCCGTAAGTCATTCACTAAACATCCGACAAAACCCACTTTTCTCTTAGTTTTACCCTTTCACTCACTTATTTTTTTGTTTTGTTTTACATGACGTTTTACAACATTCCCTGACAATGTCTCAAGAAAACTTATTACTCCTTAACGAAGGACTAATCACCAACCACTGAAAAAAAATTTTGGGGTGGAGGGTGGGGTTCTTTAAATGGTAGTCCCTCCTTGACCATATCAATTGTACAAAGAAAAATCGTTCCGGGAGGTTTCAGTTTACACACTAGGTAGGTCAGATTCTTTCAGTAAAGGAGTCTAGAATCTTGGGTGTCGAGAGGATCCATATTTAAGGTAAAGTTTTCTTCTGAAAACTGGTGACCAACTCGTCTTCTACGATCTCTTCTCGTTTCAATGAACTTTCTTAAAGGAAGATGGTTTCTCTTGAATGTTCAATATTTATTTCCCCTTTTTTTTTTTTTTTTTTTTNTTTCCCTTTTTTTTTTTTTTTTTTTTTGGAGTAGACCTTACTTTTTTTATATAATACAAAACAAAGACCAAGGAATCCGGAAACACCTTGTTGGTTTCTTGTAATGAAACCAAAGACTCCAATTTTGATAAAATAAGGGGAATTCATGTGACACAAATACCAAACTCCCTCTTCTTCTTTATCCTTTGATCCTTGCCCGATTTTACTAGATTGGAACTGACAGATTAAGACGTCGTAAGCTTTAAGTAAGATTTGGCCTTATCAAAATGGGTGAGACAAGAAGATCGTATTTTTCATAATTATTTTTTATAACCTGGGAGTCAGTGGTCTCTTGATCTGACAATATGAACCGACTTATAAACGACTACTAGACACTCAAATTGTCTATCAGAAGGGGTTTTCAGTTCGAGCAATTAATATATCCGTGGTAATTACAGACGAGAGGTATCGTGTCAAAACAATAACCACCATAATGGTAAACTGTTAAGTCAAGTAACTTTACTTTTCTAGCTGAGTATAAAATGACAACTTGAGTGACAAAGTACACAAAATGGGGGAAATCTAATGACCTCACCACTCATTTCTTATGTATGGTTTCCCTTGTGCAAAACCTGGAGATTATCCACTTTAGATGTGGTCACTATGTCAAGGGTTCTTGCGGTTGTCCTTTATAAAAACCGCCCATTCATCCCTTTAAAAAGGGATGAGTAATTCATAATCCCCGTTTTTTACTTTGATTTTAACGACCCAGTGAAGGAAAAAGTTGACAGGACCTCGAGGGGTATTATAAGTCCCAGGGGTACCTGTGTCCCTTAAGATTCGTTAACACTGCTTTGACCAAGTTTTAAGTCGGACCCTTTGTGTCGAACTTCCATCAACCCCACTTCCTCCACCAGATACACTTAGAATTAAAAACGCTAAGTAATCTCAAAACACTACTTTCCTTTGTCAAACGACGAACGAAGTTCCCATTCAAGTAAACGTAAAGACACGTTCCTTCATCATTACTCAGTGGAATCTAAAGTGGGGAAGAACTAAAGAACGACTGAATTGAAATTAACTTACCTGCTCATTAGTGTTTACTTAATGGAACTTTTATTTACGGTAAATCCTTCCTACTTATCTTCTACCATGACCTCCTTACCTTTACCTGATGTTCCGAGTAGGACAAATTTACGTAGACATGGTACTTTGATGACCTAAACTGTTATGTATTCAATAAGGTATCACATTCCTCTACGAATGTTGTAAGTTCTACTATTTGAAAGGAAATTGTAGGGTAGATCAGTTAGGTCAAAGGAAACCTTATAGTGTCAATCTTTCTTAGAGTGTCCACTCGATTAATCTATCTTAGAAAGCCATTTTCTGGGACCTACTCTTACTTATCTTTTTTCACCTGCAAAAGGTAAAAGGGTAGGTACAGAGACCTATGAGGTAAAGAAGTTAATCTTTTATTTAAATTTTCGTTAATATACATACATATATCTGAACGTATTTTACATGTACTAAGGACCCTTTGGAAATAACTTTAAGAAAGTTCTTTGTCAACGTACCACCGTTGTTTTTGACATAATATGAACAAATCAGTGATTCAACACAGGATAAGAAAACACTGGGGTACCCGACATCGGGTGGTCCGGGGACACAGATACCCTAAAGGGTCCCTTCTTATGACCTCACCCAACGGTAAGGGAAGGGGTCCCCTAGAAGGGCTGGGTCCCTAACTTGGACACAGAGCACGCAATCATCCGTCTAAGAACTGGTGACTCGGTGGCCCCTTCAGGTATAATATGAATAAGACCAGCCTAAAAGGATCTTACGAATATAAAAAACCTGTTCATAAAAATATTTTCTGGATATAAAACACTAGTGGATCTTCGACAGGATTCTTTGTTCGAAAAAAAAAAAAATTTGGGTCCTTCAAAACACAAAATTCTTTAGATAAAATGGTAAAAGGTTTGTTTTCTCTAGTGACTCTTAAAAGGTGATACTTAACGCACGAGTGTTTAAATTATTAATGAGTATGAATTTTATGTAAATCATGGACTGATTATTACCCATTTTACACTCACGTGAAAACGGAAATAACGGTTATTCCAGAAGACTCTTCACTCGGTATCTACAAACATTAAGAACTCAGATTCCAGACTTAATTTTGTTAGGTCGTAATCAGACCAATTACGTACCAGGAAAGTTTTTTTTACTGTTTATAAATTCTTGGAGGATAGAGACAGAGTCAAGGGATCAAATAACTTCTAAGTGAGAATTCATCGACTTTACGAAAGGGACTCTCCTAAATAAACTTAACCAGGAAGTGTACGTTTCCTATGACATCCTCTATTGAGGGGTGTACAACAATTTTCGTAGGACTAAAACAACCGTCCTTATACTTGTAGACAACACTCCTTTCTTTTTCAAAGTACGTTTAATGTGTGTCTTCTCTTCCCTACAAGTTCAACTCTTTGGTCACTGTAAAGAACATTGACACGATACTCAGTCGTGCAAAAATTAGAAGAACTATTATATACCTTTATTTCCCTCCCACTATCCGTCGTCACAAGTAGACTGCATAGTAATAAAATAAAAGAACACCCACACACACACACACACACACACACTGAAGTACCGTAACTGTAAAGACAAAATTTTACTCCTATGTCATTTAACATCAGACACCTTCTGACTGACCTTAGTTGTATGGGCTTCGAAATCTTTCGTCAAAGGCGGGTCGCTTCTCACGTTCTCACTACCTTGGGGCACAAGGACCTTCAAACGTGTAGTCTCATTTGTTTGAACTTTTGGGGAGAACTATCGTCTTAAGTGGGTCGGAACAAGGTAAAAGAGAATTGTTTTGTGTGGCGTTTTCGAGAGTGTTCGACGAAACTACTTCGGTGTACATAAAGGGGGAAGTGTTAAATGTCCTTCAATGAGAATTTTCTTTCACTAAGACCACAAATGACGGACACAATTTCCCTGTCTCAAGGAAAAACAGAGACTATTGCAAACTCGCTTTAAGTCTTTGTGAAATCTCTAATTGTATCAGTCATACACTGATTCTTGTTTCGTTACTGGACGACAGGCCAATCTCGTTTTGAAGACGACACTTAGTACGGGATACTGAACCTCGGAGGTTCTACGTCTTTTGGTCCATAACGAACATATACACATTCCTAGAAAGAATTCAGACTTCTACTCTAACGATATAGAATTTTTCTCCCTTTCTCTTTGAAAGACCCCTTCCATTTCCCAGACAAATATCAGTAAAGTCATTCTGAAATGGAAAAATGACTCACCGGACTTCTATAGACGATTGGTCTTCATCATAATGAAATCCTGTTTGAAACTTAAAGAGTAAAACATAACGAAAAACCAAAAATGGAGAAGAAGGTTTTTGTGTTTGGGATACCGAGACACTCACCACAGAATCGGTTGGAGGAGTATCTATTCTCCCAAGGGAGAGGGAAGGAGTCGGAACCTTCTTTTCGCGTTCCGGCTTGTGTAATTAGTTTTCCTTTTCACTGAAGAGTCATCTGACAGTCTACGACCGAAGACAGGGTCACAAGTGAAACAATACCGTCCACTTCAAGTGGAACCGGGGTGGGTCGCAAAGGTGTTTTTCCGTTTCAAGGTTCATAAGTATACTTGTTCACAATGACGACCTGATACTCCGAACCCCCACCTCCTACAAACGTCTCAAATTCGGAACCCGCCCCCACATCCTTTGCCGTTCATGTCTCCGGTATCTTTTTCGACTCTCTGAGTCAAACTGCGTGAGTCAGCCCAACCAGATTATGGATCACTGAGTTTCGTAATTTTCAGTCTTACTAGCCTTGAGTTCGGTCATCACAACGGACACACGGTAAGTGACGCGATGGTCTATCTCATGATCCACGCCGTCGAGGAATTTGGTTTAGAACACAAAGTAAAAAGACATCGAAAAGGGGTTTGTACTTTTCTGGGATTTTGACTTTACCTTTTCCATTGACTGTTTCGCACGGAGGGGACAAAGGAGGGAATAAAGACGACTAAGTTCTATTGAGACCGATTTGACTAAAGGAAAAGATTACTCCGTCAGTCCCTGGTCTTTAGTGTGAACGACACAAATAAGAGTCTCCCCGACCGTTCGAAAGGCAACGTGACCCCCGAAAGAAAAGGTACAGAGAGAAGAGAAAACGCGTCTAGATAAGGTCTCCCCTCGAAGTGGTGAAGTAACTACCGAAATTACTCCTCTTCTCGTTGACCGACGCGATGCACTTGGGTCGTGTGAGACGGGCCCTCGTCTTGGACCGACGGACAGTCTTGCCGTACTTGTAGATGAAGATGTGGTAATTCGGGTAGGGACGGTTGGTCCTCGAAGAACACACCATGACGGCCCTGAAACGTCTTTCCGAAGTGATGGGAATAGGGCCTCTCGACTGTTACTACTTAGAGTCATTCACCTAATGTCTTTTTTTTTAATTTTTACGATCATTACAGTCAAGACGGGGGAAACGTGATTATTGTACAACAAATTAATGTACCGAAGTAAACTACCCGGTTCATCCACCGACTTTGAGTCGTGACCCCTCTCTTTTTGTTTAAAAAAGTCAGAGATAAGGGATATTACTTTGAACTAGTAAATTTTAGATGATTCTTGTTGAGACTTACATGTCCTTCTTTATTTCCAGGTTACGATTAGACAGGTTTTCCCCTGTCCATCCTAATATAACATTATCTCTAATCAAGACTGTACGGTTCCTACTTTCCATATCAAGGAACAAACACCATTAAACAGTCACGAATTTTATACGAAACTTTACATCTACGCGTAAATCAATAGTTCAATACCAGACTACACTTTGTATTTAACAAAGATTTTTTTGAACCTCGATATTAAAAAGTTTAGAATAAGCTTTACCTATTGGGACTTCTAAAATATAGAAGCGAAGGAAGGAATACCATTTTTGGATTAATAGACTAGAGGACTAGCCATAATGTCATTGGTGGATAGTGAAAATAGAATTGTTTAAAAGTCAAGGAATCCAAATATTCGAAAATGAAAAGATAACCAATTTCAACGACAGTACTGGAGAGACGTTTTCCGATGAAACAAAATCAGTAAGAGTTCACTAGAGATCCTTACTACATTCTAAATGGTATTTTAAGGTTGGACAACATTGATATCAACATATAAGAGTCTGACGAAAATTTCGTCTAAAAATTTTAGTCGAGGGAAACCAAAGTCTCAAACCGTAGATTTACGACTTTAAAAACATTCGAAAACAAAACTAGAGTAAAGGTTGTATTCCTCTTCAACCTTCTTGTCATGTTTCTTAAGGGTCTTTGTGAAATGGGTCTAAGTAGTTAGTAGGGAGACGACAGGGTAAACGAAATAGACCTCAGATTTAACAAAATCAAGTGTAAAACCGGAAAGTCTGGAAACCCTACCTACAATTATAATTGTATTTAATCTTAAACTGAATTTAAAAATCGGTTAATTGTTTGGTTAATGAATAGGATCAGTCCATATTAGGTTGAGATATCGATAAACCATGAGTGGGGTGTGACAGGTCAACTGACGAGAGGGTTACTAGAGTTCTGATATAAACATCAAAAGACTTTTCGATTCCGATATTTTCGAATTTCTGGAGATGGTATTATAGAAATTTAAACACAAACACCAGGAATGTATGTGTGTATATCACGTGGGAACTCCAAACCCCTTTTTTTGGAACTTTACAAACCTTTGTTTAACCGAAGGTCGAACTCGTATCATCCATATTAGTCCAGGACCGGTTACCACCACCCAGAAAAGGGAGTAGAGAACTCGTGAGCGTTCTCAGGGGTAACATAGTGATCACGGGTCGCAGGGTCCTCGGGAAGACGAGAGAGGAAGAGACTCCACGGTCCGGGTCACCATTTTCCGTCGAACGTGAGGTCGTCCGGTAGAGGGTCCTTGTACGCGACGACGAAGGACCGAAAGAGTCGTATCGGCGTCGAAGGAGAACTCCCAGAGGAGGGTAAGGAACTCGAAGTAGTAAGTACCTAAGTCTTTTTTCTGACTAAAAAATAAAAGAAACTTGACATTGAGGTAAAATTTTCTGGGTGGAACCACTCAAAACGTCATTGGTGTTTCTTCAAAAAAAGTGTATGTAGGGAGTGGAGGAAGGCGTGTTTCTTTCCAGGATTTCCGGACGTAAAAATAAGGGGTCGTTTTCCGAGTCGTGTCTTAAAAAGTCCAAGTTTACCAATAAGAAACTCGAGACTTCCTTGACAGTGCAAGAGATACTTTACTGTGGAAACAAGGGAGTTTATAGACAGCAACAAATACGTCTCAAAAAAGATTTACCACCAACTTGTAAAAGTCCATGGGTAAGTGACAGGTCATAAGCATCATGTCTTACTTTCAAGTGTTATTGGTCAGTGTCATTCGGTTCTGAGGACGACGGACAACACTTTGGTCAACAGAATCCACACCATTGTACTAACTCTACGACTAGTCCTTTTAAAGGTGATAAAGTAGTCCGAATTGTCCATCTAACACAGAAGTTTACTCAACACAACCCAAGGTACAAAGTACGTGTCATCTCAGGACACAGTCTTAGAGACACTCCCGAAATTTGACCGTCACTACCAAGTCAACCATCTCAAAACTCCTCTTCTCTAAACTTCTTTTGACTCCAGTTCTTTTTATTCATCGGTCTTTAGTGTATATCAATAATTTTTTTTTTATCCCTCATCCTTAATAATCCAAATTCAGAATAGAAGGGTTCCAAAAAAAAAACAAAAAAAAAAAAACCAAAAAAAAAAAAGTCAGATAGATTGATCGGGTAGATCTTTTGTCAACTGGTTTAATATCTGAAGATTTACAATTAGACGAAAGAGTCAAAGTCAACTTTTGTCTGAAACAAAACGGATGACGTCTTGAAGATCCAAGAAAGAATATCAGAACCCCCAAGAATAATATCTAGCTTTTACACTCAGCCGTATTAATTCGGTAAGTCTCGGAAGTCTTCGTCAAGTGAGAACTTTACTGAGGCAGGCGGATGTCGGTAATTTCTTAATTCTTGTTTTTGTCTAGAACTAAAAGAAAAAGTTCAATTGAGTTCGACGACGACTCACCCTCTCAGTCTTTACTGTGGTCGAGGTGACTAATGAGTCGATGACTTCCTACCAAAAAAAATTTATATGGAAGTGCATCCGAGGTACTCCCGAAGGGTCCGCGGTGACCACCATTTCTTGGGTATACGGTCACGACCATCTATATTTTCTGCCCAAGCTAGGGACCTAGTCCTTCTAGGGGACCTCCTCCCGTGTCGTTAGGTAAGATCATAAGAACGGTCCTCTTAGGGTACCTGTCTCCTCGGACCGTCCGACGTCAGGTATCCCAGCGTGTCTCAGCTTGTGTTGACTTCACTGAATCGTCTGTACACGTGTCTAAGGCACTGACTGTGTAATCTTGTGGACTCCCCCGACTATAACGAGACGCCTATAACAAAACAAAAAAAAAATTATCCTTTGTTTACACAAAAACACTTCCACATTCTCTATGACTTGTAAATAGTACCTCGATACTATGTGATCCGTGTAAGACGAGTCATAAAACGTATCTTTTATTATTTAAGGTTGAAAAAGAACGACAACCGAACTAACAATCGAGACGTCGTCAAGTTATTAACCTAATACCTCTACGAGTCGTTATTGTGGACTGATTTATCTCCCGTCACGATACCTGTCTAATTTTGAAGGACGAATATCGAAATTAAATAACTTAAAATCTTGGGTCTCTCACAACTTCGATGATCTTTTTTAATCCTCTGAATCTACATTAAACGGTGTATTTTTACCGTCTTTCAACACTACCACTTCAAAGACACAAAAGAAAGAAAAATCCCAATACAGAAAAAAAAAAAAATTGGACTCAGATATACCAACGGAGGTTTAGTAAGAAAAAAACGGAGTTTTAAGGGAGGACACCGACACTCTACGGAACGGATAGTCGAAAGGTTGAATCAACAGAGAGAAGAAAATGGTAAAGTCGAAATTTTTTGTTTTCACTGTTAAACTTGAAGGACGGACGACTCGGAGTGACTTTCTGACTATAACCGGACTATTCCCCGATAAATAAAACCAAAGTACCGAAGTCTTTAGGGAGAGGGAGTTGTTCGAAAGGTAGTGACGGGGGTAGTCGTAGAAGGGACTATCACAGACCCGACACAAATAAGACCCCGAAGCCCGAGTGGGCCCTCATTGACTATTGTCGGTCGTCTCTATTGTAAGACTCCCCCGAGAGTTTGACCTTGGCTTAGGGAGTTCGGACAGTCGGATCTCTTACCTAAACTTCTCAAGTCTGAGACCTCAGGTGTCTCAAGTAAAGATCTGGATAGTCCATAGTTCGGATCTCAAGAAGAGGTAATTTAGTTCGTCCCTGTTGTTTTACTACGAAAATGCCTCCGAATCGTTCCAGGGGGCTCGGACGGAAGAAGAGTCCGACTCCGGTTCTCGAGAGGACGGAGAGTACCGTAGATATGTTTGGGTGTCGACTAGGAAGCAGAGAGGGATGTGACTCCCGTTCACACGTCCGACCTCACGGATGGTCGGTCATTGGTCTCGAGGTTGGTTCGTCGAACATAAAATGGAAACCAAAGGTCCCTTCCGACTCGTCCCTCACCAGCCAAAAGGGTCGAGACCGACCAACCACAGAAGGGCTTTCGTAGAAAGCAAGACGTACAAACCTCCCTCGTCACGACCACCGCACCGGACCTCTTGGACAGCATTTGTCCGGGACAAATTCTTGTAACGACGACAAGGAGTTGTCAGATAAATGGCTCATTATTATACGGTAGAAAACCTTATTCACACAAGTAGAAGCGACGGACAAAAGAAACCACGAGATTCATTAACTTGACCGAGCCTTTCACGGTAAACACCAAACCGTCGCTACTGATACATTGTAGAACACTAAGGCCCCCTGTCGTAATGACCCTCGGACCACTCTGGGCCTCGGAGTCACTTTAAGACCACCACAGTCGTTTAGGTCTCCTTCCCAAGTGTAGTGGAACGATTATCCAAACTGTCTCCGTCAAACTTGTCCTAAAATAGTTTAAGCATAATTTGTTCTTACCTCCACTTTTAACTACTGACGAATAATGAACTTTACTCAGAAGTAGAAAGTGTAGACCAAGTGTTCCACACGACTAAAGGAAATCCATTTGACTGAAAATAATTGGACACTGTGGGGTGTGGGTCATAAAGTACCTCTATGCGAGGATAAGATCTAACTTGTCCTGACAAGATAGTACTCCAAGGATGGTCACCTTTGTCAGTAGGTTTGCTACAATAAGTAAACTGACTACGGTGGCCACTGGGCCAAAACGACTCCTCCTTGACCTCACCGTACTCGGAAGGTCTTACTCACCCACAACTCTTCGGTCCACCGGGAGAACCCCTTCGACCCCGAGTCCAAACGAGTTCCTCTCTCTTCGGACCCGTTACAGCGAAGTTAAAAGACAGAGGGAGACTCATTAGTAGTGGGAAAGAAATAAAGTCGTGTTTGGGTCCCGGCAGGTTTCGTCGTCTCGTGACTCTTCGTACTTGACACGGGGTTCTCACAGGGCTTCTCTCTCATGTCGCAGTTTCTCTAGGACTTTGACCTGAGGGCGGGAAGGTTTCCCTTCCTGGACGTGGCGAGGTTGTAAAGCGGGGAGTGAAGACTCTTCCTGCGCCTACTGAAGTCCTTTCTGCCCTCGGGCCTCTACGGGAAGATGGGCGCGCACCACATGGGCTAAGCGCGGGGCGAGGGCCTTCTGAAAGACTTTCGTGGGGACCCTACGATGCCCTACCTCGCCGGCGGGATGCAGTGAGTGAGGGGGTATGGCAGGAGGCGCTGCGGGTCGGGGAGCCGCGCGTCGTCGGGCCTGGCCTCGGACGTCTCGACGTCGGGCGTGTCGTCGGGGCCCTTGTGCCACAGCGGCGACCGGGGGCCGGGGGTCCTCCGGGCGCTGAGGATGCGGATGAACTTACGGGGGATGCCCCGGCGGAGGCTCCCCGACCCGAGGAAGCGGCCGATGCCCGGCGGGTGGGTGGACGGCGGGCGGAAGTAGGGGAGGATGTTACGCGTGATAGGGTTCAAGGACGACGGGGGAATGCCGTACTTGACGTTGCCGGACCCGCGACGGCACCCGTTGTAGTTGTCGGAGTTGTCGAAGCCGGAGAAGGGCTCCGACATGGGCCACATGTCGTCGGAGAACCCGCCCCCGCCGGACGGAGGGGGCTACGACCGCGGGCGGAGCGAGGGGTCGAGCGACGGGAGTCTCCCCCGCGCGGCGGACGACGTCGGGCTCGTGGGGGCCCTCCACGACCACGGGCGCGGCGTGTCACGGAAGAGGGAGGGGCCCCGCCGTCGGTCGGACTTCCTGTTCCGGACGTGGGGGTGGTCACCGAGGGGCTGCCGGCCCTGGCGGCGGTGCCGGCTCGTGCACCACGTCGGGTTTCGATGGAGTCGCCGGCGACGCCGGGGCCCTCCGCTCCTCCGGCACTTAGAGTAGTTCTTGTTTTCTTTGTACTGACCGATGTTCTGCGAGGGGATGGGCGACTTCTTCGTCTTGCCGTTCTAGTTCATACTCACGTTGCAGACGCGGTTCTGAAAGCCCGTCGAAAGTTTAGACTTCCATCCGGACCGCACCAGTGGGGGATGGGGGTGGGGGGTTTTGCGCGCCAGACAGGGGCCCTCCTGTGTGTCGCGCGGACTCATGAATTTGGAGGGCGCCCAACATCTAACGCCAAAGGAGGCACATTCTGGGTCCGTACCGTAGGAGCCGGTGCGTCGAACCCTGGGCAATGAAGGGGAGGGGGTTCACAGAAGACTAATTATTTGTAGACCCCAAACCCGATCTCCTAGTCACACCTCAGGGACGGATCGGACACTGAAAAGAAATCGAGTCTGTGCTGTCTCACAAGACTTTGAGTGTAACCCCAAACTAAACAAGATTCTGAAGTGGAACCACAAATTCTCCAAACGTAGGATTTACGGGACTCAGAAACTCGGCCCTGTAAGTGAGGATGTCGGACGTCTCACCCTCGGTTCGATTCCACAACACCGAAGAAGGGTCCAGGTGGAGTCTCACGTGTCACCTCTTGCTGGAAAGTTTACGGTCTGCACGTTGTTCCCGAAGTGAGTCGAACGGGTAGACGTCTTTGTGATGGACCATGTGTGTCCTCTCTTCGGTGTACTTACGGTCCACCCGTCACAAAAGACCCATCTTGAAAGCTGGAAACGTCTGTCACAGAGTCGTCAGTGGGAGGACCACAGGATTTGGTCGTGTTCTTAAGACGGAAGGAATCCGACGACTACTCTACTGTGTCGACCGAAGGTGACCCACCTGTTACCAGCCCCTCCCTTTATGGTGGGACACCCTCGTAGGGGTGCAACGGGATAAACGGATTGCGACGTCACTCCCCGGTGTCCCTCAAAAGAAAGGGGAGGGTCCAACAGGACACACCCACCCGTCGACCGTGGAGGGGAACCATCGAGAATTGGAAGACCAGAGGTAGGAGGGAAGAGACGGAGGGAGGGGTGTGACGTCCAAACGGTGTTCGCTAAATCGTCGTGGTCGTTAGAGTTCTGGGTGGACGCTGAGGTGAGGCCTCTCTTTGGAATGGTCACGTTCCACACAGGACGGTTCAAGTGGGTCAAACACGTGGACTTTGAGGTGTTCGCGGATGTGTGGGCCCTCGCCGGGGTGTTCACGCGGGTGACGGTGTTCTCGATGTAGGTAAAGACGTCGGAGTCCCAGGTGGACTTCCCCGTGACAGGACACCGGGGTCGGTGACACGACGGAGACCTCCTGGACTGGTCTTAGTTGCTTCTTTAACTCTTCAAACTGTAGTCGCTGTTACGGCTGGCCGACCTCCTGTACCTCCTGTTGTAGCTGCACTGGAGACACCACCTTTTGCTCTAAGACCGGCACCAGTCTTTTCTCTTCCTTCTTTGACCGGACTTTCACAGAAACGTTTCTTTGTACCCTTTACCTGACGAGAGTCCCACATCGGAGATACTCAGTTGTCTCGGCGGGGAGGACTTCAACGGAGTGTCGTTGGGTGATGGAGACCCTGGACATTTCCAGTTTGTTCTTTGTCAACTTGGATACCTAGGAATTCTAAAAGTCTTTTGTTTTCCACAAAACAGAACAAAGAATTGAATGCTGAACCGCTCAGTCCCACGGGCAGCGTTCGCGAACATGTATTAAGGTCAAGACGTTTCGAGAGGGACTGTCGTCTACCAAAGGGAGTGAAGAGACCTTAATTTCTTCCTTGGGGTTTCAATGACTTTAGAGTCCCGTATTTACTCCGTTTCTGTTATATATATGGATAATATATATGAATGAATGTGGGGTAGATATATAAACTTGGACAACATAAAACTTATAAACACACTTATACAAACGTATCGGAGGGGTAACGATTCTGATAACGGATCGGTATTAATAAAAAAGTTACTATTAGGAAGTATTAAATAATATGTTAAATAGTAAGTTTTTCGTTATTAATTTTTTTCAAATGTTACTGACCTTCTTAAGGAACATTAAACTCAATTCACAATATAAAAACAGACCACCGGTAAGAAACATCTATTAAAGACGTGTAGACAAAATTCATAGATTCTAAATCATTTGTCTATTGTAATGAAGTCAGTTGGAGGGAGATATTATTACCAAACTTTCACTCCAAACTCATAACGGTTTCAATCCGTCAACTACACAAGTAAGTGTCCTAATATAATAAACTTGTCGGAACATAGTAAACTTGTATTAAACCCCCATACAAACGTCTTAATGGGTCATTATCCATCTTCTTTATTTTTAGAACATACAAAGACATCTCTCAAGTCGTAAGGACGGGGGTTAGTGCCTAAATGGTCTTTCCACCATTCTTCCGAAACGGTCAGACAGAGGGAGAAGTTTTTTTGTCGCAGCAGGGTGGGGGTTTCAGTACACTGGTAAACGTCACCGGTACTCTGAACTCGTAGGGTTACATAATAGACTTTTACACTTCTTCTGTTTTACGGTACAAATTTTGGTGACGTTTTACAAAGGTTTCGTGTCCACCAAAACATACCCACTCCAGACCCCCGTACTCAGGTCCACAAAAACAACAACCAGAAAAAACAATAGTGCAGTTTTAACGTGTTCGTACCACGAGGTGGTCCTTCCTAAACTCAATCTATCCAAGCCCGGTGTGAAATTTTTGGTTTTTGGCCTTTTGCCCATAAGAGCAACAGAATCCCAGTTTCGCCCATTACTTGTAAGGACAGGGGTTATGTAGTCAACATAAACAAAAAAAGACACGTTGAGTCTGAAAGGAGTCATAAACACAAAAATGCAAAATACCAATTAAATTAACTTCTTCTTTCCCGTAACGTTTCAACAAGTTGTTGTCAATGGAGTAACTCACACAGGTCATCACGTCCTTCACTACCGTAGAAATTACTAAACGATGAGTTCTCCTCTCTCGTACGTACGCGGTCTTTCTACCTTACGCAGGGTAAGACGGAGCAGGAGACGATTCGGGTTTCTACTGTGCAACCGTAAGTTCCACATCGCCTGTTACTACATATAAATATTTAGATAAATATGGTGATATGGTACATATATATTATATAAATATTGGTGAATTTTAACACTCGGTTTTGTACATTTTCTAGGAAGAAAGGATTACCGTTTTTTGTTTGTTTGTTTTTTTTGTTTTTTTGTTTTGGGAAAGACTGAGAGACGAATTAATTGTGAGTTACTGGAGTGTTGATGTAACCACTCGAACCCGTGGGGAAACCATAACATTCTCTAGGATTTTAGAACCACGTTTCCACCCCTGGCGTATTGTTGGTCCCTCTTTCTCTGTATGGAAAAAAATTGATAATTCCTGTTAGATTCTATCGAAAAAAACCCAGTGTAAGACTACACCAGTGTGGGTTCAGGGTCTTTATCTTTAGGGTAGTTGGTGACATTGAAAAGAGAGAGAAGGAGAGGAAGGAAGAATTTATTGACTACCTAGTGATTAGTTGGACCAATTAATATATAAGTCGTAAAACCAGACACCGTTGATTACAGTCGGATGTCTTCTCTTGTTGTTTAAATCCTATTAGGTCCCTTTGGATTCTCGGAATGACTAGACAAGGAAATTTATTACTTTGACTGTCATACTATGTAAAAAAAGTTGTCACAAACTGTTTGTCAGGAACTAATATTCATTTGCTTTCTTAGTATGAGACTGTAACTGTAGTTTATGTAAGATAAGGGGTAGTGAGTAAACAAGAGAAAAAAGGGAGAGCACGAAAGAACAATCACCTTTAAAAATGACTCTGGACGTGTCACCGAACTCTGAAGCATTAAGAGACATGGTAGACTGAAAGGGAGACTCCGGAGAATGTACACTTACAACTCGGGTGTTAGTTGTCACCAAAAAACAAAAAAAAAAGAAAGAAGATGAGTTTCAATTTTGACTGGTTTCAATAACCGAAAAATGAAACGATCTTGTTTGATAGTACAAATGCATGACCAAATGTAACAATAAATACACGTTTAACAGTTTTACATTTAATTTATATTTACAACTACGAAATGGTCACGAACAGGTCGCAGAACTTACTTCCCATTCCCTCGTTGTGGAATTGGTATGACATTCCCACCGGAATCTTGTTTAAGACTTGCACTGTCAAATGGAGGGAGGACAAGTACAGGGGTGGGGGTAGGAGGTAGGGGGTGTCTCTGCTAAGGGATCAAGAGGGTGGAGGCAACCACTGACGTAAACAGTCACTAGACTGTCTCAATTAGTGGACGGAGAGTATTTAGCTGTCACATTCTTAAAACAGAAATTAATACCCGGTATTTTTACAGAAGATTCTTTTCGTAAAGTTCGTACTCGGTCGATAACAAACGAAAACAACCTGAAAAAACAAACAAAATGAATCAACTACCCGTCACCCCACCATCGCTCCACTTCTTCTGAACTTAATTCAGGTCTTTACGGTAGGATCGGAACTAGGTCCTACACACACACCTGGGTCGGTCAAGTACCCATTCCCCGAGACCCCTCGCGACCCTCGGACTCCTCGTACAACGGGTAACCACCGCAATAAAAACGAAGTCGTCAGTTGTGGGGTGTCCCTTGGTATCCCTTAGAAGACGCATCCAAAAGACGGGATACACGATGTCATAAAAAAAAAGGGAAGTGTAAAATTGAGTCCTTCATCTAAACGGTGAACACGTTAAATTTTGTTTAAAGTTCTTTCGACAAACTGTCCGGAGACCCGTGAAAATCATACTTCGGGTCCCTAGTATCATCGGACCGGTACACCAGGGTTCCCAGTACACAACCCTTACCTAGATGAAGAACAGGTGACTGTGAAGGTCTGTGATTGGAAACAGGTCAGTGTTTGTTTTCCGTTTTTAACTCAAAGTGAACCATCTGTACTTATCCTCTCTATGAATATCTTGTCACAATCACGGGAGTTACTTTTTTTCGGATTTTCGGGAAGTGTTTACCAAAAGTACAAACGACGAAGTGGGTAATGGTTCAAGTACCATGGTACGTGCAATTCTTTTATTACAACGAATATAAATCTGTGAGTTTTGACGGGTCACAAAAAAAAAAATTACAAAGAAGAAATATAAGTGAATTTGTAGACACGGTTCTTAAACTTTACGACGGTCGTAAAATGACACCTCAATTCTTTTGGTCTGGGATAACAGTATTTACACGGTTTACCACGACCAACGTGATGATTTAAGATGTCTTGGTAACACCATTATTAAAAAGTTTTGTTTCGGGTTAGTCTAGGTCTCATATTGTCATGATGGTAATTAGTAACAAGAAATGAACCGTTTTGTATGGAAAAAAAGAACTCTCAATGCATAGAACTCTCGTGTGAACACCTAAATCGACAAATTACTTTGAAATGCACTCTTCCATTATAAGTGATCCTCGAGTTCAGAGGGGCCGGCAGCAGATGGGGCGACTTGTCTCTGAAGTCCGTCGACAAAACATACCGTTCCGTTTTGGTTTCTTCGGTGGAAAAATTTAGAAAGGAATTTTCGGGACAAGTCTTTACTGTGTAAATTAAGAGATGGTATTCTTTTGTATATCTTTTATCTCAAGGTACCCTCGAATATTCCTGTGAAGATTTAAAAAAGGGGAACCCCCTGTCTTTTGGTGAAATTTTGGAAATTCAAACACATTCACTTGAATAAGGAGACACACACACACACACACACACACACATCGGAAGAAATTTTCTTCTATTACCCTTTTCCGGTCTCGTCTCTTTACTTTCATTAATCTCCGTGTACGACCTCCTAAAGATTACAAAGACCCGATTAGACCAGGTGTTTCCTTCCGACGTGGTGTCTCCCGCCGTCGATTTTTGTAATTACTTATCTTCTCTTCCATGTATCTTACCCTAGTCACTTGGTTGACTTTTCTGTGAAGATAAAGAAAATACTCTGGTATCTCAAGAAACAGGTATTGTACAGACAAAGTAATAGTCACAGACCGGTCTTCTTTAGTCTGGTAAGACTCGTGAAGACCCATAGGTCGTCGACGTTCTTTACAAAGTCATGTGTCTTCGGAGGGTAGTGTAGGTAAAGATTCAAAGTACAGGAATCCTGAGGGTTCAGGTAAACGAATTTCACGACGACTGTCGACGAGGAAGTCGTTCACTCTTCACTAAAATTAGAGTTATATCGAAATTAGTACATTAAATCCGGGTTTTGTGTCGTTCTAAGGTTTTTCAATAAAAATTCGACTAAATGTGTTTATGAGGAGTACGAGTCAAAGTGTCTTATGATATTGTTTGGGAAAGGACCAAACAAGAAGGAAGGTCCAAACTATTCATTACTTGGTGTCAATCAGTACATGTGTAAAGGAGGAGACTTAAACTCTGTCTTCGAAAACAAGTCGTATTTGTACTCGTGTTGATGGAACGTCAAAAGAGGATGAGGGTAGTTCTTTCTTTCTCCTTCACTGTCCATTTACGGTCACCCACCAAACTCATTCTTTAAGAAGTCACACAATTGTTTTCCTTTAACAGGAGTTCCTTTACACCGTGTCGAAGGGTAGAAATCCATTAGACTTCCTAAACATACATCCAATACCGTTGGTCACAAGGAGGGACCTACTCCCCGTCTCGTTTTCTTTGCTTTAAATTGATAATTGTCTTCCCTGAAACCAAATATACTATTTCCACTTGTCGGTGGAAATCCCTACCATTGTGTCACCCAGGAAAAACCCCCTCCCTCCTTCATCAGAGGAAGGACCCTACCGGATCTCTGTTTCTCGGTCGAACAGATTTTCGTGTCCTATCCGTTCTACGGACCGTTCGGGAAGGGTACGAATATTAAGTTTCCGAAGGTATTGACACATTCACTACCACGTGGACCCCTGCTCTGTCTCGACTCCAAGACCACCTCTTGAAGTCAAAGGAATTACGAGGACTCCGGAGGTTCCTTTGACATGTACAGTTATACATTTTGGGACATATCTTCCGTCTAGACCTCTCGAACAGAGTAGGTCTCCTTCTCAGGTACTATGGTTCTTTACTTGACACGACAATACAAACATTTTATCAACTTTTACATAAAGGGTAAACTCAGGAAGGGTCCCTAAGACGCTCCCCCACCTTTTACTCTGTCACGGTGATACTGGGCTGTGGTCCGCGAGACGTCTCCTCGTAGGTCCGATCGTCGGACAGTCACGTCAGGACAGAACCCTTCCCTCCCTGACAGAGGTAGGAGGGAAGAAGGTGTTGTTCCGCCGGGACCATGATAAAGGGTAGGTACGTCCGTTTCCTTCATCCTACTTCGGAGTAGGGAAAGGTACCTTGTGAAAGAACGGCGGAGTCAAAATGTTGCTAATTGGACTGTCACTAGACGTCACTCTGAGTGGTAGATTTCTAGTGCTTGACCCACTGAATTCGGCAAGAAGCCACGATGGGTCCCGGTCTCAGATTTATATGGGGGTTCCACCCTTGACTCTAATGCTCGAGGATCAGACGACCTTTCTCACTTGGTCTCTAAAAGGATCAAGATCCGGACCAAGTCGACGATCATGGACCTACGAGAGTTCTTTCAGGATCTTAAAGGGACCCGGAGTCAAAGGACTAGGTATTTTACTTCCTCAGTAAGGACCCGAAAGAAACACGAGAAAGCCTTCATAATGTAGAGAATTATACGATTCTAAGGTAGTAACAGAGAAAAAAAGGAAAGTCAAACAAAGGGAACCTTCAGACTAACAACGATATCCGTCTATAAACATTAAATCTCTCGTCTACAGTCTCCTTTTACCTTTACTCCCTGTCCGAACATACCTTTTTTGATAACACCGAAGAAGACCGTTTTCTCTAAGCCGAGTGTTTCCAGGACGATTAAACACTCTTAGTACTTGAAAGGGGTCCTTAATTATACGAGTAGACTTTCCTTAGTTCTCAGAAAATTACCTTTATTACCGAACACGAATTTAGTTTGGAGACGAGTTCACTTCATGGTACTTAAGATCCTACAAATCAAATCACCGAAAAACAAAAAAGAAGGTGTAGAAAAAATTAAAAAAAAAATACGGTTCGGAATGAACGTACTTCTCATTCTTTCTGAATTCAAACAACGACGTTTTTCCTTTCTTCCATTTTATATACCCTCGATTTCTTCTCTTCTGTTTTGGTTGGTTCTCTTAGATTTTTCTACAACTTTCCTTTGTAAGACAATCGTTTCGTTATCTCCGGAGCTATGACAAGATTGCCAAGTTCCAAATTTTTTCCCTTATTTCTGTCTACTTCGTCAGTCTCCCTCCTCTCCCTTTCCAATTATTCGGTTCTGTCTTTGACACTCATCTATCTACACTTTCCCCGACTTTTATTCACTTTTCACTTTTTAACGAAATACTTATTTGGCAATTTTTTATCACTCACTTTTTCGTTAGCACGAAGGTCAATAATGACTTAGTGGGCGACCACCGTCGGTCTCCGACTGGACTCGACGCTGAGGTGCGAATTGGATGTACGTCGTCAACCACGACCCGACGAGGACACCCGCCTGTGGCAAAAGATGAACTCACAGTCAAAGTAACACTAATGAACGGCAGTTCTATGTACACCGGGTAAAATGGCGGAACTTTTGGTTTTTTGTACTGAACCAGTAGAGAGGTTGGACGACTGTAATGTTCCGTCCTCTATGTCGGAGAACCATGTAAGTCCTGTGGTCGATCCGGTCCTCGATCCTGGCTCCCTACACTCCCGTTCGTCTAGAAGATGCCCTTCAACTACCCCACACTTCCGAGTCGGACGAAGACACAAAAAGAGTTTTACTCCGGTACTCAAATATGAGTCACTAGGAACAGTAAGGACTACCACACAGACAGTCCCGTCCCTGTGTCGTTGGTAGGGTGTTAGAGAAGACACGAGTCTCAGGTGTCTTATGAGAGGAGGGCTCGTGTAAGTCCGGTCGTTTGTTTTACGGTTAGTATCGTCTGGGCGGGGGCGGGGACGGATGAACGCCTTCGTGACCTCGGGATCCTTCACTTGGCCAAGGTGGTCAACTGAGGCGGGAGGCTCGGAGACCCTTCTCGCTTCCGGCCTTCACGAGCGTGGGTGGTCTTCTGACCAGTTCGTAGTGTTCCTTCCCGATCACGTCTACCATGTTCGTTAAAGGTTTCGACGTCCTAGCGGGAGGACGAGTAAGGTTCACATCGCGTGTGAAGAGAAAGGCTCGACGGACGTACATCTCGATTGAAAACTAAGAGACAAAGTTGTCTTTCCTCCACCCTCTACCCACCAGTGTTTAAGGTTCTATTAAAACGTACCGTCCCGAAGTGACCGACAGAGACCACCTGACGTCCCTCCGTTCACCGGGAGTTCACAAGATCTCGGGACCCCTTTAATCAGGACCCCTAGTAAACTGGGTTCACTGGGTACCTCGTCGCTCGGGTACGTGCGTCTACCGTACCGACACTTTAGTTTCTTACTCCGGGTTAAAATTACTTGGGCAAAGTAAAAATTCTTGGTCCTATTCTGACATCAAGACATGTAGGGTCGAAGGACTGAGATGAAGGTGAAGAGTGAAGGGTTCAGTCGTGAAATCTTCTACGACGATAACGGGTCGTCCGTTCCGGGTGTCTTCAGTGACTACGACGAACATAAATCCCGTCCGAACGGTTTTACCGTCCCAAAGTGTCGTAATTTAACGACAGAAAACGGAACAGTCCTTGAACTGACAATTGTTCAAGGCGTCTGTAAAGTCCTTTCGTTCGACCCCTACCGATCGGAACCTCTGGGCACCGGACGACGTCGGGTCATAATAAGACTTAAGTAGGGTCAAGTTGTGTTAGTAAATGTAGAGACTTTGGTTCGAAGAAGGTCTATAGGGAAATGACTTTCCGAAAGTAGTGAGATCCCACCGATCAAGGGGAAGTTTCGCGGTCTGACTCGACCGTAAAGACGCACGTAAGTGTCTCCGTCCCCCACACACAGTCCGAAGTGACCAAGACCCAGTCGGAGTCCAGTCGTCACGAGGTTTCTCCTTTGACTCCGTCTCTCGAGGGTCGAGGGGTAGTCCTGTCCGGAACCCCCGGACCGTTGACATCGACTTCTCGTGTATCTACGAGTCTGTCTTCCGTGACCCGTGAACGTTTGTAAGTCTACGATAAAACCTATTTCACCCATTCAAGTAAGGTGAAATTTTCGTACCCCCGCCCCTCCGCACACAAAAGATGTTTCCTCTCCTTGGTGTATTTACCTGTAGAAAAGACGAAGTTCACGTGTATTTTAAAAAAACAACGAAGACTCAAATTCCTCCATACAAGAGACAAAATTTATAACGGGTATGTATCAATTGGTCGTATGGACCTGTGTCTCTACTTTCAACTCTTTTTCGTCAGACAACATGGAAAAACAAGGGTCCGTCACATTAGGGTTTTCCGTGCTAAGGAGATTCTTAATAGACTTCTGAACGTCAAATGGGTGGACAATCTGTCGAAAACGTTGGTTGTCTTTGGAATGTCTAAATATCAGTATAACGAAGTTTAACCATCAAAAACAGAAGAGATCAAGACTGGACGTGCACCTAAGGTCTGACTTTTAATGTAAATAGACTTCGTTTGGTAAGTCGGGTAGAATCTATCCAATGTCGACAAAGTAGGTAGGAAGGTTGAAGTCACATTATTGGAGTATATAATGCCAAGTAGATATCGGGTTTCTTAATATACAAGAATTCTCCTAACCGACCCCTTTTTTATTCTTTCTTTTCCTTCCTTCTTTCCTTATAAAATTCTGATCGATATATTGAGTCTGTATCTCTTCGTAGAGAATTTAAGTTCAGGGTTAGAACGAGGGTAGTCTCATTCGTCAATCTTACACTAATCCACCTCTACTTGTGGCCGACCGTCCCTACGACTTAGGGTCGAGAGGCACTCAAGACGACTCCCGGCGACCCGTGGACCACCTGACGAGGTTTTCTCTCCGTATATAAAGAATATTTGTTTGTTTGTTTTTCCGTCCCGTTTCAGATACGACTTCCACGTGTCTGAAGGAAGGAAGGCATGAACCCAAAAAGAGGGAAGATTCCCCACAAACTTTCAAAAAGGACACGAAGATTGACTCGTCTTTGGTGTAGTGCAGAAAACAGTGGCAGAGACGAGTGGTGACCTCTGGGACCACCAATCTCTCCCTTTCAGGGAAAGCTACTCCCATCTTCCACAACCCCCGGACCCTTCTCCCTACCACCCCTCTCTCCTCTCCCCTCCAGTGATCCCAAAGGAGGACCGGATCTGTCACATGGGTGGGACTGACCTGGGAGGTTAGGAGGTTCGTCGTTTCGTACAGAAAATTACGGGATTAGTGGAATCTCACTATCTCCTTCTCTAGCAAATCACGTCCTTTCTTATAGATGAAGGTCTCGAGACACCAATACCCTTCAGTCTTCTCACCGGTGCCCCTGGACACACATCGGACTCCTATCGAAGGTGGACTGAGGAATCGTGGTCAGGACCGTCTGCCCACTACCTGACCCTCCGGTTCCTCCCCACGACCCTCCGACCACGTCTCGACATATAAACTAAACTCAACAATGTCCCGACAGAAACATCATTGGTAAGAAGAAAAATATTTAGCACCATTTTTTTTTTTTATGTGTATTGTACTTTAAGTGGCAGAACTGACAAAAATTCGCATGTCAAGTCACCACAAGTGAGATGAGTGTAACAACACGTGTCTAGAGATTTGTAAAGTAGAACGTTTCGACTTTGAGATTCGGGTACTTTGTTGTCGAGAGAAAACCAGAGGGGATTCAGGGACGTGTTGTTGTAAAGAACTAGTGTTCACGAAAAGAAACCAATTTAGATATTTGAACTAAAGGCATGGTTTTGGTCACGGTCCAAGTGCGTGGTCGATGGGACAGACCCCTCGTCAAGTTTAAGTGAACCGGTACTTATAAGTAGTGAGAGACCCCTAGTCCAAGGGTTTACGGACAAGAGTCGTGAAACTGACCCGAAATCGTCGAATGTCTCAACAATAACCGTGGTGGTTTGACCAGTCCTTACTTTTATTGTTAGTTGAGGAATTTACAAGTGTTCGGACAACCCGATAACGAGTACATTAAAACTCGACGGTAGAACAGAGGAGAGCGAGTCCCCTTACCTTACAGAAGAGGTCGTCAAACTATGACGGCCTGGTACCCCCTCCTGTTCTGGTGAGCGGGGTCAAAAGATTACCTTGGACCCAACGTCCGGAGAGACTACCGTCCAACAAACCCGAGAACAACGACCCGTGGCGAAGGAGTATGTTCAGTGAAGAATTGTTTAGGAGGGTCATCCAACAGGAGGTTCGGTCTCGTCCTCCGTCGATTCATGAGAGTGGGTTAGGCGTGTTAGTTAAACAGTAAGGGACTTTTATCTCAGCAGAGAGGTCAGCCAGGTCAAAGGGTGGGGGTCGCGAACCACCACCCCTACCCCTCCTCCCCTATCCCTCCTCCCCTACCCCTCCTCCCGACCGGAACCTCGTTTCGGTGTAAGGTCCCTCCTCCCAAGGAGGGTCGGTGGTGTGACCCGCCCGCACAACACGGAGCACGAACGTCGGTGGGAACTTCACAACAACAATGTGTTGTCAGTACTTGAGACCTTACAGAGACCAGCAAATGTCGTACTGACACAGTGAGGTATTTACTGTACCAGTTCGAAGTTCCGGGTCTTACTCCAACCGAACAAAAAGTTATCCAGTAAAAGAGGGCGGGTCTTGTTTCGAAGGTCCGAAAATGCTACAGGAAGAATGGGACTCTGAGGACTCTCACCTTTAAGTCCCCTTTCTTTTATGTCCTTATCTAATGTTCAGTGTGCGGTTATCAGGATGTCTACAAAATTTTTGTATGACTTGTTAAACTGGTATGATAGACGTCTATTCTTCGAAAGATCTTTAATCGACCCATGAAGAATCTCTTTGAAAAGTAGAAGAGAGTGAGAACGGAACTGAAAAAGGAAGAAACCAAGTAAAGGAAGTACTCTATTTACTTCTATCGTTGTCTAATTCCAAGGTTTCTTGTATACTAAGTACTCAGTGTAGATAAAAAAGAGATGACATAAGTGAAATTTACCGTAACCAGGTCATCTTCTTTGTCTTTCATTTTATACTGAAACCACGAAGACATCACGTTATTAGTAATACTTTTATTACGTTAAACTAAATATGACATATTCAATGACCCCAGACATCGGTGGTAAAAGAGTAAAATAGAAAATTCTACCCAAGACAATAATATGTATGTTCCTTTGTCTCCGGGTCTCTCTAGTTAAACTATAACTTTATATTTAACCTATTACGTCCCTTTTTTGGAGAATTGGGTCACACGTATCTTTCATGAGACTTCGTCATTAACAAGAATTCATTGAACGAATTATAGTGGGTTGATTATTGATACTAGTCTTGGAAGGATTTGGTACCGGTGATGGAAGAGAGAGGTGGAGTCGTATCATTAGAATCAGGTATCTTATATGCTCTAAATCAAAATTTGTAAAAGACCTTAGAGGTGAAACAATATATCTTAATGTCTCAAACAACTTCTGAGTGATTTACATTAAGTGTGTCGGAACACCAAAAACCTGGGTAAAGGGGGTTCCTTTTTTTACGAATCTTTTAGGAGAGATGACAAGGAGAATAAAAATTTAGTAAAATAGTCTTACTACCTCGAAACCCGCCCCCTCTCCCCCCCTCTCCAACAAAATTTGACACTCCGAAAGTTGTGTTATTACTTTCCATTTAGGTCGTAAAACTGAGTACGTAAGTTAGTAAACAAGTAAGTTGTTATAAATAACGGACGGATAATATGAAATTTATAACCCGGTCCGATTTCATCGTGTCGACCGGTTTGGTCCTCATTTGGGTCCTAGTCCATATTTATTCTGGTCCGGGACTCTGGGGAGGTCTTTATCTCTCACGTACGATACATGTTAAACTAATTACGATAACTGGAGAAAGTTTATTTAATCAAGATAATTATTGACAATTCTCCCTAGTCTAACTTAATCTTTGTACTTAAGGATCCAAAGGAAACTTCGTAAATCAAAATATCCATAAAACCCATAGAAGACGTATATTAAGTAGAAACCGAGTTTTGTTATGAAATTCATTCTTGTCATGTACAGGACTGATATAAACTCAAACCTACTTATTGTCTCTTAAGGGGCAAGGTGAACAATATAAACATGATCGGAGGTACCCCGTTATGGTCTTGACTTAAAGTTGTATTGTGTAGCAATTTGTACCGATACGGACATTCCTTAAAAAATTAAAGTTTTAAAAACAATATTCAGTCACTATTAAATACTCATCCACCAGTATCCTGATGTCATAGTAAAGATGTAATCTGGAAGTCTTTGTACTCAAAGACCTACTCTGGTATTTGTTTTTCTCGAGATTCAATAAACAAAAATTATAATATATTTTGCGTGATACGACTCTACAGGATCCAAATTGAAAATTTATAGGTTCGTAGAGTATTCCTAAGTATGTTAATACAGTCCAGTAATAAAGGAAAGTCTTTCTACATAAGGGTAATATCGTTATTACTACCCTCCAGGACTTTGTTTTACTCGTGATACCCCACCCCCTCCCTCAACACCCTCCACCCCGTCCAGTAGTTCTCTGGACCCAAATAAGGACCACACCGGTCGACCCGATGAAAGTGTTCTCCATATCGGAGAGGTTCAGACAAAGATGTAGACATTTTGCGTCATCATTTTGGAGATTCAGGTAAAGATGTTAAGCTACCTACATTTCGAGCAACGAGTAAAATTATTTCGACACAATTGTACTCATCAAGAGCCCTTTGGAGTCGCCCACCGGAGGTAAGATCGGTGAGACACAAATCGGTTGTGTCACAAAACCAGCCAGCCCACCGTTTCCTTTTGTCCCACCGCAACGGGACGTCGAGAACCGAGTCTCGGAATCCTTCATAACTACTAAGTCGTGCACCGCGAGACGGGACACCAGTCCTGACGTCCACGGGTCCACCCGGAGCAA
Organism: Capra ibex; assembly: GCA_006410555.1. NCBI lineage: Eukaryota > Metazoa > Chordata > Mammalia > Artiodactyla > Bovidae > Capra > Capra ibex. The sequence goes on along the minus strand of SJYO01026388.1, from coordinate 30,007,168 downwards.
TCCTCCTTCGACGGTCGAGAAACCCCACTCCGTCCGTGAACTTTACACCTGGTAAATATTCGTAAGTCTAAGGTCCTGTGAAATGAGTTCGAATCCTCACAGTCGGAGGTAGGGAAGTAGTTTGACGGTGGAACCTATTAATACGAGGAGTTTACTAAGAACGTAAAGTCACGGTACACCGTAGGTATGAATGACAAGGGACAACACGTCAAAAGAACAGTAGTTTAGGTATTCGGACTACTGTTCCGAAAATATAACGAGCTCCCACCCTTATTCCCACTTAACGCTACAAGAAGGATCGGGGTCACTGAGACGAGAAAGTCCAGTGATTTCTCTTTTCTCTTCTTGTTTCTTTTGTTCGTTGGGTCGTGAAGGGTTAGACTCCCGTTTCCTCTGAATGAAGGAGTTTTTGTAACCACAGCTATGATCTCAGTGGGAGCCGTCCGTCCCCAGAACCTTTAGGATCTTTACGAAACATTTTTACTTATGTTGTGAATAAACATACCTTTTAAAAAAATTCCCCCATTGTTCAACACTTTGATGTTCCGACATATATATTAGAAATTCGATACTCTACAGCTGTACTAACAAAACTCTAGTTGGTTAGCCTGGTGTGTAAAACACGATGTTCCAATATTACTCACAAGTAATTCATAGTACTATTGTTGTGGGAGGAACAAACGATTGTTTCCCCGTAAGAGAAGTACACAGTGATTACTGTCCACTACACCGCGTTAATTTCAGTAGATGAGTAAGGGAAAAAAGGACTAAAGAAGGTCTCGACAGTCCACCAGTCTCTCGTAAAGAACAAGGAGAACTAAAAAGAGGAAGGAGAGGGGAAGGAAGAAAAAAAAAAAAAATTTGAAGGAGACCTGACTTGATCTCGAGGAGTACACTCCGTTGTAGAGGGAGGACTGGTCAGTCCGTGAGACCCCTTACGAACTGAAAAGGTCCAGTGACCCTGTGGCAACCCACCTGACCTCGGTTGTAAATACCTCACTTTAAGATCGTCGACCTCTGTGGACGGACGGAGGGTCCTACTGGTCTCCTCAACAAATGAGGGGAACATCTCGACCGGTTACCTTGCTTGAGAAGGTACACACGTACATTTAGACCTTTTTATCAGACGAAAACCTTGTGTAAAATTTATCGACGTTTATAAACGTAGATAAAATTAAATAAGTACACAGGATACGGACTGACCAAGAGACACTACAATCCGTTCAGTGACTTGGAAACTAAATGGTAAATGAATAGAGACTTCATAGCGACTATGTTTGTTCCTTGAAATTAAGTAAGAAGGTTTTAAATACTTTAGGTTGAAACACGTACCACGACGTAAAACTCAAAAGTCTCCGTGCCCTGTCGCGTTAGAGACAACATTTAGGGATCCTAAATGCTAGATTAACTTTTCTACCCGTAAATGTGCATTTTTATCGTGATTGGTATACACTAATACAGGTCATTCTGTTTACATACATGTTCCTATAAGTGACGTCGTGACAAATAATATTCTGGTAAACCCCCCAACAGATTTACAGGTAATTATATCTTCTGACCAATTTACTTCATACTAGTAGATATGTTGTCTTATGGTACGGCGATCATTTTTTCTTACCCGACCGAGAGGTACATGATTTTACCTTCATGATATTTTGTGTCGAAATTCTCTTTTTTCCTTCTCATTATCACACAGAACACGATACTAAACACTTTTCTTTTTTATCCGTAAATTACGTTTCGTAATACATAAGTGACCTATAGAAACTTATCTATATGTCCTTAGACTTTTTTCGTTTGCCGAAAACCCTTCTCTACCCTCCAATTCCTTACCCCTTCCTCCTGTTAGATGGAGTGAAAATGTTAGGATAATAGTGAACACTCAAAAGGTTGGTCCATGTATATTATAGTTTAAAATATGTTAAACATATTATAATAGTTTAATTTTTATTAATTTTACACATGTTATAATAGTTAAACATGTTATAATAGTTTAAGTCAAGTCAAGTCAGCGAGTCAGCACAGACTGAGAAACACTGGGTAACTTGGCGTCGTACGGTCCGGAGGGACAGGTAGTGGTTGAGGACCTCAAGTGGGTTTGTGTACAGGTAGTTCAGCCACTACGGTAGGTTGGTAGAGTAGGAGACAGCAGGGGAAGAGGAGGACGGGAGTTAGAAAGGGTCGTAGTCCCAGAAAAGTTTACTCAGTAGAGAAGTGTAGTCCACCGGTTTCATAACCTCAAAGTCAAAGTTGTAGTCAGGAAAGTCACTTGTGGGTCCTGACTAGAGGAAATCCTACCTGACCAACCTAGAGGAACGTCAGGTTCCCTGAGAGTTCTCAGAAGAGGTTGTGGTGTCAAGTTTTCGTAGTTGAGAAGTCACGAGTCGAAAGAAATATCAGGTTGAGAGTGTAGGTATGTACTGTAATAGTTTAATTTTTTATTATTAATTTTACACGGGACCCTGAAAGGACCACCAGGTGACCAACCCTGAAAGCGAATGTTACGTCGTCGACGTCCGAGGTAGGGATCAGTCCTCAATTCTAGGGTGTACTGAGCACCGGTTTTTTGGTTTTGTATTTTGTCTTTGTTATAACATTATTTAAGTTATTTCTGAAATTTTTACCAGGTGTAGTGTAGAAACCGCAGGGACTACAGACTCACCATTTTTTTTTTTTTTTTTTAGACGGACGTTACGTCCTCTGTGTCCTCTACGACCAAGCTAGGGACCCAGTTATTCTGGGGGATCTCCTCCTTTACCGTTGGGTGAGGTCATAAGAAAGGACTTGTTTAGGGTACCTGTCTCCTCGAACCACCCCATGCAAGGTTTCCTAACGTTCCTCAGTTTGGGCTGACTCGTGTCGTGTCTTTTAGAATTTTAATCTATTTTAAACGGGATTAGGGAGGGACCTTCTAGATAAAGAGACAGGAGGAGTTCAGTCAAGGGTAGACTACGAAGATTGTACATCTCACCCGAGCTTCCCTAAAGATATTGGATCCCGAAGGGACCACCGAGTCTCCAATTTCGCAGGCGGAGACTACACCCTCTGGGCCCAAGCTAGGGACCCAACGCTTCTAGGGGACCTCTTCCTTTACCATTGGGTGAGGTCATAAGAACGGATCTCTTAGGGTACCTGTCTCTTCGGACCGTCCGATGTATCCAGGTACCCCAGCGTTTCTCAACCTGTGCTGACTCGCTTATGAGGTAATTTGCACCTCTATATCCCTTGACTAAGTTGCGCACTACGTTTTCCTACACCCTGTTGTGACTCCCGTCTCTAAACCTCCTACGTCCTCTCGTTCGGCCCACACGGGACTCACCTTCCAAGAAGAGACTCTTGGAGACGACTGGGACGGTGTGAGAAACAGTGTGAATACCCACTGTGGAGAACAGTTCCTCCCTTGACCGTCGGACTGAAGACAGCATTGCCCCCAGTGCAGAAGAACGAAGATTCAAGAGGGACCGTGTAGGACCTCCCATACCGTCAAATAGTCTGGAAACAAGGGTAGCCGTTATTGTAGAGGATCTGGTCATCTTAGAGCCTCAGTCCTCTCTGAGATCTTTGAGAGGGGTAGAGGGAACTGAAAGGTAGGTACCGCTTCTGACTGGGCGGGTACCTGTGGAGTCCGGAGTCCCCGTCTCGACCTGAGACGAGATCGAGAAGACTCAGGTCACGAGAAAAATACTGTGATGTATCTCAGAGTGAGGGGAACCTAAAAGTCAATTCCGTTACGATTCGGTGACTGTCTACAAGGAGGTTCACGTGACTTGTGATAGTCCCGTTTAAGTTGTTCAGTCTCAGTCACGAAGAGAATCCGGTCCGACGAGTCCGTTCAAAGACCCACCCTCATTTCCCTGGTCCCCTAAGGGAGAAGGACGACTTCTCTTCCACCCACTAGTGTGTCTGAGGGTTGGTTATCGGTGTCCATGAGAAGTCTTATATATGGTCGGGAGAGGGGGGGTTCTAGTTCAGGTTGGATCTTTGACGTCGTAGTTTTTAGAAGTGAGGTTTCACATTGTATAGTTAAACGTAGTCACTAACCCATATATTGTGGAGGGCATCAGAGTCTAGATTTTACGTATGATGTCCTCGCTTTGTCATTCTTTTTATCTGCAAACAGGAAAAAAAAAAAAGATATCCTTTTGTTTTTATTTCAGAGTCAGGAACCTATTGAATTTTTTTTTAGATTAAACCCGACAAACTATGGTGAAGATAAAAACGATAAACACACTCAGGGGAGACAGATGCCCTACCTCGACTCAAAGACCCGTAGTCTCGGGTGTCCCAATCCGACCGTTTACGGAGTAGTCGGGACCTGTGACTGGAGATTGGGGTGAGTCAGAGTGGACACGACGAGACTACGGAAAATGAAAGATAAATGCTTTTATTTAAAGGAGGAAATACTACTGAAGTCTTTTACCTGAGGCCTGAACTCAAATATTCCTGTTCTTGGTCGAATAGAGGCAGGACCGGTACTTAGTGAGGGAGAAGGGTGGGTAAAGGTGTCTGTGGACTCAATTAAATCAGAGTAGATTAAGGCGGACGACAAGAGTCTCCCTAAAGGCGGTGGAGCCGTCGTACTCAGTTTTGCCTAGTAGGCTGACGAATTGCTTACCTCGATAAACAAACCTCGACTTACAAATGTTGTCTTTGGTGGTTGGTAGAACAAAAAAAAGTACAACACTGTCGGACCTTCGACTCGGGGTCCCTTTCCCGGAGAGGAAAGGACGAATCTTCTGCCCCAGAAGACTAAAGAACCGAACAAACCGAAAGTGACTTCGAACCTTTCAAGATGGGTTGTAGGTCACAGGGTCCAGAACTACTTATTTTTGCACAGTCGTGATTCGATTAGAAGCCAGAAGGAAAGGTCGGTGTCGAGTCCCCAAAACCACAGACAGAAACCTATACTGAGTTGATTGTCTAACCCCCCCACCCCTACCTGACGTGGTGACTAATTAATACAACGTCGAAGTCCGAGACAGGAAAGTAAATGACTTAGCCACAAATTGTTGAGTTCTGACGTGAAGGAGTTTCTACTCAAACTCGAAGTACTCTAGTATTTTAATTTCTGTTTCAGACGGCACGAGTAACGAGTGGTCGGGAACCGGGACCAGACTGGGGTCGACGAAAGTAAGGGCTCAGGCGGAACCGTGAGGGGACAGATTTCTCCTTTCAGAGGGTCTTCCCCGTCACCCGGTGAAGTCTCGCTGGAAGCCTCGTGACAGGAACAATGAAAACAAGGGCACTGAGAAGTGAGAGTGACAAGGAAACAGCAGAGCCGTAGAAATAAACGGTCTATGACCACCTACCAACCCGACGGAAGTCACAAATGTATGTCAACACAAAATCGATGACCAGTAAAACGTTTCTGTGTCAGTGTCTCCTGGAGGTACCGAAGAGAGGTAACGAAGGAAAAGATGATAGGGGAAAAGAGAGAAAAAAAAGGAAACGGACTTTGTTCTTCTTACAATCACAACCCCCGTCTTAAATGAGAACAAGACTAGATCTTGGTCAGAAGTCGGAACCGAGTAAAAAGAGGGACGGATTTTTATTTTCGAGTGCAAATGATTTACGAAATGTTTGTGGATGAGTACATTGTAACTCGCTGACATCCGAACAGAGGTAAAATGGTGTCTCCATCAGACCGAGAAGTGTGACGCGACGGGGCAGTGGAGAACTGGTTAATATCAGGTGTGTGTATGTATGTGTGGGAATGTAAATCTTTCCCACATTTTAGACTACATTGCACCTGGGTTTAAAGTCATGCAACTGTAGAAACTCAAACCCGCAACGGATGTCTCTACTTCGGACCTCACCTTTTGTGTAATTTTTACAACTATTTCCCCTCTTTCTTTCGTTGTATTACGAGTTTTATACTGTCTTTATAATATAAATGGTTTTGGTATATTCAATAAAACTACTATTCTGGAGTATGGAAGTTTAATGACCGGAGTCTAGGGGGTTTTTCCCAAAGTTTTTTCAAGTAACGATTTTAGGTCGGGAACCGCATAATCAACTCGGGGGTAAATTCAGAGAATCTAAGAAGAACGAGACTGAAAGATGCGTTGAGATTTCCCCGGTCCCTAGAAGAAAGGTCAGGGATCATTTTCTGATCTTCTGGTGTTTAGTCTTCTGTTTCGGTGTCTCTTTCTACGACCCTTGGACGGAGGATCTCACCCATCTTCTCCATCCTCCGACTATGCACTTCTCCTCCTTCTCCTCGAAATGTTTTCGAGTAAATCACATCCTCTACTGTCGGGGCAGGTGTCGGTGAGACCGTGACTCTTTGTCTCATTGACACAAGTAGTAGTGTAGGGATTTAGTGGTTCTGTTCCGTCTGGTACCGGCTGACCTTGTACTACTTCAAGTGTTGAAAAAGTTCCTTAGGGATATGTATTACTGATCTCAAAATGACGGACTTCCTATAGTCATTGTGGTTCTCTCTTTTTTACTGAGTGAGGGGTTCTAAAGACCAACGGGTTCAAAATGAACCACACAAATGTACGCGCAATAGGGTCTCTATTCGGTGTGACAGTGAGAATTTGATCAAAGACTACTGATATTAAAATATAGTAGGTCACTGCTCAAGAGTCTAATACTTTGTTGGTAATCGGACTTGTGACACAGAGATTTCGTTCAGACTGATAAAGTTCTCTGGGACGTAAAGACGATCATGTCCAAAGTACTTACTAAGACCTCAATCGGGCCGTGACACCAATAAAACGTATGCACTTTTCAGTCCAGTAACGAAACTTCCCGGACCTGACGCAGGTGTCTAGGGAAGGAAAAACGTATTACCCCGAAATGAAGGACCTAATGTTTTTATAATAAAATGATTTCTCTTGCCTTGACTTGAACACCGTATAAAAACACGTTACTAAATTGAATTAAGGGATACAAGTTTTGTGGACAGTCAATGCTTCGCTGATTTACTTTAGTACGTAAAGTTTTAGTTGTCCTAAAAAATAAGTGAGAAGGTGGGATGTATCCCAGTTTTCGAGTTATAGTAACGATGGGGTCAAAGACCAATTTCTCGTAAGATTCGGAAAGATAATACCTTTAAAAGTTCGTAGACATCCTTATCTCTGTTTTCATATTACTTGCAGGTACATAGGTAGTAGATCAAAATTGAAAACACTCAGAATTTATCATATGGAATCACCCGACTACACTTTGAGGGAGATAAAATTAAAAGATCGTCCGACCTTTCTAAACCCCAACCGGAGGTCACTTCGTGTCGTCGGTCCGTAGGTTCCTGTTCCACACTGACCTTCGTACAGTTTCCGAGAAATAGGGGGTGGGGTGGGTACTGCCGACGATAGTGACCGTGATTGGTAAGGACCACGATCGACAACACGTGGGAGAGAGAGTTCAAGACAAAATTTTACGAGAGGACGATCCTTTAAGGATTTTTAGAATTATTAACCAAAAATAGTTTCATTCAACCCAAAATAGTTTACTAAAAAAAAAAATTCTTCTCTTCTGAACCTTCTCTATCAGATAATAGGGACATCAGACCTCTATCTGTCCCGGGACTTTGTCTCTTTCCTTTATCTTACTACGTTCCATTCTTTCTGTCTAAGTGTCACGACATGCTCTAATCAAGACCATCATAAAGGAAATTGTCTTACGGCACCTTTTTAAGTATTAGATTTGTAATCATACTGGTTATTAGTCCCAAACCCTCACCATCTTTCCTATCAGTAAAATAGTGAAATTTTTATGGAACTTAGGTGTGATAAATTTTTGTGAAAAATCAATTATATTTTACTATAAGTTTTTAAAGGTTGGTGGAGATAACACTCGTCGTCCCTATTGACCGGACAAGGGAATCATTCTTAGTGAAGCCACCAGGAAAAACGACTACATGTCACTCTTTGCCAATCATCCTGACAAACACACACACACGTGCGTACGTACGCACACAGACATATTTTCACCAGGGAGAAACCTTCGACGGACCGTCGGTCACCAATCCTGAGCAGTGAAAGCGACGACTCCCGGACCAAGTTAGTGACTAATCCCTTGATTCTAGGGTGTTTGGTACACCCGACCGGTTTCCTTTTTTTTTCACCAGGGAGAAATATATATAAAATCATATAGAGACGTCGTCCCTCACCTGTGTGACAGTCTTGACGGTCTCCTCTCTCTGATTCAAGAAACGACAACTAGAAACCCCAAGTTATAATATTCTTGTAAAGTCTACCTGACCACATCGGGACTGACTCCGGTCAACCTCTTTCCCTACCTCGTAGACGGGAACGGGTGTGATGGGACCCGGTACTTTTGAGTCGTCCACACTCCCCAGACTTGACCACTGGGTCCGTACCCAGACAGGAGAAGTCCTCTTTCACCCAGACTGTCGTCTGTATACAGGGTTGTTGGGACATAGGTTGTCGTTGTGGTCATTTGGAGAACCAAGATCTTTAATAGTGTCCTTCTCTGTCTGAGTGTCCGTTCTTCCTTTGTCTAAGTATCCGTCCTGTCCCCGAGTTTAGATAATTAAAATTTTCTCGACACTAATAAAACATGAATTTGACTATTTCGTATCGTATCCAAAGATCCTTTTTCTAAGATCCCTTCAAATAAGTACCCAATTAATAACATAGATATCCCACTCAAACACCATGTAAAAACAAAAGGAATAAGAAAAAGCCAAGAAAATTTTAGGTGAAAAAAAAAAGACATTGTTTTTCCGTAACAAAAGATAAATCTTTTATATTCCTGTTATTCTCAAAATCAAAAAATTGGGTTAATAGGACGATCTCACATTAGGCGGAGAGGATAGTTCCGTGGACAGCCGAGGGAGGAGAGAGAGACTCCAGACGGTGTGATCTTCGTTCGGGGAGAGAGGGGTGTCGAGTGGTCTCCACCCGTGAGTGATGTGGTTTTTTGAGATCTTTCAAGGTCTCCTGTCGTCCTGCCCGTCAAAACCGCCGTCTGTTATTCGCGGCTCCTTATCCCTTCGTCTCGTGGTAGAGCCCCGTCTGGCCCCCGTCCTGACTGTCGGACCGTGGGTCTCCGCCCCCAGCTGACCTCCCAAGCACCGACAGGGGCCGGCGAGTCCGGCTCACGTCTAAAGACCCAGAGTGGGGACTGGACCAAACATTTTGAACACCGCTCCGGGTCCTCAGGGGTCTACTAAGAGAGAAATTTTTCACGCTGTTCCGACTTAGTCACGTACTTCTCCTTTTGCGTTCAACCCTAAAGCATTGTACTACAAGCGACCTTGAGTCCTTGGCAGAGGTCGTCGTTCGTTCTTTTTCGTGAGGAGCAAGACCAAGGTGTCTTTGACGGCCACCTGAACCTACTGCATTACGTCACTACTGCTACCACAGCGTGACTAAGGACGAGATTTGCGAGGACCGAGTGTTGGACTCCCGGACTGCACCACTGAGACTGGCCGGAGTGGGTGGTTTGAGGGGACCACTCTGGAGTGAAAGGGCTGCGGAAGACCCACCCCGAACTCTGTGCGTTTCCCCTCCTCGGTGGTGCAGGGGAAGTCCCTGGTAGTGGGAAGGGAACCGTCCACCCCTTCCATAACGACCTTCTAGATTTCATACATAAGAAATTCACATCGTGGGGTTACACGAGAAACACTTATGTTAGTGGAGACGTCCTGACCCACTTGAGTGTCCTCCCCAGGACGGTAAATACGAAACGGGTCTCGGACCGTCCGCAGGGGACTGAGAGAGGACGACGAGACGGTCCGTAAAGACTTAGGACTTGGTGACTCCTGTCTACGTCTCTTGGTGGTCCAGGGACTGACCTTTCTATTCGAGACGGACCTTAAGGGACCCGTGAGTGAGGACGAGTCGGTGCGTCAACCCCACTTCCCCTCCACAGGAAGACCCCTCCATTGGTCGACTGACAGGAGGTTCTCGTCAGGTGACCTCCACCACTTGTGTCCGAATTCCTCTCGACTCTATATACGAAGAGACCGGAAACATGAACTGGAAGTATCAAAGACCCTTTTAGTACTAAACACATTAATAAAGGAACGATCTGTCATCTGAGGTCCCCCATGCTTACCTCAGACATTGAAGTTTCGGGTCATCTTACGTTCCATGTAGGAACGGAATTAGGACCCGACTCCTTACTTACTTTACTGGGTCGTCGACCGACTTGGGACACGTCTCACGACCCGTCCCTTCACTCTCCGTGTTGGTCCCCGGTCTCCACCCCTGAATCTGTCGTCTTCGAGTACCTTTCAAAGATTCGTTCCCCAGTGTACCTCGGAAGGTGAAAAACCCTCTACTTGTACCCCACTCCGAACTACCTGTCCTCTTCCCTCCCACACGTCACGTCCTCCGGTGGGGTCCTCCTTTCGGAACGGGGCCTGGAGGACGGAGGGGAAGGAGTCCTTGACAGTGTCTCAGTACTCAGGGTATTCGCCCAAAGGTTGGTGAAGACGTAATCTTCCCTATTGTGGTGGCCTCGACAAAGACTATGTGGTTTCTTTACCCCAACGTACCGGTGTAGACACCACTAAAACTATAGGCATGGTCACGCAAGTACGGACAGGTGGGGCCCCGATTGCTTGGTACCGAACTACGAAGGAAGGAAGTGGTACTTGAGACAGTCTTGAAGTTCTGAAGTTCATAGGAAATCAAGGATTTTCTCGAGTAAAAGGTTTGTGTGCGAGACCACGGCTCAATTACCCACGTGAAGAATGAGAGCACCTTATAAAATGAGTGAGACCGACTTGTCTACTAATAATACCAATGATAATTATAACTCGGATTATTGTTAGTGTCATTATTTGTACAAAGAGTCCCCGGTGACGTACCTATCGTTAATTTCAGATTTTCTTGTATCAGGGGTCCCTGGGTGTTATGTTCGATTAGTCCGTCAATTCCTCCTAAAGAAAATAAAAAAAAATTGAAAGGGGGAATTAGGGTAGAAGTGACACACCCACCTTTAGTAGGGAATTCCCTAGTCGGAATTCCGGTGTAAGACCTCAATAAAGTTTTTCGGATTCCTCCTTTCTTTTTCCCTTTTTTTCCAATTCCCCACCGTAACACCCGGGTCCTCGGGACACTTCAATTACCGACCACGGAGTGGGGTCTAGTCACGACGGGTTATCTTTACGTTACACTCGGTGTTCACGCTAAAATTTAAAAGATTATCAGCAGAGTCTTTTCCATTTTTTCTTTGTCCAATTCCTTCAAATCATAAAAGAAATTGGATTTCATAGGTTTTATAGTAAAGTTGTATATTAGGTAGGTAATTACTATGAACTCAAAGAGACAACAACGACAACGAGATTCAGAATGTTCAGACCACAGACAAAATGGGCATGTCGTATAAAGAGAAGTTTGGTCGGTGTGACGGTCCCGTCGATGTACTCCTCCGGGGAGATCCCGTAATTGGTGTTCTTAAGTCAAGACCCGTGGGTTCGGTCCCTTTCGTAGGTTACTCGTTGGACAGGTCGCGGTCGACTCGTCCTTTTTGTGAGAAAATCATCTCTTCCCAGTCGCTACTTTCTTCGCAACCCCGTATCTCTCCACTTTCAGAGAGACTCTAAGACTTGAAAACACTTAGGTTCAACGCGAAACTCCTCCGACCCGCAAGTCTCTGTCCGGGTCCGTCTTGGTTCTCTTCTCCTTTACTCCCGCCGCCCTCCCCTAAACGAGGTGGTCTTAGACCGGCCCTCCCTAATGGCTGAAACCCCGAAGGAATGGCTACTAGGGCAGATGGAACCTGACCTCTCGAACGGTTCCTTCCTTCCTCGGTGGTTGACGTGGTCTCTCTGAATACGACTCTCTACTTTCCTTACAGTGGGTTGTTGGTTCTCCTTCTCACCTGAGAACCCGGAGGAAGTCGTGTTTCTGTGTCGAACCGGCTTACCTGCCACGGGACAAAGATCGGTGCTCCGGAACTCCCTGTCGCCCCCCACTCCTCCTCCCGTACACGTGAGAGGGGAGGTCGAAAGAGGGATTTATCTTAAACTTCTTTGTACAACTTTTTGCTAGTGGACTTAATAATAGTCTACTAAGATTCAGTAATTTACGCTACACTGTCTCCACGCATTGTCCGTCACCGACGGTCCGAGGGGGTGACGGACATAGTGACTTTACTTAGTTGGAGGTCTGACTCATTACGTCCCGTCCCGACGGGGTAAACCCGACGACGAAGGATTTCTCTTGACCCTAGAAAGGGTTTAAGGTTTCCAAGTCGGGTCCCTAGAACAGTGTCCATCTTCCCGATGAAGTACGGGTCGTCGGTATCCTAAACGGAAGACTCCGAACCCTACTTAAAAGGCCAGTTTCCGATGTACACACTTCACTACGAAATCTCAATCCGGAAAAGTTTCCTCTCAAGACCCCAGTGTTACCTGGTACCCCTGTCTCTCTGAAGTCCGGTTTACAGTCGAATATTCGACACTTCAGCCGTGTGACACACCCGGACCTTCCCGTACTGGGTGACCCAAGAAGGTCTCGGTCCCCAGGTAATCGTGTAAACCTGTCGACCTTACAAATCCGCCGGTAACCCAAAGGTCCACTAAAGATTTCTTTATTATGTAAAAATTCCAAACCCTAACCTTTTACTGGTGTTCTGACTGAAGGACGTTGGGGTTCCCTCTGACGTCAGAACGTCGTACCCCCCAGGATGGGTCTCCGGGTGGGACCGGCACGCTCGCGACGTGGGTAAGGTCCGGCCGAACGAACTTTTGGTGTGTAGACCGTTTGTTTGTCCTCCCTTCGTACAAAGAGGACCCAGTCGGGGCGAGAGAAGAGAGGGTGTCTCCTTCATCGGACGAGGGCCTCGAGTTTCGTAGGCGGACGAACCTTTGACCCTGTTACACATGACTGAAGGACCCAAGGAAGACGGGGTAAGACTTTCAGACCTACGGTCCCCTGTCCGTCGACGAGTCGCTACCACTTCTTCTTTCAGACTTGACTGTTGCTTTCTCGGTCCGTCTCCTTCCGAACGAGGTCCCTCGGACCGGCTGGGCCGTTAATAAAAAATACTGTACCGTCTATAATACAACTACCAAAGTAAAGACCAATAATGGAAGATAATTTTTCGTAGAACTCCTTCTACTAATACCCCCGTAGAAGAAGGGCGGAGTCCTTAGATGAGAGTTTAAAAGTCACTTGACAACAAAAAGGACCTGTATAATAATACTAACAAGAACAATACCAACACTAATACTTTTGACGATCAACAGTTTCCCGAGAAAAATAATCGGTAACGAGTGTTGGGATAACGAAACTCCATTTGTCTACATCTCACTACAGGTGTGTCCCGTGCCTCTCCAGTTCGTGGGGGTCCTTCAGTAGAGGACCACTCCCGGAGGGAGGATCTCACGGTCGTAAAGCGGTCCCCGGTCCCTACGGTCTCCCTAACGGGACGAGGGGAGAACTTGGAGCGACGGTCGTCGTGAGAACCCTGGACACTTATTTACTTCTTATACGGGTCCCACCACAGTCGTGAAGGGTCAAGACCCAGGTCGGGACCAGGGTAGGTGACCCGGTGCGACCACGACCTCTAGAGGACACCCAGAGGCCTCGAAAACTGACCGACGCAGGGTTTGTTTCTCAGTCTAGAACCTTGGTGTCTACGGGGACTTAGGGCTTAACCTTGATTTTACGGTGACAGTGGACCGACAGGGTGGTCACTGAGTTGTCCAGATTTAGTCTATATAATAGAATGGGGGAGTTCGGTTTTGAATCGTGGACGACTTAAGACAGTCACCGTAGAGGGTCAATGGGTCCCCTTTTTTTTTTTTTTTTTTGGAATCTAAAAATTTATTAGATTAAAAAATTTAATGTGTGAATGACGTTTTTTTTACGTCTTCGAATATTTTGTTGATTTTTATACGGGGGTGGGAGTTGAGAGGTAGGGGAGGAAGGTTATAACCACACGTATAAAGTTCTGAAACAAGAGACGTTGGTTCTGTACAAAAGAAAACAACACCAATAATAGAAACTGGGATGGGAACGGACGGAAGATTGTCGGTAATCAGTAGTTGAGGGTGATTAAAAAGGAAATACAAAGAGTGTAGACAGGTTAGAAGGGTAGATTTAAGGATGACGGAATACAAGTCTTATAGTGACAAGGTGTCACTTTGTTCTCTCCCGAAACCTTTGCTTACTGCATCGAGAACCAAAAAAGTGAACTCGTTCACTGCAGGGAAAAAACTCAGAGTCAAATAGACGACTTTCCCTTATTAAGATAGACGGAAAAATCCAATAGTTTTACTTATTTCAACAATTTTACGATCCACGAATTATTTATAGGTGATAATTATAAGAGAAAATTCACCGGAGTTCTTGTGTGAGGTTCAATCTTACGTATGTCGCCAATCTAATTAGAAAGAATTTTTGTGAGGAAAATAAAACTTTCAATGAACGAGTATTGGAAATTTTCCGAAGGGTGACAAATATCACACTCACCGTTTGTCAGAAATTGAGTGTGGAGTCAAGCTTAACTAACCATCACAGACAAATGTTCCAACGGGGCCCGAACCACCCTCTCACGACCCAATCTGATCGTTACAGACGAGACTCCCGTCTCCATCCCTCATCGTCCGTCGGGGTTGGATGTCTTATTTCAGGATGTAATGAAGTAAAGGAAATTGGGAACCTCCCAAGGGACGAATGTCCTCAGAAAGGAGGGAGACCTGACCAGAGGACTAGACGGTATGTATGGTATCTGGGAGCCGGTTACCTTTAGAAGGGGGTCTAGAACTACGTCGACCGACTGAAGGGTAGTGGACTCTAGTGTAGATAGAGGGATTTCTCCTGTTCGTGAGAAATATTGTAACGGTAACCAAAGGAAGACTCGTGAAGACACAGACTTCGTCAAGCCAACTAAAGAAAAGTACAAATAACAAACAGAGGGGGTGTTCTTAGACTTGTAGACTTCCGTCCTTGAAAGAGAAGAAGTGACACACAGGGTTTTCAGATCTGGACCGGACCGTCGTCGCTCTCGAGTCGTAACCTACTAGTACCCCGGGTCCCGAGGAAACTACTCGCTTAGGACAGAAGGGTTCGTCTGACACTGAACTCCGGTTCCTGACCCAGACTAAAAAGAACCACGGGAGGTGTACATCAGGTCGGTCCGTATAATTGAACGGGTTATTTAGGACCTAATCGACTAACGATACCGGAAGTCCCCCTTAAAATGATTCCGTATAAACGGGTACTTAACGTAGTCTAAGATACGAGTTTTCGACATCCAGCGCGGACACAGGTCGGACGGAATTTGTCCAGTGAAACGTGTAGACGACCACTAAACAACGACCTGAAAGAGGAACCATCAAAAGTGTTTTAGTGAACAACGACTCAAAGGACAAAGGGTCTCTGTGGACTATTACACGATCAATGAACCCGGTACATGTAAAAGTTATAAGACCAAAAGAAGAAAGACAGAATTGTAGTACACAGATATCCTTACTTTGGTAGATTTCCCGAATCTTATAATTTTAGGTAGGACGTTTCTGATCGTACCGGGAATCCCTTACGACGTGTTGTCTTTACTACCCATTGTACCTTACACGTTAGAAAAAAAAAGGGTTTCACTCGTTTGAAGGTTTCTTGTTTACTACTTTCTAATAATTCAGGGGACACAAATTTATATAAAAGTAATCAGTAAAAAGATGAGGGTCTGTAGAACAAAATTAACTTCAAAAGAAGAAGTCAAATAAATACAGACTCTAGTGTATTGTAGTTGTGACTTCTCGTGTAATACCTCCTTTTGACAAAAGTGTAAGATGGTGAGATTGTTAACAAAAATAAAAAACAGAGGAGGGTTAGAAAGATGTATACGTATAAAAAATGTATCAATATTCGTCTGTTCCCGAAGGGTCCAACGTGATCACCATTTCTTGGACGGACGGTTACGTCCTCTGTATTCTCTGTACCCAAGTTAGAGACCCAGTCCTTCTGGGGGACCTCAAGAACCGACACTTTAGGGTACCTGACTCCTCGGACCGTCCGATGTCAGGTATCCCAACGTTTCTCAACCTGTGCTGACTTCACTGACTCGTACGTGCGTTAGTCTGTACAAACTCTTTCTATTTACAAAAGACGATTTCGGTTATTATTATTTGCATTCTTTCGTGGTTTATCAAAATGAAAGATATTATTTTACGAGCAAAAAAAGGGGTTTCAGATCCAAAAAATTAACAACTGGAACTCGTTTCAGGTCTCCATATTTTCTAATTCCTTCTTTTGCTACCTTTACAGATCATTTCCTACGGGTTTGAATATGTCTTTCTGTAAAATGAACAAGGACAGGATCTGTGTAAGGATGTTCAACGTTTTCTACGAAGTGAGACGGAATCTTCTTAAAGTGAATGGTATCTTAACCGAAGGAACTCAAAATTTGCGAACCTTTACTATGTTCAGTTGGGAATAATAAACGTCTAAGACATTAATGTTTAAGTAGATGAATTACAAATAAACATTAGGGTCCTAGTTACGACCACCACGAAAACATCTGTAAAAGCCTGTGTGTGTACACGTCTCGTTGTTTTTAAAACTCAGTGGACTATAAGCTTACAGTCGACTTCAACTTGTTCCGTTACCACAGGAGAGTAAAACCGAGACTCCGACATTTGTTCACTGAAAAACGTCAGATAGAGTAAGGTGTAATACGCGGAGAAACACGAAAAACAATCATTGAAGGGACAAATTTTACCGGGGTATGTGTCACGACTTCTCGACGGAGCACAAAGATTCACGTTCTCCCTACACTACAAGGAATGTCTCCTTTATGCACACAATCTCTTCAAAGTAAGTCCGTACTCAATATCACGACAACCGACACTCAAGTCAAAGTTACTTAGTTAAAGATAATTCAATCCACAGAAATTTTTCTTGGTGTGTATTGGGTTTCAACAGATAACTAGTCAACTACTTTTTACAACACTGGTCTCCGACGGTCCTAGGATTGTCAGTACAGGCTATGAAACACTGGGATACCTGACATCAGGTCCGAGGAAACAGGTACCCCTAAGAGGTCCGTTCTTATACTCTCACCCAACGGTACGGGAGGAGATCCCCTAGAAGGGTTGGGTCCCTAGCTTGGGTCCAGAAGACGTAATGTCCGTCTAAGAAATGGTAGACTCCCTTCGGATCTTCTCTTCATTACGACTAGGAGAACTTTTTAGTACCCTCACAAAAGTCTACTGACGTACCTAGTCCAGACCTGTCAGGACCGACAGTAAAACCAGGTGCAATCAGGGTTCCCTTTCTTTTGGGTCCCACAAGATCCGGTTCGTTTTAGTCAGTACCAAGCATCTGAACCTTACACCTTCGTGAGACTTGGTCGATTCTTACCATACAAAGCCATTGGGATATATTTGTCACGAGAGTAAGCAAGGACAGTACATGTCCTCCACAGGAGAATCATTTCTTTTTGGTTATACATATTAGATTCTTGTATTGTCGACGACAAGTAGCTTACACATAATCCTTGATCATAACAACGCCTATTGAGAAGTTTGGTAGGGTCCTCCCTCCCGTACTGATCAGGGTTAATTGTCTACTCTTTTGACTCCGATTTCTCTAGTCTGGTGAATGGGTCCACTGGGTCGAGATCTCCCTCCACCCCTACCCTTACCTCGAGTCGAGTCGTCCTGATTTTACGGGTGTAAGGATTGGTGACGAGTCCTCCCAGTACTGAACGAACGGGACTAGGAAGGGTGGTCCAAGACATTGGTGCTCCTCGGGGTCACACGACCTCCACACTAGTGAAACGATTGTAGACAAGACTAGTGAAGAGTCTTCGGATAATCGGTGCCACCTCTCTTGACACTGAGACGTGAGGTCTCGCTACTTGACCTTGAGACCAAGAAGAGTACGATGTAACACCACCGTTTAAGATCCTCAAAGATTTTTATCCACCGTTTAAGATCCTCAAAGATTTTTATCGTAACCCTGAAGACGAAACGATCTCTTCCCTAATAAGACTGGAAAGCGGATTGTTCCGGGTGGAGGACTCCCACTGTTAAAGTGACGAAGCGTACTGTAAACCAAAGGGAGTGTACACCGGACAGCCTAATATGAATGTCCTTCAGTCTCTCTTGGAGATTGGAGGAGGACGTGATAAAAAACGAAAAGTAAGAGAAAGAGCAGATGAGGAGTCGGGCGGAAACCAAAGAACTTAGAGACTCTTAGAAGAACTCTGGGGGAGGGGGTGGGGAGAGTGTCGGTGTCATTCACACTCGACCCCTTGCACACAGGACCCCTCCCTTTCCACCGGTTCACTGTTCCCGGACCGAAGGTGAGTGAGAGAGACAGAGAGTGGGTGAAGTCTTCATCCTGACGGGGGTTGGGTCGGGGTCGAAGTGGTCCCTCCACGGCGGACTTCTTTCAGGAAATTGCTTGCAGTGGTACACGGAGGACCGGGGTCAGATATTTTTGGCCCACCAGTGTGGGCGGAAGGTTCACGTCCACAACACCCCTAATTAATGACAGACAACCACGAAACTCTACCAGCCTACTTTCAGAAAAGACATCCATTCGGAACACGAAGACTCTAAGGGACGATCGGTGCGAGGTGGTTACACTGAGAAGTCACCCCGCCTTAGTACAACTACTCCATGTCCACTTTATCCTGGACACAAGTCCCGTCTCCAGGTTTAAGGATTGTCTTCAATACGTCTCTACGGAAAAGACCACTATCTTGTACATACAATTTATAACGACCCCCACCATACCCCCGCAGTCGGTCCAGGTCGACTCGCACTGTGTCGTCGGACGTGTATTGGAAAGTTTACACACCACCGTAATGTCTTTAGGGGAAAAGGGTCGTAGACACGGAATCACGAACAGTTTTGGTTGACTAATTTTCTCTCCTAAAACTACCTTCACCTTTACCATAAGTTTAGTACCCGTTGATTGTGGTAAGAGGTGCTCAGTAGAAGGTACGACTCGGTCGGACCGAACGACACTGGACCCCTGTCCCCGAGGTGTGTCTGTGAGACAAGAAGTCATCATTTCGAGGAGACACTTGAAAGAGGAGAGTGGTTCTCGTGGTGGGGACCATTCTTCGGGGGTAGTCCGCTGAGTTGGTCGGGGAACCGGAAAGATTGTAGAGAACCCGTTAAGAAAAGTCGGTTCTCTAGGGGTTTATAAAAGATGAAGGTAACTTTGAAGTCTGACTCTCCCGACGGAATTAATGTCTCCTCAACTACTCTAACACCAGACATTTGTGGTTTCTCTACTTTTCAGACCCGAAACCTCTGTCCTCCTGTGTGAAGTTTAGGGTCAAGATGGTGTACAATAGACCCGTAGGAACCCGTCCGGAGAATTGAGGAGACACGGAATCGAAGGTGTAGACATTTTCAACGAGGAGTGAGTTACACTCCCAATTTACCTTCTGATATGTATTAACACGGGCTGTGTGATATTCACACGGCTTTTCCCTTCTCTCCCCACCACGACTCACTACTAAGACCGAAAGTTTTCGAGTCAAAAGAAAACATAGTGAACCGGTACACTTAATACGATGTCGAGTAAGGTCTTTTGAGGTTCCCCGCCCAACTAAAAAGACCCTACACGAACGGAATGAAATTGGGAGTCGTCACCCAGACTACGGAGAAGGACTCTGTCTGAGTGGAGACCGTCAAGAAGAGACCTACGACAGAGAGGAGACGAAGAAGGTCTACGAGGGTTTAAGAAACCCTATTTCGTAGACGAGTCTTCACGTTCTCCTCTTACCTTAGACGGTCGCCCCGGGTGTAGTGGGTGGGGACGTGGGTCCCGACACCGGGGTGAGTACTTAACTCTACCCCGTCTCTCCACCTTGGACTCCGAAACGACCGAAGAGACGAAAGATCGAAGTGAGATCCGGTCCGGACGCAAGAAGCACGTGCAAACTGGAAGCTACATAGAACTTCGACGTCAAAAATTTTTGCCTCGATGCATTGTTTGAATAAATTTTTTTCTTTAGGGTGTCGTGGAGTCCGGTGTCGCGATCCGGTGTCTAGAACCAATCTTCGTACGTGTCGCACACCACCATCAACCTAGAGTCAGTAGCTTCCCGGGAAGTTTTCGAAAGACTCCGACAGTAGTGTCGTCGTTACCGGGACAGACCTCTCCGACACGGGGCCGACATCCAAGTCTAGTTGACAGGGAGGGTGGGGGTCCCGTGTACCGGGGTGGAAACTCCCACATCTGGATCTTTGTTCATGATCCAGACAACCCTGCGGAGGAAGCCGCTTGATTCGACCTTCTTCTGTCGGTCACGGTACCAAACTTCCACACACGTGGGAGTTTAAACATACAACTTTGGGATTACGGGTTACACTACACAATCCTAACCCTCCACGTATCCAACACTTCCACCTCGGGAGTACTTACCCTAGTCACGAGAAATTTTTCTCCAGAGGTTTTGGTCTTGATTTTCTCTGTGCACATGGGGTTACAAGTGACGTCGTGACAAATGGTATCGATCCTGTATCTTTGTTGGATCTGCAGGTAGTCGTCTGTTTACCTATTCCTTCATCACCATGTATATGTGTTACCTTATAATGAGCCGATATTTTTTCTTGTGTAAACTTAGTCAAGATTACTCCACCTACTTTGACCTCGGATTATATGTCTCACTTCATTCAGTCTTTCTCTTTGTGGTTTTGTCATATAGTTACGTATATATACCTTAAATCTTTCTGGTATTGCTACTATGATATACGTTCTGTCGTCTCTCTGTGTCTACAATTCTTGTCTGAAAACCTGATACGCCCTCTTCCAATTCCCACCCTACTAAACTCTCTTGTCGTAACTTTGTACATATAATGGTATACATTTTTCTACTGGTCACGTTCAAGTCACGTACTTCATCCCGTGAGTTCAGCCACGGGACCCTGTTGGGTCTCCCTCCCCCACCCCTCCCTCCACCCTCCCCCTAAGTCCTACCCCCCGGTGTACACGTGGACACCGACTAAAGTACGACTACATGCCTTTTTTGGTGGTGTTCTAATAGGAGGTTAATTTTATTTATTTGTTTTTTAAAAATTTTCCCCCCGGAGGTGTCGTGGGGTCGGGGAAGATGGTACTCCGGTGTTCAGACGTCTGACCTCCTGCGGGAGTAGACTGGGACCCCCGTGGGACTAACGTCTGAAGGTTGGATGTCTTGACCCTCGACATGTAAGGACCACAAATATTCGGTGGATCTGACACCACAAAAGAATACCGTCAAGTTTCGTGATTCTTCCGGCCGTTACGGACCGGGGAGACTCGGAGGTGACTTTCTAGTAGACGAGTGGGTTCTTCTCAAGACACGAGTCCCCTCTCCTTCCGTCGTGAGGTGTGGGCACCAATAGGTGAGTCTCGTTAGTGAACGAAAGTCTAAAACAGATAACAAAGTCTTCCTTTTATACCTTTTGTGGCTTTTCATGTTTCTTATACTTCGGTCGACTTCGGAGTGGTGAGACTTAATGTTTACCGATGACTTCTTCCTTCTTCGGACCGGTTTCCGACCGGAGTTCGGAGTGAGGAAGTGACCGCGACAGTAGAATCTGGTCATTAAACTGAAGACCCCTGGGACCAAAACAGTAGAAACTTTCCTCCGGTAACGTACCTACTTAGGATTCCAGAACGCAACACCTCCGAGAAGCGGCAGAGGACCTTGTAGGACGGTCTACAGACCCCAGACGACGACCGCCTCCCGTGACGACTCACAGCCCACGTTCTCTCGACCCACGTGGAACTAGGGTAGTGGTCCTAGGTCTCCGGGGACCGAGAATACAGATAGTTTACCTCTTTGGTGGTGGACAGAAGAGGTCGTGTGTCTCGACGAGACAGTTTACTCGTGTACATGAATCCCCGTAGATCTCTTCTCACGTCGGGAGTTTTTATATGGTTCTCTTACCAGTCTAGTACACTTGTTCACTCAGGTCGACGATTACCTTTCATCCCGAACTGAGACCATAGGTAGGACACACGTGTGTCTCTACGGGATTAGTGGCATTAGTTCTTGAGTTTACTTGAATGGTTTGTCCACTTACCCTTTGTTCTCTCCGTCAAAGTCTCGGACCGAAAGCCATTTACAATCGTACTGTCGGTGTTTCGTCCGTCACGAAGCTCTCGTCCACCCTCTGCTCCTCTCCAAAGGACCGGGGACGGGAAGTGGAACCAGTGACTGAGTCACACTTTGTCGCGGACGTCCCTCCTCCTCCCAAGAGTAGGATCAAGTGTCTAGTCGGACGCCGGTGTCACCCCCGTCACTCGACTCAAGTTCCGGTTCCTACTGATTTGTCGGAGGAGTCGTAATTATTGTTATTATGAACCGTAAATAGATCAAGAAATACGAAAGTTTCACGAAATATTAGTAATTAGTCAATTGATCGTGAGTGGTCATGGGGACGACAGACGGACGACACGACTCGTCTGTTTTCTCGGCGTACCCTGGACGACCAAACGTCCCCATAACGTCTCCGTCCCTTTCACTCCCGACCCCGAACACCCCACTTACCCCCGACCACCATAGTCGTAGTTCTTGATTTAAACCTTCCTCTACCAATACTTAGTCACGCCTGTCTACACCCGTGCAAGGAACTGTTCCTACAGTTCGTGTGTCCGTCCCTACACTGGACGTAAACCTGTTATCCTAAGTCAGGAGCAATCTAATTCGTGCCACGAAATGACCCCCAAATCCTAAAGGGATTTTAGTCTAACAAGGTCGGAGACGGCTCACTCTACTGTGGCCTATACCCTACGTAGACACGGGGAGACAAGAAGGCCTGTAAGTCCCTGACCCAGTAACGTTACGGGGTCACCCAAGATCCCAAGACGTACACCGGTTCTAGGTTTGAACCTTGACAAATAGGTTGAACGGGACCTATGCTCCTCTAATCGGAAGGACGTTTCCCAATTTTCGTCCCACGGAGGACCTTCGAGTTGTCACTAGGACTACGACTAGTAACAACCGTCTTCCACCCCACTCCACTCGAAAGAGAGGAAGTGGGCGTAGGACTTGAAATTTACCACCGCCCCTTTTAGTGATGCTCCGCAGGTCCTGATCTATTTCGTCGTCTTGGGCGTCCACATCAGTCCCCTCGACATACATGGTTGACAGTCGAGGGATGAATGTACCTCTAGACTATTGACAACATGAATCTCATCTTTGGTTTCAGTATTCGGCTTATTCACTGGTCTTCTTTCGCTAATCAGTAGAAAGAAGGACTCACTAGTGTTATGAAGACTTCGAAGAGGTGGACGTTGAACGTTAAATCCCGGAACACATTACTGTCCCATTCGTAGAGAATAACTAGAGGTCTGAGGAATCATTTAATTTACCGTCCATGTGTTTCTCCACTCCCTGTCCTCACACCGTGTCGGAGTGTTGTGAACGGGACAATCTTGTTACAGGACCATTTCGGACACCCAGAGACCCGACGGGTCCTTGGGGTCTTGGCTTCGGACACCGACCGTCTCGGAGGACCCCGGTCAGGGAACACCACTCTATACGTATTTAGACGGCTAATCGGAACTAAATACCAGGAGGAGTGACGGACCCCGACATGGAACAGTCTAGAGTCCTTGATTTTCGCTCCGTTCCCGAACCGAAGTTGAACCGACCTTCTGGGTCTTTACTATTATTATTAATTGTGTCGGGTTGAAGGTGAACGTGTTATTTGTCATTAATTACGTATATCGTCAGATCCCTCCATAGATCTAAACCTAATACTCGGAATCAACAGTCTGTCCCTTTGACTCCGGTGCTCCAATTTATCGAAAAAGTTCCGGTGTGCTCCTGAGACATAGTATGGACTTTATTTTAAACCCGAAGGGACAGAGGATCAGACTCCGGACCTAGTATGGACAGACAGTTGTTTCCGAATTCTTTTAGTTTGAATCTGTGTGTGTGACGTTTTTTCCCGTAAAAGGGTCTCCAAATCCTTTTTTATTATGCACTTCACACCGTGACTGTTATAGATTTGGTCTACTAATGACCTCCACGACACGAATGAGACACTCCTTTCCGTTATAAAAGATATAAATTGACGAACACTTACGTAAATTGACGTAAATTACATTCCATGGGACCTCCTCCGGTACCGTGGGTGAGGTCATAAGAACGGACCTCTTAGGGTACCTGTCTCCTCGGACCACCCGATGTCAGGTATCCCTACGTGTCTTAGTGTCTGTACCGCCTTCGCTGAATCGTGCGTGCGCGTGTGCGACAACCAGACTATATGAAGGAAAGAAAAACCATCACACTTGATTCCTCAACTATGAGAGT
Organism: Capra ibex; assembly: GCA_006410555.1. Lineage (NCBI taxonomy): Eukaryota > Metazoa > Chordata > Mammalia > Artiodactyla > Bovidae > Capra > Capra ibex. The sequence continues at coordinate 29,982,967 of SJYO01026388.1, read as the reverse complement.
GCACTAAGTTTATGAGGGTCTGTGACGGAGGGCTTCCGGGTTTGGAGACCTAGAAGAGTTAGTCACAGACAGAGGTAACATCACGAACGTGCGAGTCAGCACAGGCCGAGAAACTCTGGGGTACCTGAGATTCGGTGGTCCAAGGAGACAGGTACCGTAAAGGGTCCGTTCTTATGACCTCACCCAACGGTGAAAGAAGAGGTCGCCTAGAAAAGGTGCGTCCCCAGCTTGGACTCCGAGGACGTAACCGTCTGTCAAAGAAATAGTGAATTCGATGGACCCTCAACTGACCCTATCAATTATATTAACAGTATTTGATTTCTTAACTTACAAAAAGGTTATTAAACCTGTGACGTACCCTTAGTGGAAAAGAGTACAAATTGAACGGGATAACAACGGACCCATAATATTTTAAATATACTTGAATTTTGGGGGTTTATAGTGAACATGTTATTAAGTTTTACCGAATAAACTAGAGAGGATGAGTAATATAGATTATTAACTATTTAAGTCGTATCTTATTTGTTTTATGTTGGTGTTTCGGTCAATAAAAGAGTTCCTTCTATAAAAAATCACGTCAACAGTTTTCTTATTGGAAGGAATAAGATCGTAGAATCAACAGTCACTGTCTTTGAGGCAAGTTTAACCAAACCTACCTCTTAAGGTCCCTACCGAAGTCCATACCACCCTAAGGATATTCGTTTGTCACAGTGACCGTGGACTCAAAGAGGTAGAGTCGGACCGGGTCCCGAGGAGACGCCCCCGCTTCCACCGGTGAACCTAAGTCCGACTGAAGAGGACCACCTCATCAGGACGTGTATTTCAGGGAAGGAATGACTATTGTGTCCGTTTTTGGACCCTGACTGGGTGGACTGGGAGAGACTCTAGTGACACTACCCTCCCGTACAGCGACAACAGATCCAGATCCAATGTACGAGTGAGTTTCTCGGTCCCGTAACCCACCGGAGAGTGTATGGTGACCCCAATTCCTACACCCTCTTCACCAAGGGGTTTTCTCTTGTCCCCGTGACAGACGTTTTCTCCTTTCCTACATTCCTTCAACTTTCGTTGTCCAGAGTCCTTCAGGGACCGTCAGGTCACCAATCCTGAGACGAGAGTGACGGCTCCCGGGTTCAAGTTATGGACCACCCTCTTGATTCTAGGGTGTTCGGTACGTCACGTCGCGGGGGGTGGGGGCGGTGGGGGGTGGGTAGAGGTTTTTTCGTCGTCTAGAGATGATGGAGGACACATCTTTAAATTTTCAGATGTAAAAGGGTATGTATCATTGTCTTATAAGAAGATCTACGATATAGGTAAGGGTGAGTATTTTGGGACCGACGTTGGAGGTTATGATAACGATTCCCTGTGGTGGTGGACCTCCTTGAATTTTCGTTTACCCTAAGCGGATGATCAAGTTCACAGACGAGTGTAGGACAAATAAGTCCTACGAATTCCAGTACCTGAAGTCCTGGTGTGAGATCTCAACCCTGTCCCTCGGTCACGACTGTTCTTCCGTCTATCGGACGGTTCGGTTGTTCGTGGAGGAACGGTTTCTCTCGACCGTTTATTGCATCCGGACCACGTAGAACTAAAATTATATTGTAACCTATTTTACAAAAGGTCAACCGAAGACCCAGTAAACCTAAAAGTACTCCTTATGTCTATTGAAAACACTAGTTTTTCTTTGGGGGGTTTAGACATCTTGTATTTCTACTTCCGTTCACCCATCCTACTCTTGTTCTGTCGATTTCACCACACCCCGATCAACTTAGGAGGTCCAGACGTGGGTCTTGTACAATGAATGTACGATTATAACTTGCAATTTAACTGTCACAGACTTTCTACAGGAGGACACCGACTCGAGGACATTGGACCTGTAGGGTGTAAGAGGACGGGAACACCCGGTGGGAGGGGACTTATTGAACAGTCTTTTGGGTCGACACAAGGGTCAGGTGGAGAACGGAAGACTCCTGAGGGCTCCTCATACAGGACCAGGGGTCTAAGTAGACCAGTAAAGAATAACAGAGAGTGAGAACCAGTCGTGATCGACGGAGACAAGGGGGATTCCTGGGAGTTCCAAGAGGTCTTGTGTCACGTTTGTTGTCGAATTGTCGTAGCTGACTCTTGAGACCCGATTGTGCTTCCTTAATGTCTCGTCTTCTTCTTTCAAGTTCACCTATAGTCGACGGGGTGTGCCGTGACCGGAAGGAGTAGTAGTGATGGAAAAAGGGTCCGAGGAGAGTGATTTCGTGACGAGGCGGCGTGGAGTGGTCCTATCTAGTAGAGAGGACCTTCCAACAGGGTATTGTAGATCGGGATATGGACTATAGAAAAAATTTTTTCCTTTATTAGTAGTTTCACAAGGAAGGTCTTGTTTCCTGTTTAACTGAGGTTCTCGATGAAAGGAAGGAAGGATCTTCCGTTTTCAGTGAGTGTTTTGGTTTTACTTTTACAGAAACAAAGTCGGTAAAGTCCCAGGTCTGAGTTGGAAGTTATTGTCCTTTTGTTACCGTTTAAACTTTTATCTTCAAAACCAAGGACGGTACATCCCAAATTCCGGTTCTTTCGTATGAACAGTTTAGACACCTCTCGGTTTGTACCTTTCCTGACGGAGACAGGGTCTCCTGTCTTATTTCTAGAACTGTCTAGTACTACTTGGTTCAGTTTCTACTGTGTGGTTACAGAGGTTCGACTTCTCTACTTACCGAACTCCTCTCTGACCCTATCTGACCCAATTAAAGTCGAACTCAGCGATTCAACACAGACTGAGAAACGTTAGGGTACCTGACACCGGGAGGTCCGAGTAGACAGGTACCCCAAAGGACCCGTTCTTATGACCTAACCCAACGGTAAAGGAAGAGGTCCTCTAGAAGGACTGGGTCCCTAGTTTGGGTGTAGAGGACGTGTCCATCCGTTTAAGAAATGGTGACTCAGTGGCCACTTCGGACGGTCACTTCGGGTTGAAGTCACACCCTGTCTTGTCTCTTGGTGCCCCGCATTCCCTAGGGTCCAATCACGTGCGGTTGGCACACCAGATAATGATCATTCACCGTGATCGTGTTCTGACTGCGACACCGTCTCCCCTGTCCACACTAGTCTAGTCCGGTGTAGACTCCACGTAGTCATAGACAGGTTTCCTCCCACGAGTCGTCTGCTCCCAAATATCTAGGACGGTGCGTTCCAGAGTCTCACGAATTGGACCTCGTCTCTTGAACCCAACTCCCCATCTCTACTGTGTACCCTCAACGCAGTCTAGAAATTTCCTGAATTTTGAACGAGACACAACTGGGTCAACTCACGTCAATCTTCGTCGACGACTTTTAATGTCCCTACTTCCGAAAACGAGTTCTCGAGTTATAATTCTTGAACGAATATAAATCTCCCCGACGAACCTAGGGTACCGACCTCCGTCTCTTACGTACTAGGGGGACCTCCAACGGAATCACCCTGAAGACGGACGTGCCCTCCACCGTGTCTACTGGAGTTTCAGAGGAGGATGTAGTCTTCTTATTGGGGCTCTCCTTCTTTCTGTTCTTCCGCACGAGGTCCGGGAGAGTCCAGTGCGTGTCCCTCGTGTCACGATCCCGTCTCTATGAAGACCCCCGGATACTTTGAAATTTAAAAAAAGAGTGTAAGTTTTTTTTCTCTTTTAAAATCCCGGGTGTCTTTAGTTACTTTAAACGAGATTTTCTCCTTTTTTACAACTTATTAAATTTCAATGTAAAATTTATAAAATTATAACTATAATAATACTACCCTCCCCGACTGTTTCCGGGACCACGGGTCCCGGGAACCTCCAGTGTTGCACCGGACCCGGGGACCATACTCCGGGGTCGAGGGAGGTCCCCAGGGGAAAACCGTGTCCGGAGAGGTCGACATACAACAATGAATGTCGGGTTGAGGACTGGATGGGTGGTAAGACACCTAGACCCCTACTAGAGACGACAAATTTGTTTCTTCCTGTAAGACACACAGTCTCCGTTGGTGAACCAGGGTCTTTTGATTTTCGTTTGTCTTCTACCCAGAATTGGTGTGTGTAGAAAGGAAGAGAAGGAGGTTTTGTGACTTGTTGGTGGTCGACGGTTTACGGCACAACTACTTAGCCCTTGTGTCTCGACACAAGTCAGGAGAGGGACCGTGTGGAGATGACAGGTCCGTCCTCCTTCAACCCCCGAATCGTGACCGGGATACCTGAACGAAGGGGGCGTCTCCCCTGAGGTACTATAGTGTACGGGACTCCGTGTGTATACAAGAGTAAAATGGTGTGACTCTTATAACCTTTACTACCAGGGTCCGACGTCCTGACCCGACCTCCGTTTCACTACAGAGTTATGAGACACACCTTGATCGTGTCTTTTTTTTTACTGCACGTGAATAGATGGAAGGGGACGGGACATCGTAAAAGGAGATAGGTTTACATACAGAAAGGGTCACGAGACATTGACACCACAAAAATTTGACATCATTTTATGTGTATTATAAATTGTTGTTTTCAGGTATACCAGTTTCGATCCCAAAAAGGTCATCAGTACATATCTACACTCTCAACCTGGTATTTCTTCCGACTCACGGTTTCTTTCCTACGAAACCTTGACACCACAACCTCTTCTGAGAACTCTCAGGACACCTGTCGTTCCGCTAGTTTGATCAGTTAGGATTTCCTTTAGTTGAGACTTATAAGTAACCTACCTGACTACGACTTCGACTTCGAGGTTATGAAACCGGTGGACTACACTTCTCGACTGAGTGACCTTTTATTGGACTACGACCCTTTCTACCTCCCGTCCTCCTCTACCAACCTACCGTAGTAGCTGAGTTACCTGTACTCAAACTCGTTTGAGGTCGTCTACCACTTCCTGTCCCTTCGGACCGTACGACGTCAGGTGCCACAGTGCCTCTCAACCTGTACTGACTCGGTGACTTGTTGTTAAATAGTAGAATTGTAAACAATTCACATGCTAAGTCACCATGATTTTCATAAATACTACACCACATTGGTGGTACGATAAATGTGGGTTTGGAAAAGTAGTAGGGATTGTTTGTAAGACCTATAATAAGACATAGGTAGTTTATTATTGAAGGAGAAGGGGTAAGAGGGTCGGGAACCATTGGTGGTAAGATAAAAGACAGATACTTAAACGGGTACGGTCCATAGAACGTATTTACCGTAGTATGTTATAAATAGGAAGACACAGATTGAGTGAAATGATTCGTATTACAAAAGTCCCAAGTAGGTGTATATCGTACACAGTCTTAAAGTAAGGAAAAGTACCGACTTATTACAAGGTAAGAGACCTACATGGTATAGAGAAATAGGTAAGTAGACAAGTACCTGTGACCCCAACAAAGGTGAAAAACCGATAACACCCATTACTACGACACACATGTTCACACGTTCATAGACAAGTTCAGGGACGAGAGTTAAGACACCCTATATACGGTCCTCATCTTAACGACCCGGTATACCATCAAGATACAGATTGGAACGTTCTTTGACAGTCAAACAGTATCACCAATATAAAAAAGTTTTCATTCTAGAAAATAGACAGTAGTGATTTCCTGACGTAAAATTTGGAAGAACCTGAACAAGTTGAAACCGTGGACAGAGTACGGGTCAGTGAAAAGGTCTTGATGATGGAAGTGGTACATTGAGGTACTCAAAAGGGGTTAAGTTTGAACCGTAAGAAGTCGTAAAAATGAAAAGATTTCTTCTGTAGTACCTCATCTATTTATCTGACCGTTCAGTAAAGATCCAGAAAAGGTTACGACAAACCTTAGTTAAATGACTGGTGGAGAAACTTCAGTAAACGTAGAGAGTCCAGTACTAAAGGTAGTGGAAACACGTGTAGACTACGTGGATGACCACGACCCGTATTCACCAGAAGGTTTAGACTGACGACGTACAAAATCATTTTGGATGTGTCTTATCTACTTCGTTCATTGGTGACCATCCATCAGAACTGTAGTTGCACTCGAAGTTAGTACCAGACTGTAAAAAAAACTGGTACCTCGTGTAAAACAGTACCCATTCTAGGTACAGTACCTTTAATTAGTCCGTCAAAAAAGGGGACTTGTAGGAATCATTAACCGAACTTAAAGGATTTACGTTGAAGTAGTAAGACGTCTAGTCGTTCTGAGTGAAGTTTTTATATTGGGAACTCCGGTAGTCTACGCTAAAATTAAGGAACTTAAGGTCACCAGTCACAAAATGGTCATAAAGAATATAACTTGTATCGACCACGAAAGTGTAGTATGATTAGAAAGAATCTTTTACCCAGTTGGTAAAAGAAGAACCGAGGGAAAAACGGAGGAAAGCATACCACGAACAAGAACTGTTGACGGTACCACGGGGACGACGACGACGACGACGATTCAGTGAAGTCAGCACAGGCTGAGACACGCTGGGGTGTCTGCCGTCGGGTGGTCCGAGGGGGTAGGGACCCTAAGAGGTCCGTTCTTGTGAGCTCACCCAACGGTAAAGGGAGAGGTTACGTACTTTCACTTTTCACTTTCACTTCAGTGAGTCAACACAGGGATTCTCTCGGTTTTCCCACCTTCATGTTGAGTTCACCCTTGAATCCGGGACATTAGTACAAAACTACCCTTACGAGTGTCCATCCAGTGAAAGAACCCATTTCTACCAACCCTGTAAACTGGACCCTTATCTCCACTTATTAACGAAACTGTAGGTCCTGTTTCCTGGGTTCTTTTCGGACCGATATGGAATCCGTGAGAGACCCGGTGTCACGACTGTCCGGTGGGGTCTATGAAAGGAACACTCCCACCAACAGTGTACCTATCTTTGACCTTTTGGTAAAATGTTTACCTTAATGAGTGGTAACAGGGTACTAGTCCGTTCGTGTTATGGTGACCGGTAATGGGTCCTGTCTCTTTACCGGAGGAATCTCGAAACGTATTCCCGTAAGTAAATATATATATATATATATATATATATATATATATATATTGATATTTGATATACTTGTATTTTTCTCATCTATTCGTGTATAATTTAGTATTGTTTTAATAAGGTAGTGTAGATGGTTAGTCGAATTGTTTATTGTAATGACTGTGCAAACTTCAAGACACAAATAGACAAGGGTTCGTGTAAAAGTAAGAGGTGGAGTGTCCACTGGACTTAAATCAGATATTGAAAGAAAAGAAAGAAAGAAATATCAGATGGTATTTGTGTATCTTCCGACGTAATATTATGTAACAGGTTAAGACGTACAAAGACTTGGAGTGTATTCATTTTTGTAGACCTAAATAAAAAGACACTGAACGAAAAAAGTACGTAGTAATATGAAAGTTCTGAGAAGGTATGACGTTACACATCGACATCGAGTAATTAAAAGTGACGACACAACACCCGAGGTAAAATACGGGTAGGAATTACATAAATAGATAAGTTGACCTCTACCCGACAAAACCAATAAAGGACTCTCGAGTGAGATTAGTCCCAAAAATACGAGTGTCATTAATCGTTATTTTCTAAAATCCACAGAAGGATGTACACATCCAAAAGGAGATCTAACAAATTCATACTCCCTTTGTTCATGTTACCGGGAAAAAACAACAACGACCTAATTATTTACAACTCACCAGGATGGGGTAGTGGGGTGTCAAAAAGACTCGTGACCGAGAGAGACTTGGTCGCCGGTATAAATATTGGTGCTGGGGTAGTCTCGACTAACCCGGTTTCCATCTATGAAGAGAGTCCGACCCGGTTAGTCTACGAGAAAGAAGACAATGGTCTTCTCTCACCAGAAACAAAGAAACGACCAATCGGGACACTTTCACCTTTAGACCCTCGAACCTAGTCGAGACGAAAGGGGACGAGTACCTCCCTTTCCCCATCCTGTTCCCCTTCCCAATTCCATATTTGCTCTCCTGACTTCTCCTACCTGTCACCAAAATTCCTCTCTGACACTCCACCCGACTCTCCGGATTTCGGACCACCGGAGTCGGAGTCGTGAAACGTCTCTGAACCGGGAACCCAGGGAACTCCAGGAGACGACACAGAAATGTTATTTAACTAGAAAAACTGAATCAGAGTCAACAAAAGATAATGAACATTAGTTTCTGGAGATGAAAAGATAAGTTAAACGAAGAAGGATCGGTAAGTTTCCTTGCCGTCCCGACAGTGCCTGGGGATAATTGGGCTCACTCAATTTAAGAAAGGAGCGGATTGTTCTCTGTCCTTTAAGAGGTGAAAGTCTCAGTCGGTCGAAGTCCCTCGATTTGTTACCTCACCTACCAATCGACGTACGATCAAAATACAGTTGTTCCATATTTCATCGATACTATCAAAATAGAGCTCAATAAAACTGGTCAAGAATCTTTATTGACTTCTTAGAAGGAGAATTGAAGGATTTTTGTCCACGAACTATTTGTATGGGGTGGGAAGAGGGTAATAGGAGTCCACGAATCTTCCCATTGGAGCTTATTTACTTTAAGATGTCTATTAGGGGTTTGGAATAGATTTGAGAATAGAACCGGTTATCGAAGGAGAAGAAGGAAAATCGTCTCGACAACTGTTCTTCGTTTACCTGACACTGTTCGACCTCAAAAATGGAAAAATAAAGGGAGGTTGCGGAGGTCACCTCGACAACTTCTTGTTACTGTTCCTGTTTCTCTGGCTACCGTCCACCCGTTCCTCTTCTTTGTTTCGGACCTACCAAACGCGTGAGCGTTCGGGTCCTCAACAGAATTTACCCGACCCCCCCACCCCGCCCCCGCCCTGTGTCTAGTCACTCCTCCTCCTTCTCTTCGCCGCCCTTCCCCTCGTCCGAGTACGCCTCCCCTCCCCCGAGGTGAGACACAAAGTGTTTTGTGGATAGGGTTCAACCGTGTCGAAGTGAATGTTCTGTTGCGCGAGGGTCGTCTCGGAAGTCCCTCTAAAGCTTCCACACCCGGAGCGACTTACCTTCCCTTCGAGTGAACGGAGGGTTCGAACCCAAACGAATTTTAGAAGATAGAAGACATCTAGAAGAAAATCCATGTCGGGGATTTTTCTCCGATCAAAAGTGAGATCGGAGACGGTGCGCCACTTCGGTTCCCGCGCATGGGGTGCAGAGTGAGATCTCCATCGGTAATCCGAAACTACACATTAAACTCCGTTCGTTAGAAGACGGCGGGGAAAGAAAAACGTGACTTTTGGTGACATGCCGGTGTTTCGAGTTCAAGTCTCCCCCTCCTACTGAGGAGTCGTCGCGGTAGAATCTTGGCTCCCCTTCTCTGACAGCGAATTTGGAGTCGGGTAACTTAGTCTAGTCGGAAACGACACTACAAAGTTGACATTGTAAAGTTTGAACGAGAGCCGTCGACAATCCATGAGGAACGACTCTGGAACTTAAACCTCCCGTGATGGTCGTGTCTTCGAGTGGTCGTCTCCTCCTGTTACCACAAAGTAATAAGTACCTTTGTACGACGAGCACACGAAACCAGACTCGAAAACTACTTGTCTTTTACGAGACTTGAATAAAAGGAAAAACACTTTAGGACTGTGTCGTGAAGACCAAAGTTTCCTTCGACATATTTTTTCTGGTTATCTTTTGGGGTGTTTTACCCTGGTGGAATTTTAGTTCAAATGACCGATTTACCCTAATTTGATCTCAACACAAAATTTTTTCTTATTTGGTCTTTTTTTTTTTTTTTGTTCAGAAACGACGTACCACGGGTGAAGATAGATTTGTCGAGACTTCACGTCTACGTACGACAGTGACCTCGTAGAGACCTCTCTCGCACCCTTCAATTTTCAGTCACAAAAACTAATTAATTATTAGTAGGAGTCGACACAACCGTTTACTATTTTTGTTTAACAGACGGAAATTTCATTCCCACCTTCTACACACGAATGGGTCTTGGCTTCCCCTTCCTCCTTCTCGGGACAACCGGATCAGCAGGGAACCGACCAGACCACCACCGACTTGTTTTCGCTACGACACACAGAGAATCGGCCACACGAGTACTCTTGTTAGTGTCGAGCCCACCAGTCAGTCCCTCCACTCACTTCCTTCGGTCACAGATTCTCGAGGGGTCAACAGCAGATCTTTTTGGGTTGGCTCGTAAACGTCCTCATTGATAAAGAGGTACAAACAGTGACACCCCAAGTTCAGTCGACCGAGGTCGACTGACACACATACACACACGGACACACACACACACCCACCCACACACCCACTTCCACCCCCACACATACATGATCCTACTCTACTTCAAAGTAACCATCAATCTCCTCTCTACGTTTCTGGGAGAGGAAAATTTAGACAGTGGATGTTCAATTTGTCACTGGGGTGCAGTAAAAAAGAGGTTCCGAGACACCGACGTCGACCCACGGTAGAAGGAGGGAGGACTCGGACATCAAGAAGTCGGTGCGAAGAGAATGTCCTGAATTGTAAAAGGAGAACCATTGTATCAGTATAAAGGAGTTTACAGCACTACAAGCGGAAACCCCGTCGTGGACCCTGTCTAATAACCGATGTCCTCTGTATGTTGTGTAGAATTTATACCCTTACTCACCTCCTTCCACCCTGACTGCCTACCTGGGTGCCCTACGATACAAATAAAACACCGAGGTGACCACCTTAAAGATAGAAGAGCGTACTGATCCTGTAAGAGAGGAAGGAGACAGGGTTGACGGTCTCAGTGCTACGTCCGAGACTAATTGAAAATGGAGAAGAAGGGGGTGTCAGACGTTTGTTAGGAGTAAAGGATGGGCGGAGATGAAATTAGGTAGGATGTATGAGTCCAACGGAACTAAGATGGGCCGGGTCGGAGATTTGAAAGATACCGGGGGTTAAAGAGTGGTTCAACGGGTTTGTGTGATGAGGGTTACTAAGTTCTCGGAAGTGTGTGGTACCTGGGTCTTATGACAAAGTAAAGATCTAGTGGACTACACAGTTTACAGTCTGTATGATGAAGAAATTTTTAGGTGAGTTAAAGGATGAAAGTAGGGATTTCATTTTTGGGGTGAGTCGAAAGTCCCAAGTCGAGGTTACAGTGAAGGAGATTCTTCAAAAACTAAAGTTTATGACCTATATTGAAGGGAACAGAACTAGATGAAACATAATATGAGAAATAGACAAACAATGATCTAATCTTCGGGGGCTCCCGTCTTTCCGGTTCAAGTAGCAACAGAACGTCGACCGTCGTCTCACGACCTTTGGTTCTTAGGGAGAACAACGACTTAATATAAGTCCCTCTTGGTCCGCCGGTCCGAGAACACGACCCTCAGACGTTAGATTCTGACTGCCAGTTGTTTGACACCGACGTCGACGACTGGACTCTACGTCCACGGTCCTATTTTCACCTCTTAGGTGTCGAGGTTGTGTTAAGTCATAAGTGAATATAACCAAAAGATGTCGTAGTGTTTTTATTGATGGTTAAATGGACGAACCTTGTTATGGGTAAATACTCAAGTGTCAATTCAAGATATTTAGTCTTCCGACCATGTCGTACGGACCCGAGATCCGTGTCCCACTGTGGTACAACTTTAGTTCCACAACTGGGACGACTCGAGAACGGACCTTCAAGACCCCTTTGCCCCGTGAAAATCGTGAAAGAACAACCACGATCTTAAACCAGTGTCCTGACTCCAGGGACAATACTAATTCAGTCCCGGTGACCCTATTATTAGAGGGAATTCCAGTCACTTTCAACGAGTCAGTATAGGTTGAGAAACGCTGGGGTATCTGATATGTCAGGTACCTTAAGACGTCCGGTCTTATGACCTCACCCATCCGAAAGGGAAGAGGTCCCTTCGAAGGGTTGGGTCCCTAACTTGGGTCCAGAGGATGTAACGTCCGTCTAAGAAATGGTCGATTCGGTGTTCCCTTCGACGGGAATTCCAGTTGACACGATATTTTGTATTGGATTAGTACTCTCATTTTAGGTTACATAAGTTTACCACGTGTATGTTCTCCCCTCTGTCCTTTAGGAACCCATTAAAATCTTAGACCGGATAGTGTAAAAGTCGTTAATCACTCTCGACCCCGGTTTGTTTCAAACCTCCGTTTACCGTCGACCTCTCTGGTGTCACATAGAAGAGCCCCATGTTCTCCTGTAGTATCTCTTCCCTTGTGTCCTCGAGAGCTTCTCGACCCTCCCCGGAACTTGAGCACTTTCTCGGGACTTCTACGTCCTTCTCCTCCCGAGAGGTCCGTGTCTTCCTCTGTTCCTTCTCCCGTGTCCCTCACGGGGTTCTTTGGTCTCTCTGGTCACGCCCACCGGTTTCGGCAGTCCCTTCCTTTGCTCCGACCCTTGGGGACCAGTCCCGACGTAAAGACTCGGTGAGACACACCTATTCAACGACCGTGTCGGTTCCGGTTCCCGTGTCCCTGGTGGACCACCTACACGACCTCACTCACTCCTCCGGTTGACCCTGCTCACACATTCTGCGGTCGACCTCGATCTGTGGGGTGTTCTGCCGGTTCCCCTCCGCCCTTCCCTCCGATCCCTTCCGTCCCGGAGGCCGACAACTCGTTTGGAGTCCTCTTGACTGCCACAATCCCGTCCTTAGTGTCTTACTCCCAGAGTTTCTTGAGAACGATACCTACTTCGTCCTTTGCAGAACTCTCGTGTCTTCGTCTCGGTTTACGACCGGGTCCTCCGGTTCTCAGACACAGGACCCGGGTCAGAAGACGACTGAGTCGGGCACGGTCACCCACAGAATGAACGAGAAAGTTATGGAAACAAAGGACTAGATATTACACCTCTGATTGTTATCGGGACACGACAAGTGAGAGTAATCACGTATCCCTAGTGGAAGGACCGTGACCGGTGGTCCTTACACGGAAAGGGTGATGTCCCGAGACGTAAGTCGGAGACGAGTACTTAACTCCCCTGCTAAGACACGACCCTCTCGTGTCGTGTCCACATCGAACCGACCCATGTAGGTGGGGACCCAGTCCGACCAAGCCCGGTGGAGGTCTGACCCAGGACTCGGGTTCCTCAATAACGACGCATCAGAGATCTACCACAGACTGAGAAAACACTGGGGTACCTGACATAGGGGGATCCGAGGAGACAGGTACCCTAAAGTGTCCGTTCTTATGACCTCACCCCACGGTAAAGAAAGAGTCCCCCTAGAAGGACTGGACCCCTAACTTCGGCGTAGTGGACGTGACCGTCCACCTAAGAAACGGTGTCTCGGTAGTCCCTTCCGTCTCTTCTAAATGAAGGTTTAGGCCAAATTTAGTCTACCGGTCAGAACGAATCCTCTGAACGAAATTCGACACATTAGTAGAGAACAATCTAAGGAAAAATCTCCTTAAGAGGGGAAGATCTCTAAGGTCCCGTCTCTTCAGACATATTCAGAGTAAATTTAGTGGTGAGTGAAAAAGAAAAAAAAAAACGTCAAGAAAAAAAAAAAGTAAAAGTTAACTAATAAATAAAAAAGACCTGTTACCCAATCAGAAGGACTTGAAAAGTATAAGATCCATTCAATAAAAATAAAAATTAAATAAATAAAATTAACCCCCGATTAATGAACTGTTATCACATAACCAAAACGGTATGTCGTTGTACTTAGGTGGTACCCACATGTGCACAAGGGGTAGGACTTAGGGGGAGGGAGGAGCATGGTAGGGAGACTCTCCAGTAGGGTCACGTGGTCGGGACTCGTAGGACATAGTACGTACCTTGGACCTGACCACTAAGTAAAGTGTATACTATAATATGTACAAAGTTACGGTAAGAGGGTTTAGTAGGGTGGGAATGGGAGAGGGTGTCTCAGATTTCTGACAAGATATGTAGACACAGAGAAATCGACAGAGTGTACGTCTCAATAGCAATGGTAGAAAGATTTAAGGTATATATACACAATCATATGACATAACCACAAAAAGAAAGACCGAATGAAGTGAGACATATTATCCGAGGTCAAAGTAGGTGGAGTAATCTTGAGTAAGTTTACATAAGAAAAATTACCGACTCATTATGAGGTAACACATATACATGGTGTCGAAAGAATGGGTAAGCGGACGACTACCTGTAGATCCAACGAAGGTACAGGACCGACAATATTTGTCACGACGTTACTTGTGACCCCACGTGCACAGAGAAAGTTAAGACCAAAGGAGTAGTGAGTGAAAGTTTGAGACAGTAAGAGAAACAGTCCACTTCGGGTTTACAGTGACAACTTTTAAGACAGGTTGACACTCCGAGGATTCTTCAGAAACTTTGTTCTCAGTTTGTGAGACATACGAGTATCTGCATGAGGCCCACCGTCCTCTCTACCGTCCCCCGTAGGTACCCGTTTCAGGTGAGGATGTCACCCACGTCTAGTTCAGAACTTCGTGAGTCCTGTTGTCGTCCGTCAGTAACTGTACAAGATCTTAAAAGACCGGGGGCTTTTTCACGAAACTTTCTCGATCCGACGGAAAAGTTCCTGAAACTTTTCGTCCGTCCCCAAACTTGACTCCTCTTTGGGTTTCACTCTCCCAAGCAGGTGTCGACAGTGAAGGGTGCTCTTTGGTCCTGTTTGGAGTCGTCTCCTCGCTCCGGTGACTCCGACGGACTGATGCGTGGGTAGCGACTCTCGTCCGTTTGGGTGCCCCACCACACCCCCGCCCCCGCGAGGACGGACGACCCATGTAGTCCCCGAGGAAGTCAGGTCCCGTCCCTCTAGGAGGACACTATGTGTACAGTACGCCAGACTTCCAGAGGTCACGACTGGGGACTTCACAGGGGAGTCCTGACCCAGAAGAAGTACACCTCAGGGTCAGTTCGGTCCGTCAACCCGTCAGCCCAGGGTTGTACTCTGACGAGCGACACAGCGTGGGGGTTGGGGCTGAGAATCCTGTCTGGGTCCGGACGCCCAATAGGAGTCTTTATCCCCAACCAGACCTAGTCCAGGTCTTAATAGACCTCAAAAGTCCATCTATCTACAAAACTAGGTCAGAGGACATCTCAGAACTCCTTAGAAACCACTGTTGGTATCGAATCGTCGCTAGAAGGAGATCAGAGACACAGGTTGGACCTTCAAAACCGTAAAAAGATTTTAACGTGTTACAGGCCGGTATAGAAGTTAAAGTTCACCGAAACAGACGTTATTAAGAACCACGGATTAAATCGAAGACTTGTGTAATGCAAATTGTGTGACTTGAGGTAGGACAGGGACGAGACACTTATAGTCCTTAATCGGGAAATTCTTTCCAGGAAGATGTCGAACCCCGAGACCAAATAACAGAACGAACTGAGTTCCTGACCAAATATCCTTTCTGATAAGGGTCATTGAGGTGGTCATCCCCGACTCCCTGAAACCTCTTCAGTGACACACCAAAACCTGGAGTGAAAGGAGTAGATCTATCATTCCTTTCACTTGATATAGTCTAGATTCCACGTGACCCCGGGATTGTGGAGTAATAGACACTATATTGGTAGGACCCGAAGGGATCCCCCGAAGTCAATAAGTAAGTTGAGTAAAAGTAAGTACTTATAGTACACTGTTCAAGAGACGATCTGGACAAAGAAATACCCTCGACAAAGTCTAACTTCCCATTTAAGCCAGAGATAGTAAGGTATAACCAGTCTTCGTCTTCAGAGTGGTTTGCAAGAAAAAAAAAAACCGATGTGGTAAGTCGTACTACCTACGATCAAGGAATTGTTCCCTAGTTTGGGAACGGGGGGATGTCACATTCGTGTCTGAGAATTGACGACCTTGCGGTTCCTTCAGGGGGTCGTGTGTAAAATACTAGTATATTAGGATAGAGGGATCGGTTTTCATCTTGGACGTAGGGGTAGTCTAAATATAAACATTTACAATGTGTGTACATGAACCCTTAAACATATCGTTTATCATCAGTATAATAATGATCATCATTCTTGTTTCGAATTAAGGAAAGGAGTCAAGATGTAATTTTGTATCTAATTTGTCTTCAATTTTATAAAGGAAGAACGGTCAGTCACGTAATAGACACATGAGATATCCAGGTCTCATCTTCCAGAGTCTTCAGGTCGAGACATCTGAAAGTTCTGACTAACTTTGTCTATAGGTTCTATGAACCATACCTATTGTAATATGTAAATGAAGATTTTATTCTCAGCCTTTATCCGCTAACTGTTAGATACCGACTATAACTGATTCCAAGATATTTTTATCAATAAATTTTTCTCAATATAATAGGTCGTTTCGGTGAGGACATGTATATAGGCCTCTTTTGATATTAAATTTTTCTATATACGTGGGACTATAAGTATCGTCGTGATAAGTGTTATCGGTTCTATGCCTTTGTTGGGATAACAGATAATTGTCTACTACCCAAATTGTTCTACGTCGCACACACATATATGTATACTACCTTATGATGAGTCGGTATTCTTGTTTATCTTAAAACGGTGAACGTCGTTGTACCTACCTGGATCTCAAATAGTGTGATTTACTTCATTCAGTCTTTTTCTTTCTGTTTATGGTATACTACAGTGAATATACACCTTAGATTTTATACCGTGTTTACTTGAATACACGTCTTTGTCTGAGTGTCTGTATTCTGTTGTTGGAGTGCCAATGGTTTCCCCTTTCCTCCTCCTCCCTATTTAATCCTCAAACCCTAATTATCTATGTTTACTGATATATATTTTATCTATTTGGTGTTCCTGGATGACATGTCGTGTCCCTTGATATAAGTCATAGGATATTATTTGGTATTACCTTCTCTTTTTTTAAATTCTCAAGTTTTTTAACGTAAGGAACCAGGATAAACCGTTTTGAGGATAATAGAAAAGTAAAAGGAAACCGGTCCTGAATAAATTTACAATTTCCCAGGTATTTATAATTTACGTAAGAGTCGTGGTATGGTCCGTTACACCCACTTGCATTTGCTAGAGACTTATGTTTACAGGGTGAACTCAAATCGACATAGCGGAAGGACGGACACGATACCCACTCTACGTACCCGCCCGAAATTGGGGACCGTGGTCCTAAGTCGGGTGTAACGGAAAGGCTCTGAACTCTGGACTGAGTGAGGAAAGAAGTTGGTCGGACAAGTCGGGCCGAAAGCACGAACCGAGGGTGGCGTCGTCGTCTCTCCGTCGTACCCCTCCAGTCCGACCTCTTTCCACGACGTCTCCGGCTCCATCGACACCTCCGACCCCACAATCAGTGAAAGTGAGCCCGGGACGACGCGGCCGACGACGTCCGAGGGGGATACGACGGCCGTCTCCCAGGTACGTCTTTTGGTCGTCCTTTATCTTGCCAGTCGTCGCTCACATTCTTTCTTTGGATAGGAAAGAGTCTGTCCTCGAAAATAAAGGTGGGACCAGGTGTCGAAGTTTCCCGTCGACGGAGTGTCCCTCTCACAAACGTACAAACTTCATTCTTCTGGCAAAGAACCAGAGACTTTGACTCAAGAAACTCTTCCGGACCGAGGGTCGTCGACACCGCGGGGAGAGGGTCGAGACGAGGCGCCAGGTCGCACGAAGTCGATACGACCACCTGGGAGACCCTTCCATCTACACCGGTTCTTTGTCGTCTGGACCGGAGGTGAACCTATTAAGACGTTTTGAAACATACTCCTGACTAACGTGTTTCGACGTACCCACTCCACCTTCCTTCTTTTTCCCTTCTCGTAAAAGACGAATACTGACCCTGGGACAATAAGTAACCGGACCCACAAAGTCGACTCAAGACACCTAATCCTCGGCTCAGTACAGTCGTGATCTTTGGAGGGCCCAGAGTCAGTATACACGATGGGGTGGAGAAGGGGCGTCGGGTCTGGTAAGGAAAGTCTCTTGGGAGGGACAAAGCGCGAAAGTGTCTCGCTTCGACAAGATTCAGAACCCCAGTGTGGGTCGAGTGTACGGGGTTGTCTTCGACTCCTTTCCAGACCCCAGGAGACACCGGAGGTAGAAGTCGGGACGGGACGAAGGCCTCCGCCCGTCCTTCCTCCGGAGGGCCACCCTCGACGGGTCACAGGCCGATAGCACCTCCCAAACAGGACGACCAAACCGAGTCGTCTCCCGTAGGTTTTTCGGTCGCTCCGACACATTACACCCTCGGTCGCTCCCGGTACAAGGGTGTGACATTCAGTACTACTGTGACCATTTTGTCAGACCACCCGCCCCCTTTCACTTTCTTTTACTTCTCCCCCTTGTCTTTGGTTTCACTCCGTGTGTCTTCCCAGCTCGTTCTCGTCTCCGGTCCCGTGTTTGCCTCCGGCCCTCTGCTCTGTCCGGACCTTCTCTTAGGCCCTCTCCGTCCCACTCTCACGCCCACCCTCCTCTCTCTGACCTGGTTTCCTTTGTGTTCCTCTGAACTTCCCTTCTACACCAGTAAACAAACTCCTTTACCGTCCACTAGACGATTGTGCATAAGGTTGTCTCCCCCAACCTCCGGACCAGGTTCCTACGGGGACCCACATAGTGGAAGTTTCGGGGTTTATGTCCTGTCTCGTCGGGACCGTTACGTCAGATGCAGAGACGAACGAGTTCCGGATGGAGGACGGTCCGTCTTTCCCGGACACTCTGTGAGTCCTCTTTCCTTTCTCCTACATTCGACTCCCTTTCCTACCCCCTCTAGGTAGACACCCTCTCGGTGTCTCTAATCAGTCTCGGGAAGGCACTCAAGTAGAGGTCCGTCTGGACGGGGGTCCGAACGCCCGCTACGTCTTTCTCTCCGTTACCGAAAGTCGAAGTTCTTTAAGTGGCAGACTCTCTTCCCTGTTCTACATGTATACGTTTCGTTACTTGTCGTGGCAGTAATAACCCTGACGAGTCTACTTGTGTCATTTCTTATGACCAACTTTCCTTGTTTCTTATTCTATTAGTTTCTTTACTTGATGTCTTTCCGAAAGAACTGTTACAAGGGTTTCGCCTTTAAAAAAATTTACGTCCTTAATTCACTTTACTACAACCGACTTGACCTACCTTGTAAAATTTGACCCGGTTCTTCCACCTGGACCCAAACTGATATCGTATCGTGTCCGAGGCTCAGTTTCGTTTCTCGTCCTCCGTATTGACGGGTTAGGTCAGAAGGTCCACTCAACCTAGATGGACTGGACTATCAGTTAAGTTGTCAGTTGTAACGTTTTGTGACCACGGGATCCTCAGTGCGACAACAAGTCAGTGATTCAGTACAGTCTAAGAAACGCTGGGGTACCTGACCTCGGGCGGGTCGAGGAGACAGGTACCCCAAGAAGACCGTTCTTATGACCTCACCCACCGGTGAAGGAAGAGGTCCCCTAGAAGGACCTAGTCCCTGGTTTGGGCACAGAGGGCACAGAGGACGTAACCGTCCGTCTAAGAAATGGTAACTCGACGGTCCCTTCGGGTAGGATCCTCAGTATAAATCGTAATTTTCTGTAATTCTTTTCTAACAACTCTACTGGGGTCTCCTTCGGTTGAAAGATCGTACCTTCGTACTGAACGGGATCAGACTTTATCGACAACCTTCTGTTGAACTCTAGTTCACATATTGACTCTGACCCCCCTCTGGGTCATCCACCCAACATGTACACACTCAATTTCTGTGTTCCCGTAAATTAAACACTGACTCTTTTTTTCTATCACTTCCATCACTATTAATGGTGCTTGTAAATGACGCATGTTTGATGCACGGTCCACGACCAGATATGTGACATGCGCGTACTCAAATGTGCTAGGAGTGACGGTGGTTACTCCCCAAAAATTGATAATAATAATAAATGTAAAATACACACTCCTTTGAGTAGGTGTCTGTCTAGTTCGTCAATGTGGTGTCTCCAATCGGGTCCTGAGACTTGAGGTGTTGGAAGAAAGAGACTTCGGTACCTTTTAAGTCGCAGAGACAAAGGAGTAGACATTCGTAAACAATAGATTCGACGAACATCTCTGTGTCGTCTACTACTTCGGAGATAGTCCTGTGACCGACACCCCAGTGAGACTCTCATAGTCGTAATAATCCTTCCGGTACGAAAAAGGTTCTTACGATTTACATACGTTTGAAAGAGTGCAATTATGGTGTCCCGGAACTTCTTCAAATATCTCTGAGTAGTTTATTTTTTTGGAGGAGACACAAGTGTTACCTGTTATTACGGTTCACTTAGGATAGATTTCTCCACTTCCCAGAGAAAGACTATGGGGAAATGGGAAGAATGTTACGAACCCCCGACACTGAAAAAAAAAAATTAATTAAAAATAACCTCATACCAACGAAATGTTACAATACAATCAAAAATGACATGTCGGTTTCACTTAGTCGTTATACATATGTATGTAGGGGAGAAAAAACCTAAAGGAAAGGTAAATCCAGTGGTGTCTCGTGACTCATCCCAAAGGACTCAATCCAGAGTAATCGATAGATAAAATATGTGTCCTAGTTATCCCCTACCCTGAGGACAAAGAATACTTTTTGAAGTGTGACTCTTCTTGTCGGTCCGAAAACAGGACCCGTTCTCGGAGAGGGTACTCCGGGTTTGTCTCCTGGTGCGGTAGAATCTTTAGTCCCCAACTCAGACTCTCCGTCGTCTATCTCTTCGTCTATCGTTTATGTAGACAAAAATGTCCTCGGACAACAAGAGACATGATTGACGATATTTTTGCTGAACTTTGATCGGTGTATAATCAAAACCAAGAGCACTGATTTAGTTCCTTACCGTGCTACCACGACACAGTAATCTTTACTTTGGTCAAGAATTTGTTCTCTTGTCCCGGCTGTAAAATTATTGGACTTGCTAAAGTATCTTTTTAGTTTCGACTTTGAAGACGTGGGGTCGAGACTTGTGGACGACGAATTCAAACCAAGACTTGGTCACTTTGAAGAAAGAACGCTACTTCTGTGCTCTACCCGGGACTGAACGGGTTGTGAACTGCCGGTCCCTTCGGAAGGAAGGTGGACGATAAGACGATCCGAGTTTGCACCCGAGCTAGAACCGAAGATGTCCATCCTGACATAAACCGTGACGCTCTTTTATGTTTTTCATGGAGTATCAAATAAAAAAGTTTATACACTGGAATATATAAAACTATATATATACACACACACACACATATATATAAATCTATAGACTCCATAACAGTAGGTGTAGAAGAGTCTATTTTTTGACTCTGAACTTCTTCAGTTCAGTGAGTGGTTCGTCGTCCGTCTTTACCCCAAGACTTGTTTTCAAAAGAACAGATATAGACATAGTGGAGGTCAACCCGGAAATAGTGTTATTACTACGACTACATCATTGGTATATATCCAACGCAGGGATCACAGGAAAGGAGCTAAAAGGACGGTGTCATGGGTGTAACACGGAGCTCCCTTGGTGAGAGGAGAGACAGAGAGGCAGAGATTGTCGACCTAACTAGGTCGAGGGTCCCCTTCGGTCTCATGGGTAGTGGACCGGTACCACTGACCGAGTCTCCACCCGTATGTCGGACTAAGTCCGGTCACCTTGGACTCTTTTACAAAGGATCCCGAAGACCCTTGTTCGAAGGAATCGGGAGACACCCAAATGGTCTCCCCCGTTAGGGGGAAGAGGACCTGTCATACAATCGTTTATGTTTCAAGTCTTGAGGGAGCCGGTAAGCACAGTGGTTCTCCTCCCGGTCGGATTCCTACTGCGGTTGTGTGTCTTCTTCGTCCCGATATGTGTTCTGACCGTACCCCGACTATACCACTCGTCCTACGTTTAAGACCTGACGTACGAGCTCAAAAATCCGATATCCGATTGCGTTAGGGAAACAAACGAATTCGGTCAAACTCAAACAATAAGACAGTATACTTTTAAGAATTGTGGTGACCGTAGTGAGGGTCATTGTAAACTACCAACGAAACCAAAGAGTCAGTTCTCGTACTTTGGGCAAACTGGTTTTCCTGGTTAGGAAGTTTTAAGTAGTCGTAGAGGCCTCGTGCGGGTAGAGACCACGGGCTGAACGGTCTCTCCTGAGTACACAAAGACAAGGACCCCTGACCAAGGAAGATAAAAGACGGGGGACAACCGAGTCAGATCCGGGCAGGAGAAGGGTCAGGGAGGGAAGGTGTCACTACCCTCCACCGACGGGAGACGACTCCTACGGTCGTCGGTTCACCCGTCGGTCGACGTCTGGAGTCCGTGACCGTGACAGTTCTTTTCCTCACAGTTCTTTCCTAAGACGGTGCTACATGAAAATTATATTGTATTTTAGTCCACCCTCTTCCCAGAAACCGTGTATCGATTTATGTGTTAATGGTGGGCGGGGGGCGGTCGGGGTTGAGTTCAAGGGACAGTCTTACAATTTTGGGTTCGTTAAGACCGTGGGGAGACTCCTAGAAATAAACAATTACTAACTACAAGTGTCTCGAAGTCTCGTAGGTTCTAATATTTCAGAGCACCCTGACTGTTAGACGCTATTCTTGACCAAAAACACTAAGATGTTGTTAGACAAAGAGAACTTTTTAAGACAATAAAGGTGAAGACCGGTGATACTGATTCGTGTCCCCATCTTTGTGTCAGATTTGTCAATTTCTTGGAACATTGACGGGCTGCGTCCGGCTGTCGTCTCCTTCATTCGTTCGCACGCGCGACCGTCCACGTCACACCCTCCCTCCCGCGAATGAGGGGGGTCAGGTACAGGGGGTCTGGGTTAGACAGTCGTCTTGGAAGGTAAAGGGTTTGTCCAGAGCTGAGTTGGTAAAGAGAGGTAGAAATGATGTTAGCACATTAAATGGGTCAGTTGTGTATATGTGGGTTCCCGATGACACAAGATCACCGACCCTCCCGTTCTGACGGAGAAGAACGAGACAGACGAGAGACCTGCTGGGAAGAGTGACTGACCGGGGCGACAGGAGTAAACGAGAGAGGATGGGAGGTGTGTCCTCGGATCTTCAAAAAGAATTTATAGTTGTGAAGGGACAAACTTTGGGAGGTTACTGGAGGGTAACGAAGGAGTAATTTTATGATTCCGGAGGAGTCGGGACGACCACCTGACGCACGGAGGGATACAACGCGGAGTAGAGTGTACGATCTAAGTAAGGGATGTCCGTGTGGAGGGGGGCAAGTCTAGGAGTTCATACAATACCGAAAAAGAGAAAAGTCTCGAAAGTAGACGGAAATAAAGGAGGATTTTGTCACCGAAGGTTTGAAAGAAGACTGTTAGTAGGGGTCATTCTTTATAAAATGAAGTAATTGATCATTTGTGTAGTTGGATGTGTATTTCCCTTGTACTCAAGGTATACTATTATGAAGATCATAACAAGACAAGGAAAAATTTTTTAGATCGGCACGGGGTGATTGGACGTCAGACTTTTCTGAGGAGGGAGACGAGAAACTTACCGACTTATCAAGAATAGGAAATTGAAAGGTGGACCTACAATCGACGAGTGCCCCCGGAAGAGGTCGGTAGACTACATTGGGTCCGGGGACTGTATCTAATAAAAAGTAGACTCAGGGGACAGGGAAGGGAAGTGTCGTACATAGTTTCAATACATAAAGAGTCGACTGTAAACGAGTAACAGACAGAACGTCCGGTGTAGTGATCGTCAACTTCGGCACCTGGACAGACGCGACAAGAGGTGACATATAAGGTGTAGACCCAGCTAGTAGTCGTGCTATCTGATATGTAGGTATAAGGAACTTACCGACTGACTCACCCACCCATTCACTACGACTCCAGACCTAACTTTTTGTCCGGAGGGGTCACCTTCCTTGGTCCCGAGGAACCTCTTTACTACCTAAGATCCCGACCCCGTCCTTTAGGTGTCCTCACGGTCTTTCATTTCTTTGTAAGTTTTTTGTTTTTCTGCCCCATACAACTTCCCTATATCCTCAGTTGGATTTTTCTTGTGGGTTGCCGGTTTTGACTTTGTTAGACTCGGACTAATAGTCTACTATTGGGTTTGGAAATTTATTTATATGTGTTCTCAGGTATGGCCATATTCTCCAACGGATTTATTCAAAAGAATGTCTTCTTGAATTTACTAATTATATTTATGATGGGAGGTCCTCCACCTCAGCTTAAGAGGGGTGAGGGAAGGAGGAACTCCCGACCCCCATGACGTGAGTCACTGAACGAAGGTTTGTTGTCTCATCCGTTTTCCTCTTGTCCCAGTGAAAGTCACACCTTTGGACCGTTTGTCATGAAACCGGTCCACAAGTTCTGACTAAAGTGGCAGGACAGTACACCCACCGTGTATGGGGCTATGTTGCACTCCTCCCGTGAAGACGAGACGACCGAAGGAGGTTATCGGGTGTTGGGACCACATTGACACTTTCTACGTAGTCTGTTTGGGTCAATCGTCCCGTAAGATGTGTCATGGATTGACTTTGTGAAGTCTGGACAGTTTTGAAGTGCTCTCTGCGTTGTTCTCTGGTAGTCTGGGCTCCTCAATCCCTCTGTACTGTTGGTGAACACGACACCGCAGGATCCACTCTGGGACGTCGTCTTTTTCCTTCGGTCCCGTTTTCGATTCCTTTAGACCTATACCTGAAGTCAATTACTGTTCCATAGTTGTAACCAAGGAATTGACACTGTTTATATGGTGACGCCACAGTCTACGACTGTTGTCCTCCTCGTCCGACTGCCCATACACCCTAGAGACATGTGGCAGAAGTGTCGAAGAGACACTTATTTTTTCAAGATCTTAATTTTTCGAATTAAAAATTTTTTCAGTCGGAATTACGGTTCTCGGTCCGGAAGTAAGTCAACTAAAATACCTCACGGGTGTTTCATGAGGATTGGCACGGTCCGTGTTTCTGCTGTACATCTGCATACCCTCTACTTCTCTACGTATACGTACTCCCTTCCGCAGGTCCCGCTGTTTTGGTGTTCGCCTCGTACGTCGAAACGTCCGACTGATCTCTCCCCTCCGTACACACACCGTCCCCCGTCCCGTCCGCCTCATCCCGACCAGTACTTTCGTCACTACTCTTACTCCTTCCTTCTGTTCCTGGCCGACCGAAACCACTCCACTTGAACCGAGAAGGGGTGACCTTGCAGTCGAGGGACTTCCGTTCTTGGAACAGACAGATGGGTAGTGATATGAGGATACCGGTCTTGACACGGATCTTGTGTCATTTACGAGTTTTTACACATAACTCATCTACTCTCTGACCTGTTTGTCTACTTCAGGATGACTTTGAAGTGAACTTGAGGTCTTGGTGATAACAGTACCCTCCAGACGGTCCACGGGTGACCTACACGAAAAAACATGTACCACTACTAACACAAACGTAGAAGTCTCCAGAAGGTACTTCGTACGTCTACAATCGTGACCAAACCTTACCGAGATTACAAGTGAGTGTCCGTACCTTCACGGAACCTTGTAAGAACTACCATAATTATCTATCCAGACGACTATGGGTTACGAAGGGTTCACCGAGTCACTATTATCTTAGGCGGACAGTTTATCCTGTACACCCAACCCTTCTAGGGAACCTCTTCCTTTACAGTTGGCTAAGGTCATGGGAACGGACCTTTTAGGGTACCTGTCTCCTCGGACCACCCGAAGTCAGGTACCCCGACTTTTTCTCAACCTGCACTAACTTGTTGTCGACGACTGGGGTTCCTCACTTACCGTATAGGAGAAACGAGATCGTAGAAGAATTTGGATCGTCCCCGAGAATCGTAACATTCTTACCTCTCTCAATCGCTCCCGAAGTTTGAAACTATGTCAGAGATGTTTATATTCCTTTGTCAAATCTCCCTACAACTTAAAGGGACATCCGTAGATAACTGTAAGGAGGAATTTCCAGGGTTTATGAGTTACTTAATATAAGTGAACGTACATTGTAAAAAAATACTTCTTTTTAAATTTAACACCCTTTTCCTACCTTTTCAGTATGGGTTGATACTTTGATAATTCTTATCCCGTCTGATATACATAATTATACTTTGTCAGAGGTTTTGTGTGTTTCATTTCGGCGAGAGACTTTGTCTGCATTCTGGAGTCAATTGTCTCCCCTCAAGACCCTTCTGTCGTGCCCTCCCTACTCTCTCTGAAAGTGACTCCCATATGAGAACCTTGTAAGACTTAAAACGTTTACATGTATCATAGTACTTGCTTTTTTTGAAATTTTTCACTAGGGTCTCCTTCTTTGAAAACTTAAAACAGACGTCCAATATTATTAGAGGAAAAAAACTAATTTTTTTTTTTTTGTTTGGAGGAAAAAACAAGACAGGACTAATAGAACCTTGGAGACGAAAGATCTCCTAGACTGGGTACGGTCCGCCATCAGGACCGAAGACTGTAGTAGTGTTTATTCGAAAATGTACTTCACTGCTTCCATGTACTTTCTCCTTCCGTGGGTAGTAACAAATGTGTAAGTTTTAATCCTTAATTAAATTTTTGGTTGAAGATATCAATAAAACATTTGTCGTATAACTTTTGATATTCATCAGACCCGAAAACCGAGAGACTCGTCGTGGTACCACTAGTCGTTTTTGCTCGTTGAATTTTTTTACCGGCTTTCCCTCGGTTCTTCTTTCACAAACTGAGTGAAAGATTCTTTCTGAACATACGACACTTTCGTGACCGATATGCAGTTACATTCTTTATGACCCTTTTGTGATCAGTGTTCTTGAGTTCCTTGGTTTTAGTGTAGACTACTGAGGTGTCTAATACAAAAACTTCACTCGGAACGACTAGACGTCTCACTACTTTTGCTTAAATCTTTTAAGTTCGACTAATGACTTCTACAACTCCCGTTTTTGACGGACTGATTAAAGGCGCCGTACCCAGAGTGGGTACTGGTCTGTATGTAGTAACATTTTTTTTTGTCGCCTAGTACCGACTGCCAGTACACCCGCAGTTCTGATGGTTACCAATAAAGGAAGTAGATAAGACGTACCCAAAATGATGTTTTACATTGTCAGTCTAAGTCTTGTGGAGATACGTACCGTAGTTGTTCAGACGGTTTAGACCTTCTTCTGTTACCTTTGGTACTGGGTTCTCCATTTCTGTTTACTGAACTTTCTTCACCAGTTATTTAACTAAGGTCTTTCATAACCTTTTCTGTATATTTCCCGAGAGATTAGATGAATAGACGAGATACTACTGAAACAATCTTTTCATTTATATGACTTCTTCGGGTTCAAACTTGACTCTTTGGAGTACCTCGTAGCGCCACTTCCATCATCAAAGCCTTGGACGACCCCTACTCTGTTCAACATTTCGACTTACTCGCTACCCATACTCGGTCGTCAGGTTCTTGGATAAATGTTAAGTCTGAAACTTACTTCTATTTATTGTCTAGAATAAACACCCCTTTTTTTCGTGTAATGAAACAATTTACAATTGTAAATTTTTCATTGAGATCTGGTAATTATTACTTAGTGTGATTATGGGATTTTTGTAAACTTCTTTTCTGAACTCTTCAGGGAAACTTAGTTATTTGTTATCTAGGGAGTTTTTATTGACTAGTTATTAAGTGGAGTCTATTCATAAAGTAGTTCTAGTGTAAGACGAAAATTCGTTAAAAGACAAATGAGTGTAAGGTTTTGTTATGTCAAAGTTTAAGACTTCAGTTGAGCAAAGACTCATGACTCCTGTGACTACAAACTCTATTTGTGCTCGTAAGTCTCAAGAAGTCTTGTGTAAACACTCTTCTACATAAAGTTAGAATAAAGTCGATTAAAGTCTTCTCTCAAGTCATAAAGAGTTTGTATTTAAAGTGATGGTTCAAATTCGGTTACATTTGATAAATGTAAGTCGACAGTAATGTTCTTCCCGAAGGGACCACCGAGTCTACCATTTCTTAGGTGGACGTTACACCCTCTGGACCCAAGTTAAGGACCCAACCCTTCTAGGGGACCTCCTCCCGTACCGTTGGGTGGGGTCATGAGAACGGACCTCCTAAGATACCTGTCTCTTCGGACCGTCCGATGTCAGGAACCCCAGTGTTTCTCATCCTGTGGTGACTCACTGATTCGTGTTGTGTGTCGTGTCGGTAATGTAATTTTTTTTTTTTTTTTGGGAGGACCTTCGTTCCTACCTTCCAGAGTTAAGTTACGTCAAGTCAGCGAGTCAGCACAGACTGAGAAACGCTGGGGTACTTAGCGTCGTGCGGTCCGGAGGGACAGGTAGTGGTTGAGGGCCTCAGGTGAGTGTGAGTGCAGGTACCTTTCAGATTCTACCGTTGTTCGTCTAGAGGTCACAGAAACAACCTTTACGTCTGAGAGTCCGAGACAGGGTAGAGGAGAAGTGTTCTGTGTAAATTTATCCGTCACTAAGGGTATGAAGAATTTGAAACTGTTCGACGGTTCGATTCTTTGGAACTAATACAAGTTAAGTCCAATATGAGAAATTACTTATGATCTATATTAGGAATCATTATTCCTGTTACACTGATAAAAAAACTCTGGTCTCTCATTGTGAATAGTCTTTAATGATATTATTAGTGATAAGGATGGAAGAAGGAAGATGGACACTTTGTAAGAGAAAAGACTCAGGTAGGGGAGGTGAACGAGGTTCTGGTAGATGGTGAGGAAGGGGTTCTACTGGTGTGAAAGAGACGACTAAAGAGGGGAAAGTGGTTACTTGTGTGACTTCAGAGGGAATCTGTATTGTGTGTGTGTGTAAAAGAAAGGTGGTACAATTATCGAGTCGATGTTAGAAGAAAAAAGAAGGGTAGTGACTTCAAGAGTTCTCATCAGACGTTCGTTGGACTGTCGCTAGTCTGGGTTTAATCGAGAGGACCTCCACAGTTCACAAATTGACGGTTTAGCCTTCCGGACCAGGGACAATGAGGAGATCTAGAGAGACGTTAAATACTTAAGAAAGAGGTCGTGACGGTGGAGACCGTGGACGGGAAGGAGAAAAACAGCGGGTACGGGGACTCCGTAAGGGGAGTCGAGTCGGGTCCCCCGAAGAGAGAGGAAGGTGAGATATACGGAAACAACACAAGAAGGAAGGGAGATGGGCGAGGACGAAGTCTCCAGTGGAGGTACGTCTTTTGAAGGGTCTGTGATAGGAGTCGAGACCAGAGAGGAGTCTTGAGGTTGTCGGAGCATACCAAAAGTAAATTGTAAGTACATAAACATGTATCGGAGACTATACGACGTGAGACGATCCGTAGTCACTTGGTTCTGGGTAGGGATGGGAGTACCGCGAATACCGGACAGTCCATTGTGTCTACACCTCGGTACTTACGTTTGTGCTATTTGTGACTCCTTTACACTTCTCACTAATAAGTCCCCGTCCTTATTGCTCTAGATCGACCCTTCATCTTAAAGGTAAATTTTACATTCTACAGGTCAATCTCAACTTAAAGTCACTTTGTTTATTTTGAAAAATCATATTCATACGGGGTATTTATTGTACCCTATATGAATATGATTTATGATTATAGATATACCCTAAATGGACTATAAGTCGAGATTGACCTGTAGAATATAAATAGATAATGTAGATCGTTGGGATGGTCCTTCCCTAACCTGTCGACCCTCTCCTTTCAGGACTCCTTGACTCTCTTTCCTACTCATCCTTAATCGTTTCTCCCACCACCCTCTCCTGTAGGGTCCCTCTTCCCTATCAACGTCATTCACAAATACCACTGTCTCTCGAAGTACGAAAACTCTTGGACTTTCTCCACGTCGTGTCAACCTAGTACTTCTTTTCCTTC
Source organism: Capra ibex (assembly GCA_006410555.1). NCBI lineage: Eukaryota > Metazoa > Chordata > Mammalia > Artiodactyla > Bovidae > Capra > Capra ibex. Next base: position 29,953,469 of record SJYO01026388.1, on the reverse strand, counting down.
TCGTAGTCCTTTTTTTAGAACTTTTCGGACATATACCAATCCTAAAACTTCAGGGGATTTCTATTGTCCTTCAGTAAAGTTCTAGAGTTCGTCTCCTCTTTTACCTGGATTTTACGAAGACATGGTTACAGTTACAGTCCCCTTCCCCCACAGGGGCGTTGTGGTTATTCGTGAAAAGACCTATGGTCGTCTCACAGGATGTTAAGTTGAGTTAAGACTGTCGTAGACGGGTCTCCGCCGTAGTAGCAGGTGTCGAAGTCCCCAATCAAGGTGTTCTGACGAAGGGAGGGACGACGGTGTGAAGTCTGTGGTTGAGGTTCGGGTCCAACGACGGACCAAAGACCGGTTGGTCGTCATGTAGTCCCCCAGAGTACTGAGGGAGAAGAAAATTAAGTGACGTTGTCGAGTGTTTTAAGTTTTCTCATTATAAAACAAAAGATGTAATGGTCAAATAATATTTTACTATATTGATTCCTTGTCAGTTTATTTTCATGTGCCCCGTTCCATACACCCTTCCCCACGGTAAGAGGGGTTTACAGGTACTTAAGTGGGTGGTCCTTCGAGAGTCTTCGAAAACAAAAAAATGTTTCGGAAGTAATTGATGTGTATTAACTAATTCCGTGACTGGTTACCACTGACTAAGTTAGAGATCGGAGAGAAGGGGAGGGACCTCCAGTTCCGGTCCACTGTAACTCTCAAAGTGTGGAGATTAGTGTACTGACCAAGAGGGCCGTTGGTTGGCGGTAGGAACCTACACCAAGTTTGCAGTTGACATTGCACTCCTTTCTGTAGAACTGACACGAGTAGTGATCCTTTAAGAGGCAAAATCCTCGAGACCCGACCTTTCCCCTGTTTCTGGTTCATATATCAGGAATAATATTTGGTGTCATAGTGTCCTGGACTCGACTTCGAAATTCACTAGAAAGACCGACAGTCTACCTCTTTCCTTAGCGTCTCCGACGTCACCTACGCCCTTGAAATAAGGACTCCGAGGACACTATCAGTGTCTCGACAATCATTGAGTCGGTGACGTCAGAGAGAGTGACCAGAGGATCTGATCCTGACATGATTTGCAGATGTTCTACCGACCGGACTCGGTAGTGGAGCGTTCCGACGAAATGTGTACACTAGATTGACGATTCCTATAAGTCACCAAGAATCACGTGTGGTTTGTTTTAGAGTAGAGGAGTCGGTCCACGAGCCCCGAGAGATAGTAGAGCGGTCTTATCTGGAAAAGACAAAATAGAAAGGAAGAGGGGACGTTCACTGATTCGGGACCCGAAAATAGGTATACCGAGATAGACCGACACTGAGTGAGAGAAGGGAAGGAAGTAAGGGGTTAACGAACTTCTGTCTTAAAGGGAAAGAAGTTCGAGGTCGAGTTTTCGGAAGAAGTCCCTCCGAAAAGGATTGAATGAGTCTTCGACATCTTTAAATATGTAAGTTATTTATAAATTATTCCGGGACGGTACACAGTTTCCATACTGAGACTGTATTTCGACCAAGGTCAACTATAAAGGTGTACAATAGTCATAGTGACCATTGAAAGAGACAATGTGAGTTTACAGTCATAGTAATACCATGTAGTCTCTGTGGTCCTCTTCGCTTGTAAAGCATAATGTACTATGAATTAAAATTTTGGTACTGGTTTCCTCGACATCTTTATACTCGTGATTCTACTGGTTTGAGAATTCCCTCCGGACCAACTCTGTCGGATCGGTCTCTTTCCGGTATCAGTCCCGTACCTTAAAAAGGGATTCGGACGTACGTTGTCTAGTTTATGTCCAATATCTCCATACTGGACAATCTCCTTACTCCTACTTGTCTTCTTACAGGGACGGGAGTGCCTTGAATGTAAGACGAGACGTTGGTTTTCATTCGGTTCCGTGGACGTCATTCACCCACTCTCACACCTGATCCGGGTAAGACGGACCCAAATTTAGGACCGAGCTGGTGGGTGGAGTGCTACGATCATCTCTTTGAACTAACAGGACACGGAGTCAAAGGGATACCCCTATCATAGTCATTGATAGAGTATATCGAGATTTTACTTTACTCAATTGCGAACTTTTCGTGAATCTTATCCCGGACCCTGTGACATTATTTATGAGTTTTTGACAATCGATGTATCGGTACATGTTGTCCCTCAGGGGTCTCCCTCTTACTAGAACCACATAAATTTCCTTTACCACCCCTTCTTCTAGTCACGTCTTTATCATTTCATCACCCCCGTCTCTCACTACTCCGGTCTTCGCCCCTGGTCTAATTCGTCTTGGAGCATTTAAGTCTGGATAAAACTACCCGATCTTTCTGTCACCTTACAAAACTAGTTTCCTGACGGTACTACAGTGTACGAAATTCCTCTCTGGTCTCCTCTCCGATGTCAATTCATCAGGTCACTCTGTTACCAACGAATCTGGATCCATCTTTGTCACCTTCACCATTTTATATGTATATATATAAGACCCGTATAAAATTCCATCTTAGTAATACTGAACAACTATCTGAATCCCTACACTTCTTTCCTTAATTTCTAATGATCTAATCCTCATTTTCTATGATCCGAAACCCCGACCCATCGTAAATGATTCTACCCTTTCTCACTCTCTCCATGACCATACTTGTCTTTTAGTTCTCAAGATGAAACTTATTTGAAACTTGATAATCTGTAGCTTCTTTCTACTGTTCATCCACCGACCCACATTCAGACCATGAGTCCTTTTCAATTCTGACCTCTTTTTGTGTGTTACAATTTTGGGTATTCTACTCGAGTGTGTGACTCACATCGATCTCCTCTCCTGTAGTTTCGGACTCGGGACCTCGTTGACGTTGTAAAGCCTCCCTTCTTTTCTTAGTTCTCTCTTTTGGTTCTTTCCCCGACTCCCTCTTCCCTTTGGTCCTCCCACACCACAGGTCACTTCTTTCACAAAGTTCTTACTTCCACACTAGTTGACAGTTTACGAAGACTCTCCAGTTCGTTCTATGGTAGATCAAGTGAGTTTCATTTAGTAAAAGAGTCGAGGTAAAGGGGTATCACCAAACAAACATGAAAAGAGTGACGTTATAGGTTGACAGTACAATGTCAATGAGAACAGAAGAGAGGAGAATGTCTCGAAGGAATTCCAGTCTCTGGTGCGGAAGAAGGGGAGTTTTGTGGGTGGTAGGATGAGTTGTTTAAAAACTTATTTACTTAGTACATCCTAAGATATATTAGACCCTCTTGTACGGATCGTGTGTCAATCGTTAGTCTCGACCGAAATGATTCTATAGGATTCACGAGATTCTGATTGCATACCCGAAACAAGACGGATCTTTTACTTCTCCAGACGTTACGTAGACTCAACTAGATACCGGTTGGTATCTTCCTTTTCTCCCGTAGTCTCCTACTCTACCGACCTACCGTAGTGGCTACGTTACCTGTACTTGCACCCACTTGAAGTCCTTTACCACTCCCTGTCTCTCCGGACCGCACGACGTCAGGTACCCCAGTGTTTCTCAACCTGTGCTGACCCACTGACTTTTGTGTTTTCTGGTGTTGGATAGACCGTAAAGATGAAAAAATGAACTTACAAATTACGTACCATGATAGGTTTTCCCTGTATTCCAAATGGACTAAACGAATTTATATAAGGAGGGGTTGGGGACGGGGTTGGACCGATCTGGAGTAGATTTCAACCGAGGTCAACTATGGCAGTGTCATAGTCGTAGTAGTCATTGAAAAAGACAGTGTGAACTTACAGACGTAGTGATACCATGTAGTCTTAGTAGTCCTATGCGACTGTGAAACACACACACGAATCAACGAGTCAGTATAGGTTGAGAAACGTTGGGGTACTTGAGGTCGGACGGTCCGAGGAGAGAGACAGGTACCTGTAAGAGGTCCGTTCTTGTGATCTCTCCCGACGGTACGGGAGAAGATCCCCTAGAAGGGTTGGGTCCCTAGTTTTGGTCCAAAGGACGTGACGTCCGTCTAAGAAATGATAGACTCGGTGGTCCCTAATGTACTATTAATTGAAGTTTTGGTACTGTCTTCCTCGATCCTTACTTACTTAAAAATTCCTTCCGTACCAACTCTACCAGATGGGTCTTTTTCCGGTCATCAGTCCCGTACTATAAAAAGAAATCCGGACGTGTGTTGTCTAGTCTATGTTCAGTGCACAGAGACATTTTCTTTCGATTTTAGGTTGTCAACACTCATTGTTCTTATAGTTATGTGTTTAATGCCTAAATTCGAAAGTCGTTACATTGAAGGAACCTTTTACACGTGATCTGTTGTGTGTTTTGGTGAGTGGTGTAGGGTTTGTCTTTACTCTTTACGAACGGTGCCCACGGTCGCGGTGTCTCTTGGTGGGTGGATGTTTCGACCGGAGAGGTGAAGATCGAGATCACTAATAGAAGGATCTTACGGTGTAAATCTGAGGCACCGAGAAGACCGATGGAAGTACCCCCGAGGGTCTCTCGTTAAGAAGTGGGGACTGAGGACGAATGAGAGTATGGATTTGTAAATGGTGAACGGATCAAAAATATAAACCTACCTTTAGAACATTTCTCTCGAAGACCAAGGGTCGGGAAAGTGATTTAGAATGAGACTTACACGACAGTTTAATACCGTGACGACTCGTGGGTCTGACAGGCGGGCGATAATGGTACTGTTTAAGATTGGATGACGTAAAGAACGTGTATCGGACCGTATATAATGAGTAATGTGTGAGCCACTTATTTAAAGTTCCTCCTTGTGTCGATCTCCTACCTTACTTGTCCGAGTTCTATAAAACAAACCTCAGTCTTCGATTCTCGATGAAAGTTTGTCTCACAGTCTTCTCGTCCCTATTCGGAATACGAGGTTTGAGGTCCAATAATCATAGATTGTTAAATTACATCGTAAAGGGTTTGATCTCAAGTTACATTACACCATGATCGCCCATCCCGAAGGGACCACCGAGTCGTCGTTTCTTAGATGAACGATTACGTCCTCTACACCCAAGGTAGGGACCTAACCCTCGTAAGGGACCTCATCCTTTACTGTTGGGTGAGGTGAGAAGACCGGACCCTTTAGGGTTCCTGTCTCTTCGGACCGCAGGTACCCCAACGTTTCTCAGCTTGTACTGAATCGATGATTCGTTGTTGTTTTGATCCCCTTTTTAGGGATATTAATTTTTTTAAAGTCTTTACGCGCTAGTTTATCCAGAGAATTGAAATCTTGAAGAATTTCGAATTACATAGTTATACGAAACCCTAGATTTCCCCTCCATATGACGTGTCGGAAAAGGTTTGAAAATAAGTTGTCCATACATCATGTCAGGTGGTTCAAAGTCCGTTTCATCATCCAGGATCTTATGTTAGGACTCGGTTTGTCTAGGTGAGAGACGAGAATACCTCAGACGAGTCACACTCTTTGTTTGTGATGCGTTTATAACTGACATTTGGTGTCATTTGCAATACTTCATAAGTAGTCATAAAAGATTATGTACTTCTTCTGTGGAGAAGATGAACTTGTGGTTTATAAAGAGAATTTCGAAAAGGTACTTGTGCCAAGATTCTCAGATCGAGTCACACTTCTTGGGACGAGTGTCTAGATTGTGTAAAGGGAACGATTTTTACATAATGTAAAAGTCTTCATTCCAGATGTCCGTTTTCGTTCTGTGTTTGGTGAGTAAATACTTTTCCGGTCTTAATTATTTATGGAGGTCTACGACCTACTCTTATCGAGGTTGAAATCCCCGACGAATTTAATCTCACTACAACTTTGTCTTCTAGACACGACACCAGATGTGATGCTGATCTTACTTACACCTGACTGCGTTCCTAGGCTAGGTGTCGCCAAGGATGACTTTCACCGGTTAAACTCATTCGTTGAGAAGTGGTCACGACGTTTGGACGTGGGTGACGTGAGACATATGACTAAAGACTTGTTGTTCCAGGAAAGATAAAAATGTCGGCCATAAAAATTGTCCTTTTATATTGTGGTTAAAATTTCATAGTAATTTATTAGGACAATTAAAAAAAAGAAAAAATATGTATCGACGTTTCGTGATTCATACACGTTCTGTGAGGTGATTGTTAGTACCTTCTGTTTCTCCTTTTTCGGACCAACACGAAATAAGTGAGAGGATTACACCCCCACCTCTTCGATATCTCCCTTTCGGTTTAAGTAGTGAAAATCTTGTTAGTTGACCATACAGTTTTAGTACGACTGTAAAAATTTAGAAGTTTAAATAGAGTAACCACTAGTAAGGTTGTATGACAGTCATTTGTTCTTATCAATTCATAAATTTTACAAATTATGAATTACTTTGTGGAGTTCCTAGATTTTTGTCTCAGGAAAAAGTGAGATACGAAGGACACAACACTGATGGTCTAAGGTATCATCGTAATGTAAACGGTGTTACTCACGCCTCTTAATTTAGACATTAAGTGTGTTCTCTTACATTTCCTAAGAAAGTAGTTTCTTTAGATAGACCATTTACTTAAAAATAATGTTTTCATAGTAAAGTAGGGTTTAATGTACTTTTCTTCGTATTGCGGGAAGAGAGGTTGTCGGTACGTCCATTAAAAATTATGAAGGTCTGGTTCTCTGTTAATATAAATTTTTTTATGAATTCACCTACTGCCTTGAGTTCTCTATCCATTCATAAAACTGACTAAGGTGAGGTCACTGACTGGTACGTAACTTACCTGATATTTACAACAGTATGAACTAAAAAAAGGATTGTTTGGGGTTCCACGATATGAAGATAAAGTTGACACAACCGTGTAGATTTTCCTTTCAGTTGAATGGAGTCTGGATTTATAGTTGTCATACTATTCTTTTTGTACTCTTGTAGTGAGAAACCGTACTGGTTACATTTGGTGTAAAGACTTTTAACTTTCTTTTATTTTACAATATGGAATATATCGGATATTATATATTTCTATAGGATCTTTCCATTAGTAATTTTCAATTACAGTGAGTTATAGTTAAGAACATATGACAAAAGAATCGTTTGGTAGTTAAAGGTGGATCAAAGGTCACTTACCCCTCTATTTGTATTGTCCTTATCAAGTGAGGACCCAAGTGTAGTCTGACTGACCTTAATACAAGATTTGTAGTGGTAAGATATTTCTGACCATCCAGTCAAAACTGATATTCGTCCGATAAAACCCAGAAGTCTATGTATTTTCAGGAATAGTTAGGTGAGATAGGTACTTGAACCCAGTAGGTTCACTTTTCGTTGTATTACTTCCTACTTTAGTAAAAAAAATCCGACTTAAATCAGGAAGGATCAATTTGTTACTGTCAGTGAATTCTTGTATAAAAGGAAAAGAATCCTACGAACGATGGTTCCTACTCAATTTGTGCATATAACTCTAAACACGGGGAGAGGTCAAAAGCTAGTATACAAGAGGAAATAGGGAGGATAGAAAAGAAATTCTTTGAAAATATTGTCCTTGTTCCTTTTCCTTTGAAATTACTAAAGGAGTTGTCCATTAAACTAAATATATTTAAGGTAAAGGTTGAAGGTCTTTATTTCTGTCTGTGTTTTAATTAAATTAAAAAATTATTTGGTATTTTAAATTTATAAGTTTATTTTTCTTTGTTTTTATCTATAAATTCGGGTCGTGATTAAAGACAAAAATAAGAAAGAGACCCATAGTACCTCCGAACTGAATGGACCCTGATCTCATTTCATTATGTCAATACTACGACCACATCATACTTGTTCATTCATTTTTTACTCTTTTCGGAACCATTTTAAATGAAAGTCTAGACCTTCATTTCCAATCATCGAGTGAACTTAGGGGACGTCTCTGGAAGGTACCCAGAACAGACACCTTTTGATGATACGAATGACGAACGAGAATGGTGTGAATAGAAGCAGTGTCGAATCGTGAGGACCGTAAAACTAGGAAAACGAGTGACTTCGGGTGTAGTCAGACAGTTTTGTAGTTCCCCCTTTTAGGGGTTTGACTTATCTACTTATTTGTGAAAATTACACTTGTTAGTATAAGTCTGGTTGAAGAAAACTTTTTTTTTTTTTTATGTTCAGTCACCCAAAAAAAAATTAGGAATTCATTGAGTTTATAATGATAAAAAAGACGGAATGATTTTACCGTGAAAAGTAAAATAACTGTAATCGGTTAATAAACGATGAGCGAAGATAAAAAGAGACTAGTGTTACGATGGGATACAAAAAGAAAAACTAACTCTGGATATGAAAGGTAAGGTCTTATAAACTAGAAACTGATTGAAACAGAGTAAGACACTTACAGACGATGACTAATCACTTTTTTATAGTGTTTTCCCTTTTTCCTTCGTCACTCGTGATCATCCTAGAGTGAAGTTGTAAACATATTAAAAAAAATTACTCTTTTTATAAATAAAAATAAAACCTTAGATTTTGGTAATAACATACTATGACAGAAAATCTTATGAATCCAACTGTAAGTTATACTTGTCGTTCAATCGAGTGTTCTTTGTTTCACATTACGTGTTTAATACAAGTCGACCATCTTTGGGTCGTCGTACCATTATTTCACGTCGTTTTTAAAGGAATAAACTTATTGTTGAGGTCGTTGGAGACTTATAAAAACCATTGTAATTCCTTTTCGATGACGTCAGACCTCTAACCATTAGAAGTATGAAGTTTCTGTCCGATGGTCCCTGGTGTCACTTTATAATCTGGACTCCAGTTACTTTTTGTGATTAAACTTTTCCTTATCCAAAGGGGGGGTTTTACGTTTTCATATGTCTACGAATTCTATGATACTAAACTGTCTAAATGTTACTATTTTGTCGTTACTATTTACCATTGTAATGAAGTCATGAAAATCACATTTCTTTTGTCTAAAATTTTTAGCCGTCGTTCTTTAAGACTGTCGAGGACTCTGTTCAATAGGATACGGGCTGTGGGTAGAGTACGGTTACTACTGGTCAGACTTCCCATTGTGTGTCTTATTTTTGTCCCTAGATAACATCCACTCACTCTTTCATGACCTTTTCACTGTTTTAACATACAATAATTTACTGTTTTGTATAAAACTCCGAAATAAATTTTTAGAGAGTGACAAGTAATAGTTTCAATGTTCTGACGTATGGTCTCCTGTCTGACATTTGTATCCTTTAAAAGTAATTCCTTTCTACCCAAATGACATTAAACTAGAAAATGTTTTTTAATGACTTTCAATAACTATTGTCTTAAAGAGAAAATGAAAGAATTCAGATTAAGAGAACTTTTAATTTGGTTACAAAGGTGAGGGAGCTCGATTTCAAGTTGGTACCAGTGGAATCCTTTATGGGAACAAATAAACAATTAGTCTTTATGTTTAACTCACCGTGTATAAAGGTAAAAGAAGAATCCGGCTTCCAAAGCCGAAGTAATATAAAATGTTCTTTTGTCTTCTGAACGTCACCAGGACATTTCAGAAAGTACAGCGTCGACTCCAAATTACTGCCGTCACCTCATTTCGTCACCACTACGTTTCATTCTGGTCGGGATCACGGGAATAGACTGTACCTTAGAAAAAGGACAAACCGAACGTCGTCACAAAGACCAGTCCCACGGAGGTGGTTTGGACTAACTTCGTCTTCCCACTGTACGAGACCATTTAGGATAAAGTCCCACTAAGGTGAGTCCTTTTACCAACTAGGAAGTTAGACAACCAACGCCCTACTACGATTATACTTCTTTTAATAGGCCCATCGAGTCTACAAGTGAGTCGGTGACGTTTCCACAAAGGTTGTAACCAAGTTAAGGTACTTAGTAATGAACCAAGAAAAAAAGGGGTAGATAAGGTTCTTTCTTTAGGTTGTTATTAGCTACTCAGTTTTGTCAACTTCTTTTTTATTAGACGACGGAAACTTTTAGGAGTCACTTAGTTTACCTAAAATGACGAAATTGTCCATTTTGGACCAGACAAAGGACTCGTCCTTCACACCTGTACCTCTTTCAAGTTTACAACGTTATACATAGTGGGTTTTGTCTTTGGACTCCCAATGTTACTTAAGACTATTTTTAAGACAACGATATACACTTTCATAAGTAAGAAAGAATTAATGACACGAATGGATTCTAACTGCAATTACTTTGGTATCACCTCTTTTGTCGGGTAACATGGGTGACTAGTTTTAAATAAAATCAATATGTATTTTTGACATGATAATTTTTACTGTCCACATACTTCATCCAGTTATGAATAAATTTTGTATGTTTCGTCTTTACACAGATCTTCAGTAGTTTTTATTCTAGTCCAAAAAAAATTCTAGTCACAAATTCTTCTACAAATTACTTTGTCAACCCTCGACATTCAATTAAAAGTCATTTCGACAAGTTTATACGTACTCTTTTAAAATCTCTGATAATCCTCTCAATTTTAAAATTACTCTTTCTTGATCCTCAGACTTAGTCCCTAAAGACAAAGCCTTAGTACTTTAGACTAACTAAAAACAACTACAGGTAAGTAATTAATTTTGCAACGACGTTAAGTGTGAAAAAAGGATTCAAGTTTAAAACAATTTTTAACTTCTAATCGAAACACAGAAAATACTAAAACCATATTTAGTAACTGTTAGAAATTTCTTTTCCTTCGTACGAACCAACGATGTCTTTTTGTGTCTTTCATTTTTTGTTTGTTTGAAAAAACCCCCTTTTTTTTGGTTTTATTTTGTTTTGTGTCTTGGAAGTTCTTTGACATAGTGAGACAATCGTGTTAAGAGCCAAACAGAGAAAATTCAGAGAAGTTGGACGTTGTAGATTTAGAGAGTCGAAGGACCTGTGTCTTCTGTTGTTCCTTTTGTTCCTTAAGTACCTTGACATACTCTCCCTTTATGGGGTAAAAAGGGGGAAGAAGAGACAAGTTTTACTGAAAACGTAGGGATCACGAGATTACAGATCCGTTTTACCCGACTACTACATACCACTATTACCACACCGACCGTGGACTTTGTTCTCTGGGAAAATTTCTTCATAAATTTGAAGGACGATCTCCGTCGTGTCAGGACCCTCCACTGTCAGTTGTCTGACTGTTCCTCTTCTGTTTTTTGGTGGTCTCTTGACGATCTTCTTACGGTTTTGATTTCAGGGTTGTTTGTACGGTAGTCGGGGTCTCTACTGGCTTACTTGCAGGGGTCTTTTACAGCATCGAATTTTGTTGAGACCTTTTCCGAATATTATGATGATTGGATTTTTTTCACGAAAGTAACAAAACTAAACAGCTGGCTAGAGACAACGTAGATATGTATGAATGTGTCAACACTAGTGTCATAATTATGTTACTAACCAAAAGTATTACTACACTTAGTAAATATTGGTTTACTAATTCGATATATGTCTTATGATTTCTTTCGTGCCATAATCATGAAACTCTTCTAAAATTTTACAACTATGAGTTTAGCCTATTTGGGAGTTGATAGACCTTACTAAGTAAGAAACATTCAAGATCTAACGGTTCCAAAATGACATAATTTAGAAAGAATCTTATAAATTTTTGTAAAGGCCACGTCAAGAGAAATATCAGAATAATATATAAAGAAACTTTATAGAATTATAAGAGTCTTAGAAGAAGGATGAATCGTGACTCAGTTTTTTTGCTTTCTCGTCACCACATTTTCAAGAAATAGATATTTCAAGAAGGAATTCGTCACAGTGGAAACCTATCATACCTTATCTCGACTTATAGGTCTTATGACACGGATATGGTCATGCATTTGCACGCTCGTTTACGTTATTCTGCGTGTCGTACAGACTTTCCCTTTTCTGAGTGTGTGCCTCAGTGTCTTTTCCTGTGTGTCTCAGATTCTTGCCATGTCGTCTTCGACCTCTTGTATTCGTGTTAAGTGAGACATTTTGTTTGGGTTGTTTAGTGTAATAGTCTTTGGACTTATCCGTCGTGACTAAGAGACCAAATTTGACTCTGGTGAAAATTAGACCTTGTACTTTCATAGTGACTTGTACCTGTTGATTCCTTCACCAGGTCCTGACAGTATAGGAAGTTGTGTTGTCGAATTCCAAAATGTATACATTAAACCTGTAACGGATGTAAACAGGTTGATAAAGTGGACACATATAAATAGAAAGACCAAAAGACTGAAGGAGACTATTGTATTGACAGTGGTCTTTGTGACCTTACCCTGTCATCACGCGAACCTTGATACTTCATTTCAAAGAGAGAATACATGGTGACGTCCGAGCACGGGTCGTACCACGGACTGTTATTTACAGAAGTCCCGAATCTAGTAAAACGACGACCAATTTAAACTTTTATCACAGATCACCGATGGTGACGATACCTCTTATTCTCGAACTGACTTTTTCTGACGAAACCAATAATTTTGTTGTTTTTCAGTCTTACGAAGACTTACTCGGTTCTACATATATACGGTAGTGGTTTTAAGTACAACGGTATTTATTGTTGTTCGTGTTGTCGTATAAAACCGTTATAGTCTTGATCGTTTTGCTTCGTCACTTTTTAATCGTCTAAGAAAAAGGGGATTGTCTTTCCTTTACGAACTACTATGACGATGATTTCATTTAGTACAAAAACCATTTATATAGAAACACAAAGTTTTACCCTTAGATCTTAAATTATGAACCCTTATTTTTTATATCGTGATGTTTCATTTACTGAGTCCTCTTTTTACAATGAGGTGTAGAGTGGGTGAGTCTAAAAATTTTTGCAATCAGACTACGAAATTTCATCCGTTTGCAAACTGTGTCATTAGTTCACTTGAGCAAGATATACTTTAAGAGAGTATGTCCCGTGAAAACTCCCCATTGAAACATAAACCTATATTACAGTTTGAATCTCTTTTCAACGTTCTTGTCGTGCTCCTGAAAGAGAAGTGGGTCTCAGTAGTTAACAAATGTAAAACGGGGTAAACGAAATAGTAAAATACGTATATATTAATTAAAGACTTAGTAAACTCTTATTTAATCTTTGTGACTCAGGAAATGGAAATAAAGTCACATATGAAATATTATTTTTATAAGAAAATATATTAGTATCGTGTCAATAGTTTTAATTTTATAATTGTGACTGTGATATGATAATACATTAGTGAAGTCTTCAATAATTGATAGGATTAATAAAAAAGAGGTCAGATCCTAGGTCATGTCCTTAGTATGTAACGTAAATTAAAAGTCCAGAGATATGAGAGGAAATTGAACCTGTCGAGAACCGGAAAGAAACGTGAAGGATTGGAACTGTTAAAACTTCTTATGTACAGCAATAAGATATCTTAGAGGTGTCTCGTTAATTTTTTTGAAAATTATGTACAACATTTATATTCTTGTCAGTAAGTATTTATGAAACTCAAACACTTAATTCCTTTTCCTGTTTTTTTACAGTCTCTGTTCGTAAAAGAAACCTCTCTTATCATTAGTTTAAGTGCAATTCTCAATCTACAATTTAGATTTCTCTAGTATATAGATATTTCTCTGATAGTGTTATTTTAAAGTAAAGAATATGAGTAGAATGAATATTCGGGTTCATAATAGTCTGAGTTGAGGTGTCCAGTCAGACATCTGGTGACAAGATTTTGTCTCCTGACCATTGTACAGAAGGTCAAGATCATGTACTCAGAAAATACCGATTTTTCGTTTTATAAAGAAAAACTCAAATTTAGTCGTATTATGTGATCCAAAACTTAAGCTTCCGTTTAGTGAGTTGGAAGACTCAGGGTCAAAGGAGGAGGATGTCACATCTGTTTCTTAAGAGTAGAGACCCCAACGTATCTCCTAGTTTCCCCTATAGGTTTATTTGGTGAATCGTGTCCCGAACCTGTGTCATCCATAAGTTATTTCACTCACTATATGGTTTTCAATATACTTTTGACGCCTAAGTTAATTCAGTGACCGTACGTTTCCCGACACTCTTACACCGGAGTACAATTATATGTGAGACGTAATGAGTCGGAGTAATAATACGTCACACGGTGTCTAAAATACTTACACAATTCCTTTTTTTCTCTACCGTTGTTGTTTTTGGGTTTCTGAGTTAGTAATACGTTTGTTGTTTTACTTTAAAATTTTTAAGGAATTCGTGAGATTCGTGAGACCTAATTAGATCATCACGAGAGATGTACATATAAGTCGTTTCGTGTCACATCGGACCTTTTTAGTTTACTCGGGATGACATGATACCATTTCAATGAATTATTTGAAGTCTATACCAAGAGTCAAATAAAATTTCTACTTTTTAAGTTCCTCCCTTTTGTTTTTTGGAAGCTTTTAGAAACGATGTGTTCGATTTCATATGGTAATAATCTCTTGAATTCTCATACACTACTTAGACGGAAAATTTCTAAAGACAATCGTTACCGAACCCGAAGGGTCCACCGTGTCACCATTTCTTAGACGGACGATTACGTTCTCTAAGTTCTCGGCACCCACGTTAGGGACTCAGTCCTTCTAGGGGACCTCTTCCTTTACCGGTGGGTGAGGTGAGGTCATAAGAACGGACCTTTTAAGGTACCTGTTTCTTCGGACCACCCGATGTCAGGTGTCCCAGTGTCAGTCTGTGTTGACTCGTGCGTACGTTTCGTTTAATCGTTGCCGAGTGTCGGAAGGGGTAGGTTTAGACCAAAAATCGGTAATGAAAATTCGGTTAATAGTTGTTCCTTATACTGGATTTACAGAAATTTTTGTCCCATACACTCTAAGATCTTTCTACGTACTCAAAGTGAGAATGACAATTATACACATTGATTTATACACTTTGAAGACTTAAATTTCCTTCGATCTCTTTACCTACTACATAGAAAATTCCCTTTCACGAAAATTAGTCTTTTAAAGTCTAATCATTGAACAAAAAATCGAGTGTGAATACTTATACCTCATTGTCTTTAAATTCTGGTCTCTAACATTGGTGACACAAATCTAGACACCGAAGTGTATATATAAAATATCAAGTCGTCTTTTACGGAGTTAAACGATAGGACCTTACACACACTACGACTTTCCATTTTGAAGACTTTTTATGAACTAGTAAGACTTTTTGTTTCTCTGCTCGAAAAATTGACGGTGATAAGACTTGTTAAAACAAGACAGACTGTTTAAGAAATTGGAGACTATGCAAGTAATCATTTTGTGGTTGATTAACTTAGGTAGCTGTACTTTTTGGTGTCCGACTTTAGACTTTACGTATGTAGTACGACTTCCTAAGACTGAGTCGGAGTCGCCATTATCAGTCACTCCAGTCCAGTTTCTCCCAATTTGGTTCGGTCCTATATCGGTTTCCTTATGTAGTTTGCGACTAAAATTTTCCCGTTAATTAGAATCTGTCTTTACGAAGGACCCCTTACTCTAGAGTTAGAATTCTCGTGTGATGTACTGCATCGTCATTTTTACTTGTATATGTTCGAATATCTCGAAAATAGGATACTAGTGTTTGTCTTCCTTTCACGACAAATAGTCTCTTTATGTTTGGGTAAATTTTTATGAATGTAATTGAAGAAGGCCTAGATATGAGTGAATCATTATATCCAAAATTACTTGTATAGTGTCAATTATATCTAGTGTATAGAAAAAGGTACGTATTTAAATATATATACAATTAATACAGACAGGTTTTATAACGGTCTCGAAACTAAGAATTGTATAACATATTTTAAAAGTTTTGTACAGATACAATTAAGAAAGTAACGGGACGAATATTGGAAACATAAAGACTCCTTCATTATTTGGTTTTAAATTTACATTTGGGGGGTTTAGTCGATAATAATATTTTTCTTGTAACGTAATTCACTGAAATTCTAGTAAATTTATTTGACTAATTTACGGAGAATTATGCTATTTTCACACCGTATTCAATGTTTGAATTTGAACAAGTAAAGTTGGGGGGGGAGTGGTTTTGGTTTTATGTTGGAACTTTTATATCGAGTTTACAAAAACTAAACGAAAGTATTGTCCTAGGTCATTAAGATCAACCCACATTATCCCGGATAATTATATACAGTCCATACTTAATGTCTTATCAAGTCTTGATGAACAAAATAAATTTTATATCCGTTATTAGTGCGATAAATACATACCAGTCTAATTCCAGAGTGTCCTGAACGAAATTGTTTCTCTACTGAACGAAAATTAGAGGACTTACACGATAATAAAACAATTTCTTTAAGACAAAAGATCATGACTTCTACTTTACAATTGACACGTTCATAGGCAAGGGTGAAAACTTTTTCAGTCCAATTAAGTAAATTGTAGAGTCCTAGATCTATTTCCTTTAGTCTTCGGAGAGGACTGTCCGGGTCATTAGGATAGAAACGATTACCTCTTATTACTTTTATTCGTCAATTAATAAAGAAACTAAAATCTTTTCTGTATACAGTTGTCTGACTCAATAATTGTCGAAAACATGATGGTTTTAATCAAGTGCCATGGGTGCCTGACCCTGTTTGGTGTCTGTACGTCCCTCTTACTGTGTTACTCCGTTTCCCAGACTACGTCAAATCTTAAACTACCGTATTACTATTTAAGTTCTTTTAATGGTTCAAATTCAGAGCATTCAAAGAAGACAGGTTTTAATTTATATCATGTAGAGACAATTACTCCCGATGCGAACGTCTTGAAGAACATAATGGTAACACACACACTGCCACGTAGTAAAGAAAATATAGGTCTCTCTCTTTTGTCACTTCTCGTCTCTCACAATCCGACGCTAACGCCAGGTCACTGGTAAGGGTGCGCCGTCCGAGTGTCATGGAATCGTTCCAATGTTTACCCCGAAGATGTCAAATGAACGTTAAGAAAGAAGTGAGTAAATTTTAGACAAAAGTAAGGTCATAGGAAAACATGGAAGTGTGACAGACTAAATCTTTTAGTAAATCACCATCCAAAAAGAAAAAAAAAAAATTACCAAGAATGAGATATTTTATCTTTGTTAATGGTTTTGACTTTTTACTAATAATAAGAATAAAGATTTGGGAGTAGGACTACCTCAGACTTCTAAAATACAAAGACACCGTACTTGACCGTTCAGACTTTACGGTGGAGAAACCCGTCAGTTACAGTAGTACGACTGTCTTCACGGTTAAACTTCAAGTTTGAAGTTTGACTTCCTAGACGGAGTCTACTTATGACACTCTGGACCTACAAAGAAAAAAGATTAACGAAATACATACTTTTTTCACGAATGTTTGTTTCTCAATTAAGTGAAATATTTATTAGATTAGTATACGATGTCTCGATTCTTCTTTTTAGTACTTATGGGGTAGAAAAGGATTAAAATATCTTTGACAAGACACCAAAGAGTATTTCGTACAGTTTTTATTTTGTCACATTAAAAGTTCAATCTACTGGATCTACCCCATAACACTGTGGGATCGGAGTCAACAATTTTAATAGAAGATTACAGGATTGGTTCGTTTATTTTCTAATCAAGGAGTTGCGAAAGAGGGTGTAGAGACTGGAGTGATTTTTAGACATGAAAATATCCTCTCTTCATGTTTTGATTTCGCTCAGAAAGTCGTTTTATTTCATCCCTACAAAATTTAGTCGTAAAGTCTCATCTACAGTGGGGAGTCGTCAGACGGGGACCCGTTTCCTAAGATAAAGTCACCAGTACACTATGTACACCGGACCAGGGAGGAAACGTTGTTAAAGACGAGTAGAACATTCTGGACCGAGTCAGAAATGATAGGTGAGGTCTTACCTATTCTATTATAAGGATTATAGGAAACGTGTAGAGGTAAGGTCGTCCCTACGATAGAATGTGTAGACTCATTGCGGTCACAGTCTTCTGTTATACTGCACTTCTTTGACTGACTACTTATTACTTTCGATGTTGTAGTTTCACTTGGGTTTTCAAGTTACCTCCAACCCTTCCCCGAGTTTCTCATTTATTTTAGGGCCCTTCGTCCCGTCTTTACCTTCTTCCGCTCGTCGTTCTTCTGACGTGAACGAGATCCTCGCTACGACCCTTGGACTTGAGTGAAGGGTAGTTTACATTCGGGAAGAGAATTGTATGTGAGGTCAACATGTTACAGTTTATGTTTAAGTCCGAGTGTTGTCGGGTTGACGATGTCTCCTGATTTTGTCTGTCGGTTTCTCTTAAACGACATTCTGAGTTCTTCGAGTTTGGTTCCGAGGCATTGTTGGATTTCTCCACACTTCCCCTCCCTCCACTCTCTACAAGTTGGCCCTCCCCTGCACCCATTTGGATACTGACTAAGTACAGCTACAAATCATCTTTGGTTATCTTATGACATTTCGTTAATAGGAAGTTAGTTTTTATTTATTTATTTTTTATGTTGTTGTTTCGTTCTTACCTGTGACAAAATAAAAGTATTAGGATTGAATGATCCAAAAATACGTAATGTAATCTGTTGACCCTTCATTTTATACAAACCCGTTTCGGATAATCAAAAAACATAAGAATTTCCTTATGTTCAATCCTCAAAATCTAAATTTTTTTTAAAACCAATATAACAAAGATTACCTGTTTCTTTATGAAGCGAAGTTCGGACGATGTCTTCGAATCGAAAGACTCAGTAAAATTGATAACGACTGTAGTGTCTTTTTTAAATGGACTCAAATGGAAACCAATAAAGGACAATGGGACCGATTGAAGAGTTCGGTGAACTCTTTGTTGTTTTGTTCTTAGTGTATTTAGTGGAGTAGTAATTAATATTCTTTTTTCTGGGTTTCATACAGAAGTACTCATAATCATGTAAGATGGAAGTATACTACTTTGTTCCGTTTTAAGGAAGTACGTACTTAGAGAACAGTATTCCTCGTTATCTGTTACCACGGTGTATTGAAAATACTTCGTGAAAGAGAAAATTAGTACGCTACTGTCGCTCAAGAATAGGTGTGTGTGGGTTAGAATGTCAGAAAGCGAAAGTTGAATTCAACCCACGTCCACAAAGTTTTACGAAGTACCGACTGTTATAATGTCCACACGATTTGGTCTGTCATTTGTCGAGAAATGACTTTCTTACTGAACTACAAAACTTATGAAGGGTATCTAGGACTTTACTGTCAATAAAAGGTTTTTCCACTGTTTACCTTCTCCGTTTATGTTCAAAGAGGTTTCTATTCTATGACCACACTCTTTCTACCGGAGGAGGACCGTACTTTCCACGGTAGTTCTCCTGGAGTTTTCATCTCCGCGATGGATATCGTAAAGTCACTTCACACACGTACCGGGGACTGGCTGTGTCGTACGTTCTCAAACCCTTCTTCAGACAGTGTGTTTCTGTAAGTGGATTCTCCGTTCAAACACCTAATTTCAACACTCACAGATGGAGTGACGGGAGAGAAATTTTTTTTTCAAACGCCCCCTCCAGTAGAACACATAAGGAATTCTTACCTACCCGTCCATCCCGTCCAATCTTTAAGTCCTCTCTTGTCACAAATTTTCTTATTTTTCGGAGTGTTTACACACACGGCAAGACCACGCCCTACCTTATTGAACAGACACGACACTGGACCCACACCCTTACTTGTTTTTGTTCTTCCGCACAAGACTGTCTTGCACAGCCGGGTTTCGTATACTGACGAAAAGTAGACGTACGACTTACAGTGTCTGCAGTAAAAGTATCTTTTGTTTTTCTTCTCGGTCTTAATATGTGTCCTTGTGATGTCGTTGTCGTCTTCGAGTTCAGGGATTCTAGTATGGTCCCCATTTTCTCTCGTGCCCGGTACGTACATCCGGTCTAATCCATGACTTGTGTTTGGTCTTTCCCAATTCTCTTTCATCTCTAAAGTCTTACAATAAAATTTCATATGTTTCTTCACTTTTCCACTTTTACTTTTATTTACCGTCGTGTCATTTCACCTTTTTGGTTACCTGGTCCTCTACCTCTGAACTGAAGGTTTGGATCAAGATGTTACTTCGTCGATTCTTTGGAACCTGGTAAGTAGACTTTTTGATCCTCTTACTTGATTTTATTGAAATTCAAGGTTGTAAATGTGGTAAGAAATTTCTACAGTTTATGTTTTAATTGTAGGTTGGTTAAAGAGGACGAGAGGGAGGTAATTCAAAGAAAGTAGAAGGACACCTAAACGACTATTGACACGACAGGTAACACTTGGACGTCATGTTGTCGAAATTCTAAAACTCAGAGTAACACTACAAGAGTGAGTTACAGTTTCTAGAATATTTCTTTATATAAATGTACTGTGTCACAAAACCTTTCATCTAACAATTTTTTTAAATTCCTTTCATGTTGTTCTATCGGTAAAGTTATGATTCGAAATCGAATTTAAAGTAAAAAAGTTGTTAAAATTTAAATAAAAAATTAACTTCCTATTGACGAAATGTCTTAACACGACAAAGACGGTTTGTAGTTATACTTAGTCGGTATCCATATGTATGGATACTTAGAGTATGGAGGGAGAACTTAGAGGAAGGGTAGAGCGAGGGGTAGGGTAGGGAGATCCAACAATGTCTCCGACTCAAACTCAAGGGACTCAGTATGTCGTTTAAGGGTAACCGATAGATAAAATGTATACCATTACATTCAGTAGACCAGGGTAGTGAAGTACCGTTTATCTACCCCTTTGTCACCGACTGAAATAAAAAGACCCGAGGTTTTAGTGGCGTCTACCACTGACGTCGGTACTTTAATTTTCTACGAATGAGGAACCTTCCTTTCAATACTGGTTGGATCTACCGTATAAGTTTTCGTCTCTGTAATGAAACGGTTGTTTCCAGGCAGATCAGTTCCGATACCAAAAAGGTCATCAGTACATACCTACACTCTCAACCTAACACTTCTTTCGACTCGTGGCTTCTTAACTACGAAAACTTGACAACACAACCTCTTCTGAGAACTCTCAGGGAACCTGACGTTATCTAGGTTGGTCAGGTAGGATTTCCTCTAGTCAGGACCCACAAGTAACCTTCCTGACTACAACTTCAACTTTGAGGTCATGAAACCGGTGGAGTACGCTTCTCGACTGAGTGACCTTTTCTGGGAGTACGACCCTCCCTGACCCCCGTCCTCCTCTTCCCCTGTTATCTCCTACTCTACCGACCTACCGTAGTGACTGAGTTACCTGTACCCAGACCCACCTGAGACCCTCTACCACTACCTGTCCCTCCGGACCGCACGATGCCAAGTGTCCCAGCGTTTCTCAGCCTGTGCTGATTCGTTGACTTGACTTGACTTGACTTACATTCAGACGTACAATGAAAGAGGTATGTAGGGTGGGAGAGGAAGGAGGGGGTGGGGACACCGAGATTCAGACAAGAGATACAGACACAAAGGTGACGACAGGACGTTTATTAAAGTAGTCATGGTAGAAAGATCTTAGGTATATATACCGATCATATGCTGTAAACAAAAAGAGAAAGACTGAAGTGAGGCATATTGTCCGAGATCCAAGTAGGTGGCGTAGTCTTGAGTGACTTTACGTAAGGAAAAATGCCAACTCATTACAAGGTAGCATATTTACATGGTGTCGAAGAGATAGGTGAGTAAACAGCTACCGGTAGATCCAACGAAGGTACAAGATCGATAGTATTTATCACGACGTTACTTGTGACCCCATGTACACAGAAAAAGTTAAAACTCAAGGAGTCCCATATACGGATGATCACCCTAAAGACCCAGTAGACCACCAAAAATAAGGATCAAAAATTTCCTTAAAGGTATGACGGAAGGTATCACCGATATACTTAAATGTAAGGGGGGTTGTCACGTTTTCCCAAGGGAAAAGACGTGTGGGAGAGGTCGTAAATAACAAACATCTGAAAACCCCCTACCGGTAAGACTGACCACACTAAAGTTAAATGAGAATTAACTATTTTCGTAAAAAATTAATTTTATGATATTTCATGAGTTTTGCTCTCTTTTTATATCACGTCTCTTCACTTATTGACTTCCGTTTACGAACGTCACCCCCGTCGGATACCTAGGGTAGAGACAGTCGTTATTTTTACTAATTAGAGAATTGAAGTTTACCTTTTTGATCAGATATACGGGTTTAGAAATTCTTAAGTCGTTTTGACTGTAATTTATCTAATTTTGTGTGTGTGTGTGTGTGTGTGTGTGTGTGTGAGCGAGAGAGAGAGAGAGAGAATATCATACCTCTTTTGCTTGACGTTACCATTCTAATAAGGATTTCAATGACCCTGATAGAGTCAGGTTTAAAGATGTTGAACTCAAGTTTTTTATTTTTGAAATTGATAGGGACACTCCTAAATGTCCTTCTACCGTTGTGACTAACACAGGGACCTCTCCCCTTGACTCAATCCCAAAATGCATATCCTCAACTCTATCTCCGAAAAGTGATTTAAGAAAGTATATGAAAACCTAAAACCTTGATGTATTTACATAGTAGATGATCTTTTTTTAAAACTACTAAATTGACTTGTGTTATACATTTTTTGGAATTATCCTAAAGTAGTTTTATTTTATAAAAAATGAGAAGTTTTCTTTTACTTTTCTAATTCAGGGTCTGATCCTCTTTTATTAGTGTTTAGTACAGACCATTTTTGAATTGTCCGTCTTATAGATTTTATTGAGAGTCTTGAGTCATTATTCTATGTTACTTTTAATTCTTTTCATAAATGTACTTTGTAAAGTAGTTGATATAGGTACTTATTGTTATTCGTGTACTTTTATGAGTTGTAGTTGTCAGTAATCCCTTTAAAATTTTTTGTACTCGATGGTGATATGTTGTTTGTGATCCTACCGATATTATTCTGTTCTTTTTATACATGTTACCACTCTTACACTTCTTTGACCTTAGGGGTAAGTGACACCCGTCTTGACATTCTACTACGTCGGTGAAACCTTTTCAAATCGTCAAAGAATTTTTTAATCGGTATTTGGATGGTATTTTGGGTCGGTAAAGTGAGGATTCCTAGATGAGTTCTTTTACTTTTATATACGGACATATACCTACAAATCTCGTCGTAATAAGTATTTTCACTTTTCCACCTTTGAGTTTTCAGATAGTTAACCACTTATTTGTTTTACACAGTAGGTTGACCTTATGAGAAGTCGTTATTTTTCCTTGTTTGATCATTAAATATGTTATACTTACTTTGGGTTTTTGTAGTCTATTTTCTTTTTTTGTTAACGTTAAAACACATTGAGGGAATCCGCTTTATAGGCTTCCTTCATTTAAGATCTCTCTTTCGACTAGTTATCAACAGATATTAACCGTCGTCCTCGTCTTTAATCGATATCTGTGTGTGCCCTTGAAAACTCCACTATCTTCATAAGATTTTGATCTAACATCACTACCGAATATTTAATTTATTTTTAGTGACTTACTGTCTTGTTAATGAATTACGTTCGAGAATGACTTTTACTTTTGATCCATCGTTATTTCTATCTAAGCCTAAGATTCTATCATAATGTTAGTTGAATGACAATTAATACAGTACTAAGTTTCTAGTGTTACAAAGTTCATTACTGTGTTTCTTAAGTCCTTAACTTTATGACTCATTTGTGAATGGATCGTAATCTCTATACTCCTACACATACTGTCATTGTCTTTGAAACGGATCATATCATAAGAATACACGGATCAACGAGTCAGCACAGACTGAGAAACACTGGGGTAGCTGACGTCGGACGGTCCGAAGAGACAGGAACCCCTAAGGGGTCCGTTCTTATGACCTCGCCCCACGGTACGGGAGGAGGTCCCCTAGAAGGGTTGGGTCCCTAGTTTGGGTCCAGTGGGTGTAACGTCCACCTAAGAAATGACGGACTCGGTGCTCCCTTCGGGTTCTTATGATCTCACCCATTGGATAGGGAAGAGGTCTCCTAGAAGGGCTGGGTCCTTAGTTTCGTCCTAGAGGATGTAATGTCCGCCTAAGAAATGGTCGACTCGATGGTCCCTTCGACTGTTTACTGTATCATTCCGGAATATTTGAGAAAAAGATATATATATATATATATTTGTATATAAATATTTATGTGTGTACATAAAGTATGTATTTATGTATGTATGTGTACTTTGTACGACGAAAGACTAACGTGGCGTACCGAACATTCTGGAATCAAGGAACTGGTCCCAGACTTGGGTGCGGGGGACGTCACCTTCGCGTCAGAATTGGTGATCTAACGGTCTCTTTGAATGAGGTAAAAGTATCGAAACCCATCACCAGTTACTAGAAAAAATAGTCAGGGAAGACCTTGACCAAGACCACCATAAATCTTCAGGGAGAAGAAGGGAGGATGACTCGGAAACACATAAAAGTTTCACGATCTATGTGTATCTTTACGGTCCTTTTCCTTCGTATAAACTAATTGTCCGGGTTGTCGTGTATAAGACTCGAGATATAAGAAACAAATCAGAAAATCCGACCTTACAGTTATAAGGAGGGTTAGGATAATGAAGATTAAGACTCATCCGTTTGGTAAAGGTATCTATGATTTACGAAGAACTTGATACACTATACCAATGGTTCAGTACATTTATTATGACGGTAGTAGGGTTACATCCTATATAATTATTCTTTGTGTCGTACTGGATGACTTCATAAAGGGAAACGTAAATAATTACGGAATGGAGAATGGTATTTTCTAAATTTCACCATTCAAAAATTACAAAAAGATATATTGTATATGTTCAGATCCGTTATATAATTGTTTGTGTGGTTATACGGTGACTTTAAAGAGGATGTCGTGTCATTGGTTGTTATTCTGTTCAGTGAGTCACTATCCCACTACCAGTTTAATACCATGTATCAATCGTTCCCGGTACCGTAAAATTTTTTACCGAAATCTCTTAAAAATTCTTGATAGTCCACTTTTTTCCTCCTGTATATTTAAATACGTGTATGTGGGAGAGTTTATAAGTTCATATATAGACGTACACACATAGTTATCATCAGAGATACTCAATCCCCAAATGTGGAAAAAGGGGGATCAAAAGGCGTAAAAGGAACACAAAGAATACGACGTTAATTCGCTAAAAAGGTAAAAAAGAGACGAATGTCCTTTTGTTAAAATTGGATTCAATGTTTTATTCCTGATATTGTGTCCTGTTCAAAAACTGATCGGAACACTTTACAATTTAGGATTCTCTTATTACAAGTCATTTTGTAATTTCTTGTCGTTTTTGAAGTTTATTTTATACATGGGTAATGAGTTATAAAACTTGAAATTTTATAGTTGGTTTACATTCTGACAAAAATTTTTTGGAGAGAATAAAGAAATCTTACTACTTTGTGTTGCGTTCTAATTTTGATGTTGCAAATGGTCTTGACTTAAGTGTTTACTTTTTGTGTCCCGGGGTTTTATATTCTCCCACTGAAGTTTTGGTATAAAGCCAAACGATTTCTCTTACTCAAAGAATAAGACAATCATAGTTATTGAATACTTTATCAGTTCACAATTCGTGAAGACAAAGTTTTATAAAAAGGAATGTTCTATTACTTTTATAAAATGACTTCATTGATTATTTACAATAAATATTTATATCTTAAGAATGCAATGAAGTCATCGTTTCTCCTTTCTTTCTTTACAAAATTACAACAGTTAATATAATGGAAGTCCTCGTTGACGTCTTCCTGTCTGAAGAAACTCCTCTAGAGGATCCCATACGTTGACAGGTAGACATCTGTGTCCAGCTTTTTCGAAGACTTACTTTCCGGCAAGTCAACAACAGATAAACTCTTTAGTTTTTTTCCCAGGTTTGTTAATTCAGAGATAACGATGTTCGATACTTACTTATGTAATCTTTAAATTTCCACCGTACTCTACGGAAGACTATGTCTAAGTCACATTAGTCTTCGGATGTTGTAGTGTGTACACCATAATACCGATTTTTACGAATTGTGTTTGGGTTCTTTAGATTGGTGTCCTCCGTTATTCCGTTTAAGTCTTGTACGTCGTGAAATTTGTGTCGACTGGACCTGTGAATTTTTATCAGTCTCCGTCGTTTTTTTTTCTAATTTTCCCTGACTGTTCTATAGTGTTGATTTATGTTTTATATTTGAGACTGACTTATGACCTAACTTCTTTCCTTAAATTTTTCTAGTCAATATTTTCTGCAAAAACTTTATTGACCCCTTTATGGTCTACTTGTAATCTATTATAATCTAATTACTATTTAAAGAATCCACACCATCACAAATATTCCTGTTATAGGCATGACAATTCTTTAAGTACTAGTCTACAAGTCCTTAATCCATGGTACTACAGACTTTGGATGTTAGTTTACCAATCCCCTCCCCTCTCTCTCGTACACATATCTTTTTCTCTGTTGTTTACACTTTTTACGATTAATGCCACTTAGGTCCACTACCCAGAATATACCAGAATCAATAAAATGATAAAATTTTGAAAAGATATCCAAGTTTTTAAAGTTTTATTATCCATGTAAAGGAGACTATTAACAATAATAATCGCGACAGTATTGACTGACCATTGTTGAAGTTGTAGAATGAGGAAGTTTTTTAACGTAAATTAAAAGAGTTTGAGGGAGAGATCTTCGTGTCGTTGCTACTACCTTCGGAGGGACCCTGTCTCGCGTCTCCGAGACCTCAGTCGGGTAGACACTCATTGTCGTGACAGCAATACTCAAGATACTAGAGCGTGGGTCACAGAAACCTTTAAACCCTGTAAGGGGTAGAGACTTCAGACAAGATCCTTATTGTCCTCTGGACACGGTTCATGACTTGTTTATTATTTCTCTTATTGTGGGTAGTATTGAGAATTGACAGAAAAGTAAAATTTCTACGATCCAAAAACAAAATTCGAAGAACCTTACTTTTTAGTACTTTTAGATGTCCTTGTCTTATTATGGAATATAAAATATTCTTTTATTAAAGTTTATGGATGGGTAATTTCCATTGAAAAAAAAACAGAACAAATAAAAATATAGTGTCTCCGTGTAGAGTTGAAGAAGTTCTATTGAAATTGGTCTAAACCAATTTTTTTTTTTCTTCTTCTTTTGGACTAAAATTCATATCTGTACTTTATTTTACATTCTTTTCGATTTACACCACGTTCATACACTGATGAGGACCGAAATATGACACACAAGTCACTTATGTATTATTTATGGTTTTATCATAATTTTATTATGTCAACTTGTATATACCTTTCGTACTCTTTTTGATTTTAAATTGTTTATACGT
Source organism: Capra ibex (assembly GCA_006410555.1). NCBI lineage: Eukaryota > Metazoa > Chordata > Mammalia > Artiodactyla > Bovidae > Capra > Capra ibex. The sequence continues at coordinate 29,926,445 of SJYO01026388.1, read as the reverse complement.
AATTTATATTACGTTAAGTGAAGTGATTGCTTGGGAAGTAAAAAATCTTCATATTGACTTGTCCCTTGAGATGAGTTATGCGCTATTACCGGATATATCCTTTTCTTAGATTTTTGGTCACCTAAATACATATACATATTCACTAAGTGAAATGACATCCTTTCATTGTCTTTTGACATCCAGTTAATATGGGATGATTTTTTTTTTAAAAAAAAAATTCACACTAACTATGGGAAGTTAAATCCTTCGAGTAGGAAAAGGGTGTCCACTTTGACTCTAATAACACTTGTTAGTTCCTAAGTGATACACTTCTACTATGTCCAAACTCCTCAAGTCTCTTCTTTCTTTACTTATCCCCTGTCGGCATTAGTAAAGTTCATCGGTGGTGGGTGAATCCCGAAAGATAGAAGGTCCGTTACTTCTCCGAAAATTCTGAAAAATCGTCTCCTTCACTGCACTACTTTCTCCGAAAAAAGACTTCCGATTACCTTTCGTCGTAGCACATGTTACTGAACCCCTTCTCCATTGTAGTCCTACTGGCCACTCTCCGACTTACTACGTTCGGATACGCTACTGTTGACCCTGAACGTCCTCTTTTCCTCCCCGTCCTGACGTGGGGGTTATGTTTTTGACAATCTTACATAGTAGGTATGAGACCAGACTATTATGATTCCAAAAGTCGTTTCAGTTTAGAAAAGTTCTAAGTGAACGAGGAATAACTCACTGTCTTAATACTCCACCGAATCGATATGATTATATGTAATATCATTAAACTTTTGTTATACGATTTGTCCTTTCCGGTTCATCAGAATCGATGCATAAATTTTTTGTCGTTAAGAGGAGATAAGTGTAAGGATCTTTTTTACCGGACGTTAAAGAGACATGAAGAGAAAAAAAGTTGAGAAAGGGTTTTACCTCGTCAATATTATTTCCATATTGAAGTTGTCAGAAATATTATAATAAACGAACCCCTTTCCTACTTCAAGGTCTTGATAATTGTATATGAGGTTCATTTAGGATATCTGACATTGGTTCTTTTGAAAGTAGTTTCACTTAAAGACAAAGAGTATATTGTTTTTTGGAATAATTTTCTGTTTCTGGATTTTTATGGGGTTTGTTTTTTAGATTGTTTATTAAAAAACAAATTTAAAACAAGTTCACGGAAATTTTGGAATATAAGAGTAAGAATCTTTTGTGAGTTGAAACTCTCGATGAATAGAACTTTTGTCTTCGACCGGTGTCTGTCTAATACTTGAGTTCATGCCATGTCTCCAAGACTTCCCGTTCCCCTTACCTCCCATTTAAGTACGTTTAAAGAATTTCTAGAGTAATTTGGATTTAAGCTCAAGTCGTTTCTGATTTAATACGATCCTATATAAATTTTCGATAGAAGTAAAACTTATGTCGTTCATAAAAATTTTATGCTTTTGAGGTACTTGTACTTAAGAAATTTGAAACTAAATCATATGTACTTTGGTCTGTTGTAGGTGTCATTAGACTTAGGAACAGACTATCTATTCTTTCGGTGATATTATCTTGATGTGGTGTTGTGAATTAGATCGGTATATAGACATTTAGACGTTTGATAAAATCCCTGAAGGTTCTTTGTCTTGATGAAAGAGTACTCTTTACTGAACCATTTCAGTAGAAACTTTGCCGGGGACAATTCAAAAAGTTGACAATACAATCAGGAAAGAATTTTGTAGTTTACTATTTGGACCTCACGATAACCGACCGACACGGAGTCGGAAAGAGATGAATCCGTGAAAGTGGTGACATTATTATTAAGAGGAAATGCACGTTTTCAATACGACAACTAAATGGACCCTCTATTTGACTTGTCTTCGTCGTGCTTAGTTTAAACATTTTTTAAAATTCAATTTAAATAGTTTAAAATCACTTAGATCAAACTTTTGTACGTACTCATACGACGACGACGACGATTCAACGAAGTCAGCACAGGCTGAGACACACTGGGGTGTCTACCGTCGGGTTGTCCGAGGCGGCAGGGACCCTAAGAGCTCCGTTCTTGTGACCTCATTTACCTCCATTATAGACGGGACGTGTCAAAAGTTCAATTATTATATACATGTGTCATGTTGTACGACTCGGTGTTCCCTTCGGGTTCTTATGACCTCACCCATCGGATAGGGAAGAGCCCCAAGAAGAGCTAGGTCCTTAGTTTGGTCCTAGAGGACGTAACGACCACCTAAGAAACGGTCGACACGATAGTCCCTCCGGGAGTACCATGTGCTGACTCGGTGTACCATATGTGTGGGTAGATTTATGTGTGATTTTGTGTGCGATGTTGGTGGTGTGGTGGTGGTGGTACTAGTTATCAAAATCTCGCGACATCACTTAATTATGATAGGGTTAAATCGTTTGAACAAAGGAAAGAAAAATTAGATAAAAGAGATTTAAGTGAACAGATCAATAATTTTCCAGGTCTTAGTACTGTAAGTCGAAAATATGTCGTTTCATTTTTTCCGTTTCAGTGAACTCCCGATTTAAGCCTTGATTAGATCTTGAATTATGGTTTTCGTTCTAGGTACTTTCCTTTATAACTATTTGACCTAGAAATAGTTGTTTTGTTTTGTTTTGAAAACGAGACTTCCACTTTTCTGTTCTGACTTTCTCTTATAGATGTTCTGATGTATAGGTTGTTTCAAGAATATAGGTCTTATTGATTCTCGAGATTTTCAGGTTGTTATTTTTTGTGTTTCTTAAGTTAGTCTTTTATTCGTTTTCTATTGTTATCTGTAAAGTGGTTTCTCCTATATGTCTACCGTTTTTTCGTGTATTTTTCTACAAACTGTGCAGTAATCAGTAATCCCTTTACGTTTAATTTTGGTGTTATATACTCATGTATAGATGGTATTACAGATTTTATTTTATATCATTATTATAGTTTACGACCACTCGTACACCTCTTTGATCTAGAGATTGTGGTAACGACCATCTTTACATTTCACCAGGTCGAGAATACCTTTTCTCATGCCGTCAAAGAATGTTCTGATCTGTGTGTAAATTGTATACTGGGTCGTTAACATGGGAACTCATGAGGGTCTCTTTACGTCTGAGTACAAGAGTCTTTTTGACATGTGTTTACATGTCAAGCATGTTAAGGTCACAGTAAATTGTCCACTTACCTATTTGACAAACACCATACGGGTATGGTGTCTTATGATGAGTCACTATTATTACGTTTTTGGATAATTATTATGTACGTTGTTTGACGTCCCTCGAGTTCCCTTAATGTGACGTGTATTTTTCGGTTAGAGTCTAATGTGTGATATATTAAGGTCAATATATTATACCTCAAACAATGTTGAGGTACACTTCTAATATGTACAATTAAGTACATTTCGTAAATCTTCTTACGGAGTCCAGTCAAATCAAGTCAGTGAGTCAACACAGACTGAGAAACACTAGGGTACTTAGCGTCGTACGGTCCGGAGGGACAGGTAGTGGTTGAGGACCTCAAGTGAGTTTGAGTACAGGTAACTCAGTTCTACCTGGTAGGTCGGTGGAGTAGGAGACAGCAGGAGAAAAGGAGGACGGGGGTTAGGGAGGGTCGTAGTCTCAGAAAAGGTCACTCAGTTGAGAAGCGTACTCCACCGGTTTCATAACCTCAAAGTCGAAATCGTAGTCACGAAGGTTACCTGTAGGTCCTGACTAAAGGAAATCTTACCTGACCAACCTAGAGGAACGTCAGGTTCCCTAAGAATTCTCAGAAGAGGTTGTGGTGTGAAGTTTTCGGAGTTAAGAAACCGCGAGACGGAAGAAGTGTCAGGTTGAGAGTGTAGGTATGTACTGGTGTCCTTTTTGGTATCGGAACTGATCTGCCTGGAAACAACCATTTCATTGCAGAGACGAAAACTTATACGAGAGATCCAACCAGTATTGAAAGGAAGGTTCCTCATTCACAGAAAATTAAAGTACCGGTGTTAGTGGTAGACGTCACTAAAAACTCGGGGGGTTTTATTTCAGACTGTGACAAAGGTGACAAAGGGGTAGAAAAAGGGTACTTCTTACGGATCACGTGTCATTAACGAGTTATTCACGATAAGACAATAATTTACACTGAACTGTACGTTGTCTTTAAATAATTTATGATTGTACATAAAATATAAGTCAACATTATATTTTATCCCTAATACTATTCTTCTGTATAATGAGAACAACAGAGGGACAATGATGTATTGTAATCCCGAATAAAAAGACAAACTTAGTATATATCATATAGTTATACTCAATCTTTACAACCAAACAATTTTTACCGTTCAATGTCGACCTTCCTATGTGTAGACTAAGTTACTGGTACCTCAGTCACTGACATTTCTTCCCCTTCTCAGTATAGGTATCATTTTCCTCTAAGATAAGTGACTTTCCTTCGTTAATTTTCGATACTTTCTGTTTTTGTATTTTTAAGTCTTTCGTATGTTAATTTTGTCTGTGGGTTATCTCCGTCCTACTAAGTGAACAGACACTTTGAATATTTACGGCAATTGATTTTCCGGCCCCACCCCACCCCCCACCCGAGAATGACTATGTAGTCCATCATGAACTACTAATTTACCTGGGGCAAACAATGTTATCGACCCTGTCTTAGTAGGGTCATCATCATAGGTCCAAGTCCTAAAACTAGACTTTATACTAGTTTTAGGTGAAAAGACTCCTATACTTAAACGTACCACTGTTTCTTCTACCTGCCTCACCTATGTTTCCCTATACCTATTTGACACACTAGACGTATATCTATACAAAGTAAGTAAATAAGAATGAAATTGAGTAGAGAAAATGACATAGTCCGTCAATATTTTCCGTAAGTCCCCTTTTACTCGTCTCGAAGACGCTAGTGTTTTTAGAGACTGGTCGGGACTCATCGTTGAAATTAGGTCGTTGAGTTTTTAATCAGGGTGGGGGTCACTCACGAGTGTCGGAGGTAGGTCTTGGTGAATGGGATGTAGGAAAGTTTAAGACGAAAGATCGGTCAACTGTTTAGAGGGTTAAAGACTAGTGTAGAAGAAGAGGACTGACACTAAGATGGAGTCGGGGAACAGTCAAGAGTAGAGACTGAAATGAAGAATCTAAGTGAAGGATGAAGGATAAAACTCTCTCATTCCGACTAAAGTATACGAAACCCATTTAAGAACGGATAAGGTCAGTTCGGGTCAGCAGAATCGTTGGTCCGTGTTAGGAGTACCAACGGTCTAAGGAGGGGGCTGTATTGGGTCTGAGTCTGTCATTTCTTAGGTCGGTATTGTTTTGTTTTGTTTGTATTTTCTTGATAGGGTTGTCATCATGTGTCCAGGTCCTAGAGATTGTTGGTCTCCCGTCCCCGTTTAGATAGTCTTTAGTAGTGAGTAATTTGTAGATGACTTGAAAATTGACATTGTGTCACAATGGCTATATACATATTCACTATTGTCTTTATACATGTTTCACGATACTCTTTTACATTTGGGTCGTATTTGAACCGCCGATCTCGTTTTTGTTTTCAAAAACGATATTAACCACTGTATTAAAGTAAAATATTCTCACCTTCTGTATAGTTATTCATGTTTCATGTTATACGATTCACACCATCTTACATTACATGATTTCATTTTAACATCCCTCAAAGGTTTCTTCTACTTTTGTTTCATCTTTTGTATCCAGAAGTTCGAAAGTAGAACTTTATCTCATAAAAAAGAATTTTGACTTTTTCTATTCCTGTAAAGTCCGTCTCATGTCTTTGTTAGGAAGGGAAAGTATTCGGGAGAAGGGTGATTGCGTGTGTTCCGTCTACTTTATGTTACCATGGACAGTACAATCACCTATTCCCCTCTTTTTACCCGATGTTTAAATCGTACATTTCACAGCTTGCAGTTTACGTCACCTAAATCGTTCCCGAACCAACCTTAAGATTGAGTGTTGTGTTGACTGACCTCTGGATACCGTTTAATGTAGTCAGAACCTTCATACAAAGATTTAGACTTTTTGTCCTTATTATATGTATAAACTTACTGACGACATTGTTAATGTACTCTATATGTTTTGTGGATCACGTTGTCCACAAATTGTCACTAATTAAGGGAAGTAAGGAGAGAAATTTTGGTGTCAATTTACACCTCGGTTTCTTTTCATTGCGATAAATCAGGAAAGTCTTGGGTTTTGTATCTCTTATTTTTTATTAACTATAAGTTGGTAGTCAACAAGGGAAACTTCAGAACAATTAGTCTTATTTATACCCCGTGTTTCTTTTTCTTTTATCCCCAAATGTGTCCTATACGACGGTCTGAAATGGTTGTTACTGTGTACTACGCACGAAGTTTGACAGTGTACGTATAGACCGGACTCTATATGAGTACGTACAGTTTAAAACGTAGTGTACGAAAAGTTTTCTTCGGAGTACAATTTTAATCGAATTCTTATATGTGTTAATGTTATGGAGTAATTCATGTTTCTTGTTTGGTAAAAGTTTACTTACGAAAATCTGGAAATGTCATTTATCAGGAAAGCTACCACCCTTCCTCCCCCTGTCCCTCTGTCGCTCTCCCCTCAGTCCCGGTGAATTAGTCTGGTGAAAATAGGAAGTACATCCCTTTATCCTCTGAACTTTTATTCGTGAAAGACATCAATACGATGGTCTCAGACTTCAGGTGAAAATTATAAGGGCTTTTGAGATTTTTTATTATTAATTGTAAACTTTTCGACAGTAATAATATCAATCCCTGTGAATTAGGAGTTTCGTCGTCACAGAATTAACTCTGATACTAATTTACTTTCGTGGGTAGTCTTAATATAGGTGTGTAGACCAAACTTCAAATACAGAACAGAAGAAATTTGACAATGTAAATAATATTAAGACAGATCTGTTATGGTTTATATAAAACGGTGTATTTATTAATTCCGTTTAACAGAAGTTTGTATCCGTTGTCACACAAAAGGAGTGTAGGAAAGTAACTTATTTTACACAATATCCCTTCGTGGTAAAGAGAGAACGATTCCGACTCTCGTTAAGCCACGAGAAATATTCGACTAAATATTTTATTCAATATAACGAAATTTTACAAAATAAACTTTAATAATCGTCTCACCGGTTTACTCTCCGAAGAATATTTTCACGATCCTAACTACAACAAATCATTATTAATAGAATGAAGATTCCAAAGAGGACGTTTTAAAGTTTTGGTATGGATCCCTTAGTATCAAATTTAAAGTCATAGATATTTTTACAGAAACGATTAAAATAGGTTTCGGTATGATTTTTCCATTCGATGACATTCTCATTACCTTATTTGACAAAAACTGACTGCCAAGTTTCCTGTACAAATATGTGTCTAATAAAGATAGAAATACCATATGAATGTATTTTATTGATACGTCGTGAAAATTAAACATGTTTATATCTTTAGTCTCATCGTTCGTCGTCGTAGACCCATTTTCTCCAACACAGCTGGAGTCTTAACTTTAAGACAAGAGGACTACTAGTTAGTTCACAGGAATAGGTGATCTTTTCACAAAGATTTGAACCCGGTCCTCACTCATTTCGTGATGTTCTGGGAGTCGGGAAACACATTCCAGACATCCGAAATATCACTTTTCATTTATTTCAAATATTATACTTCTACAACTATAAAAATAAAACTATGATTAGTAAATTTTGTAAATAAGTGACTTCATAGTAACTTTCATCTAAAGTATTTAAGGACACTCAAAAGATCTTCATCGTGTATTTTTGTTTACTATTTATAAAATGTCTAGAGTGACAACTTCAGTATACAACTAATTCTTTAGTTTTTTTTTTATCGTGAACTGATGGAATTTTTTATATACTTCTTTTTGTTACATCATTTTGATATGTTGGGAATCTCCTTTTGTGTCTTCCTTTAGAAATGCCGGAACCTAAACCGTTCCGTTGGACTTTTGTGTTCGTTGGTTTCTCTTTTATTCGACTTGAATTGATTTTAAATTTTAGAAACACAAAGTTTCCCGTGATACTTTTACTTTTATTTTGGTTTATATCCTCTTTTATTTACGTCTAGTACATAGGTTATTTCTTAATCACTGGTCTTCTATATCTCGAGAATGTTGAGTTGTTATTTTTCTTTTGGGTCAGATTTTTCTCGTTTCCTAAACTTCTATAGGACGGATTCTACTATAGGTTTACCAGTAATTTGTATTACTTTTCTACAAATTGTAGTAATCATTAATCCCTCCCCGTTTAATTTTGGCTTTATGTATATGGGGAAATATGGAGGATTCTACCGATATTAATTTTACTATCTTTTATTGTTTACAACCGTTCCTACATCTGTTTAACCTTGGGAATATGAACCACTCACTTTACATTTTACCATATATGTGAAACCTTTCATTAGATCGTCAAGGAGTTTTCTAATTTGTGTCTTAATGGTGTATTGGGTCGTTAAGGTAAGGATTTGTAGATGGGCTCTCTTGACTTTCGTATACAGGTGGTTTTGGAACATATAATTACGAGTATCGTCGTAAATAAGTATTATCCGTTTTCCATCTTTTTTAGGTTTGTTGGTGGTTAGTCACTTCTCTATTTGTTTTCCACCATAAAGGTTCGCCACCTCATAATGAACCGGTATTTGTCCTTTCTTGTCTTTGCACGGTATTGTAACTACTTGGTACCTTTATGTTAGGTTCACTTTCGTCGGTCTGTGTTTTCCGGTATATGAAATTTTAAGGTAAATGTGTTTTGCAAGTCTTATATGGTTAGAACTCCCAACCCCTTCTCCCCCTTCTGGTCATCAGTGGTACTTGACCTCCCCTTCCCCTTAAACAGTATCCGACCTTCCTTCCTTCTTACTCCACACTGACGATTAATCCCTACCCCAGAAAGACCCCACTATTTTACAAGACTTTAATGCATTATCACTACCAACGTGGTTGAGACACTTATAAGATTTTTTAGTTATCGTGTGGATTTTCCCACTTGAAATCCTGAAGGTGCTACCCGGTTACCAATTCTGAGACATGAAGGTGGTGTCCCTCGTACCCAAGTTAGGGACCAACCCCTTGATTCTAGGGCGAACGGAACGTCGTCTTGGTTTTTCTGTTTTCCTACTTAAGACTATAGTTTCAATATGAAGTTACTTCGACAATAATTTTTCAGGAGTTTACCCACCTTCGTCCTTCTCCGGAAGATCTCACTATTGTGTCTAAGTAGTATCAGACTAAATATTGATAAGTAGTAAGACACAAATAAAGTACTCAAGAATTCTTTGTTATTAATATAGGGTGGTTAACTTTTAAAGGTTTACTCCAGTTCTCGGAGGTTTATCACAATTTCTTTATAGGGACGGGAGTAGTTAAGTCTTTTTAATATCTAAAAAGAAATTTTTCAATATTTCGTAGTACCGTTAGAATTTCGACAAACACCCTTAAATTCATTCAAAGGGAATTAAACAAATTGAGTGAATTTTAAGTACAAGACTATGAATTTTACTTCAGAGTTCAAAACTTTAATATTTTGGATCAAAATTTCACCTACCGTCAAATGATTCTACCTAAGTCTTAAATTGTTATTCCACAATATATTTTATCTTGATTGGTTTATGTATGGTTTATGTCACAGACCTAATAATTTTTTTACAGGAATAACTAGTTCCTGTTGACGGGTCGAACATCTGAGGAATACAGATGATAAAGACTCGAAAGGGTCTTAGGAGAGGTAGTCAGTCCCGTCGTCTCTTTGTCGGAGAGGAAGGAACCTCTTCTTGCAGACTAAGGTTGGATGTAATGGTACTGGACTTATCTTTTCTCCCTGAGAAGGAGAGTATCAAAGAACTGAATTCTGAAATACTATTCCTTACTATAAGATTTTACGTCCAGTGTCAAATGTCATGGTTATAGTATCAAGTTAAAGTAATGATTAATGTACCGGATAGGATTTAAAAAAAAAAAAAATGAATATTATTGTTCAGGATAGAGAAAGTGTTTAAGTTTAAAAATCTTGTGTTATACACTTCTCTCATGACAGAAATCTTAGGTTTTGTCCGATTGTATAAGGTTGTCTTAAAATCAAATTCTATTAAAAAGTTATGACGGTTATATCGTTCAGTTTTAATGTCCAAAGAAAGGTGATACCTCCAAAATTTTAGCGTATTTGTAAAAGAATAAATCATCATCTCATTTCGTCACTAAAAATTTCATTCCAAGATTCTCCCGGTGTCTGTCATTTCTAATTAAGAACCGATTGAATCACTGTCGAATAGGTAGACGCTTTACCTTCTGACACTACTCCGTTTTCTTCTATGTGATACCGATTTTCGATAACAGTGATGTGAATACTTGTCAATAGTCGGTTTGATGTCGTACTCACATAAAGTTGAATTTTATGTCGAGATAATACATTCCTTAAAATGGATAGTAAGGTTTTCGTCTAGTAATAAGAGGTCCTAATTAATGTTACTTTCCTTTGGAAGAAACGTGGCTCGTACTTTATCCTACTATAATTTACACCTATAACAATTTTGTAAGGCTTTAATATTTTGATAGGTTAACATACACGATACCGAAGTCTCCCGTACCTTCTTTTTTCCAAAATTTCGAAATTTTGCTATTACACAATCGCCCTTCTTGTTTAAACAATCAAGATGAGGTAATTCCTAAGGAATTCGTTGCATTTTTGGTCTCAAGTTCAATGTGAAACTACACGTCTAGGAAAACTTTCGATGAGATGGGACAAAATATACTTCGTAGACATCGATTTTACTTGTGGATCACTTCTCATACTTACGACGCAATGTGTTCGTCTGCAGTCTTGACAGGGGTCGACTAAGATTCAGTGAAATTTGCACCTACGTCTCAGTCTTTAATCGATACCGAATGAAGAATCTTCATTGTCTATTAATGGGAGTAGTACTACTTTTCCTAAAATTTACATTCGATTATCTCCATAAAAAGGAAAATTTTTCGAGACGAAAATTTTCATTTGAAGTTTTGAAATTAACTTTATCCTTTACGAAATAATGTATCATTTTTGAAGAGTTAATCACTCCATCTCTTTTCCCTCCCGAGACATATTCTTCTTCCACCCTGTCTTTCTACTTCTTTTTCTTTTTATCTCCTCCTTTTCTTTTCTTTCCTTCCTTTCTGATTTTCCTGTCTTTACGGATTACTTTATGTAATAAAGAAAGTTTAAAATTTACTCGTCCTGTTTGAGAAGAGTAGGTACACTTTACAAAGAGAATAGGTTCAAAACTTTTTAGATCTGTTTTACAATTCTTATGATGTAACCTAAAGACTCAGAAATCAAGATTTGTGTACAATAAAGAATCATACAATTAAAAGATGTAAAGTTTACATTATTAGTAAATGTTACAAAACTTCTGTCTAAATTATACCACATTGTGTACCAATTACTTCAAGTTATTATTCATTGTAATCAAACTGAAGAGTCTCAAAGCACGTGTACTTGAGTCGGTGTGTAGATTATATGTTTAGTAAGGAGTTACTTAAGTTGTCAGTAAACTTTAGGAGTGGAACGATTAAGTATGTTAAAGTGTTGATCATATTAAAATTAATTAAATACAGTACATGTATTGACACAGTGTTGTATCATCTGTCCACTGAAAGTACCTTTCTAGTGTGGGTCGCATCTGCGTACCAGATGAGTATATGTCAAAGGTTTGCATCTAGGTTAAGACACCTTGGATTGACACTAGTTCTGAGTAGTAAGGTGACTATCTCTCGAGAGTGATGGGTGATGGACGAAGTTCGTTGTGTGAGTTTGTCATCGAGAAACTTGGTCGTGACTGTAAGGAAATGGAAATATCCCAAAAAAAACCTTTGTCTGGAAACTCTCTATGTAGAACAAACTCTGTTCTATATAAGACATTTTACGAGGGTTCCGTAGTTTTCTGTTACGTTAACTGACAAATATAGTCTGATATAAAGAATTGCCTCTTAATTGTAAAATTATATCGTGTTAGGAGACGTTTTCGTCGTTGAACGAATCGATTGTTAAGTTCTTTAAAGTTTATACATGAATAGTTCAAGACGTAAATATACATTATAGTTATGTTGACTACATGTGTGTAGTTATATAGATATGTTTAGAGACATAAATATAGTAGACGAATCATGAACAGAATAATATTTGTTGGACGTTCTGAGTACTTCGTTTATATATTTGAGGACGTTTTGGAACTGTTAATTTTTGTTTTAATTTTTTTGTACCCATACTAAGTTGTTGATTCTGTGTTTGAAGTGGTTTCTCATTCTGTGGTCCTATATTTTACGGTTTTGTTTTAGAAGGTCCGAGTCCGGTCTTTATTGTCCTTATAATCGGAAACACAAAAACTTAACCAAAAAGGAAGATTATAAGGATTTGTTAGTGTGTACGTAATGGATAAACTTTAATAATCATTCATCAATAAAGTCTTCATACTCATTAATCTGATTTTCGTTAAGAGTATAAATGGGTTTTCTTCCTTGGTGATGATTCTTAGTTCCGGATCATTAAGACAAGAATTGTCTGTCCACCACACAGAAGACCGGACAATGTACTTTTAGTAAATACTCTTCTTGTCTTTTTTTTTTTAGTCTTCCATCAAAAGTGATAACCTTATCTATTCACTAATTCGTTTAAAAGAATGTGGTACTTTAACAGTTGTCTAATTTACTAGTGGGATGTCTCGTAGTAAAGACCTGCCATCGTAAGAGACTCTACCTTTGTCTGACTTTCTTTTTACACTATTACTGTGTGTGTCTCTACTAGACCCAGAACCTTTAGAAAAACTTTTCATTCCGACTTCTTTATTTGTAAGAAATCTGTCCCTGACTCGAATCGTAGATGGTCCTGAAGTGATCCGGTCTTCATTTAGTTCTTTGATTTTGGGTACAGTCAATCTTTTTCTATCCTTCCGATATATTATTTAGATGAGTATTTTCGTCGACTATTGGTAGGAGTCCATATCGAATTGGTATCTTATCCCACTGTTAAGGAGGTTCTTTGAGTTTATAATTGACATTATACTCCACGGAATTATTTGGTTCCTCATTTGTTAAACTATTATAAAAGAAATTTTTTTAATGTGTGATTCCAGAATAAAACACTATACTTATGGTAACTTGTGAATCCATACTTTGTCGAGATAAAAGTAAAATCGGTTTAATAGTAAAAAAACAGACAGTCAATTGGATTCGAAAAAAGTTTAACTGATCAACCTCAGATTAAGTAAAAATGGTACAGATGAGTATAAGAGTCTCACAAATTCCTTTCGACTTTAATACCTTTCCTTTCTTACTCTGTCTTTTATGTGTGGTTATTGACCTTCATTCCAATTAAAAATGTATATAATCTTGTGGTATTATTTTATATTCCTAGAAACGTTTCCCTAGATTTTTTAGTAAAAATCACTTTATTAATTCTGGTAGAATAGTGTTAGATAGAAAATTTTTATTCTATAAATTATAAAGTCAAGAATTTTAATAGGGTATCATGATGTACGACTTCGTCCTTCTCTCTTCAAGTAAGGTAGGGATTTAAACTCTTAAGCACAAAATTACACGAGTGATTTTTGACGAATTAAGCATTAAACTTTTTCTTGTAAGAGATTTATTTTCTCTTTCTTTTGGTGTGTTGAAATTGATAGACAAAGTTAGAGAAGTGTGATTTCCCTCCTACAGTACAAAAATGAAAGACAGGTACGTAAAAGAGATGATCTTCTTCTTCTTCTTTTTTCCGTCTTTTGTTTTCTTTCCCACCTCATTATTCTTCGGACTACACACATTTTTGACCTTTTGTCAGAGTTTACCTTTCAACACTATCTTTCCTCATTCTTTTATTTTCATTACTCGAATTGCTTCATGGTTTCCCTGTCACTACTTCCCACTCTCGAAACGTCGGTCTGACGGACCCAAGTCTGGGGTCGAGAAGGTGAATGACTCATTAGGACCCGTTAAAAGTTATGAGTTAGTTAATGAAGTAGGTGTGTTACCCCTGTCATGGTCGTATACAGGGTCTCCTGTCATTACTCCTTATTTACTTACTTATGTACATTTTATCATAAAGTTTATCATGGACGTGTGTTTCATGAGTTATTTACAATCTATAACAACAATAAACAGATATCGAATGGAATTAATGGTCGTTAGAAAAAATAAGAACTTTTATCATTTACTTTGTTACTGGATCGATTCACATTGTTTAATTATTCTTTTATGTCTGAAGTAAATTATTATTGATCATCAAAGGCTGAAGTGAAAGTGAAAAATGAAAGTACGTGACCTCTTCCTTTACCGTTGGGTGAGGTCACAAGAACGGACCTCTTAGGGTCCCTGTCCCCTAGGACTACCCGACGGCAGATACCCCAGCGTGTCTCAACCTGTGTTGACTTCGTTGAATCGTCGTCGTCGTCATCAGACGCTATTATGATAATTAAACGTACGAAATTGAAGAGATTGTTATTTAATCCCTGTTGTAAACGGTAATATAATAGACACGATGACACCTTAATTTCCTCAAGTGACCACCGAGTCTACCATTTCTTAGACGGACGTTTCATCCTAAGCTGGGTCAACCCTTCTAGGAGACTTCTTTCTTTACCGTTGGGTGAGGTTATAAGGACGGACCCTTTAGGGTACCTGTTTCCTCGGACCACCCACTGTCGGGACCCCAGCGTTTTCTCAACCTATGTTGAGTCACTGATTTGTTTTGTTTTTGTGTTTACGAAATTTTTGTTTTGTCGCATAGTAGTCGTAGTTTTTGAAAGGTAAGGATATGTTCTGTTAATTTTTTTTGTGTTGGGTGGTTTATTCAAACAGTAATTAGCAACGAAAGCAAAAAGTTTTTAGGTGTATTCTTCGTTAAATTCAGCTTTTGCTAGAGTCTCTTATCATCCGTCGAATGATTCCCGTTAGTTTTGAACGACACAACCCGACGGGGGATGTCCGGAATTACATAGTTAAAGAAAGTTTTCCATAGATTCCCCCATAGTAACCTTAGAATATAATTTTTATAATTAAGATTTGGTTTCGTAATAAGTAAATAACTAAGATCGTCCTTTTTCAGAGACTCTTTATAAATATTTCTATGTCTCTCTTTACTTTGTTGAGGAACTGGAAGTCCTTAAGGGTTCCAATGTAGAATGTCTCTTTAACATGTGTCTGAAATTGTCTAGGTACCACTTTATGATGTTTTCTCGAATTCTTTACGGATATAATGTTTAAGACACACATCTTTTTTATTAGTCCGACCTTTACGTTCTGAGTTCAAGATGAAGACAAAGACGGTAATTTATAGGTTAACTTGTAAACCCATTCTCGAGACACGTTTGATAGACAATATAAAGATTTTAATCCCCCAATGTACTCACTAAGAAGTCCAAAGAAGGATTACATGTGTGAACGGTATTATTTTTCATCTTCCCTTACGAAATTTTGTTTTAAGTTTCTTTCTCTTTTATTAAATGTGTACCACACTTTCTAACCCCGTGTATACCTCTTTAGTTCCTTCTGAAGAACCCCCTTTACTGTAGACTCGACTCAATGCTTCGTGAAACCTTCATCTCCGATAAGGATTCTCCTTACTTGTCTCGTTCTTGTAAAAATTTTGTAAGTTCAAAACCCCTAATTTCTGGATTTACTTTCTTTGTTTTGATGTTTTGAAATCTTCCTTTACGTGAAATATAATCCGCTTCAAAAGAATCTATACTGTTATACTTTCGTATTCGTTGTTATTGTTTTTCTGGACCTGAAGTAGTCTTACTTTTTGAAGACACAAGTTTACTGTACTGGTTCTTTCATTTTTCTGTCAGGTCTCTTGTCCTCATTGATAAATGTTTCGTTTATAGATCACTTCCAGATCATAAGTCTTATGTATTTTATATAAGTGAGATACTGACTCACTTCAGCGAGTCAGCACAGGATGAGAAGCGCTGGGTACCTGACATCTGATGGTCCGAAGAGACCATCAGGTACCCTAAGAGGTCCGTTCTTATGACCTCACCCAACGGTAAAGGAAGAGGTCCCCTAGAAGGGTTGGGTCCCTAACTTGGGTCCAGAGGGCGTAACGTCCGTCTACGAAATGGGAGACTCGGTGGTCCCTTCGGCCCCGAAGGGACTATCGAGTCAACCATTTTTTAGGCGGACGTTACGTCCTCTGGGGCCAAACTAAGGACCCAGCCCTTCTAGGTGATCCGATGGTGGAGCTCATAAGAACCCGAAGGGAACACCGAGTCGACCATTTCTTAAACTGACGTTACACCCTCTGGACCCAACCTAGGGACCCAACCCTTCTAGGGGACCTCTTCCCTTTCCGATGGGTGAGGTCATAAGACCGGACCTCTTAAGGTACCTGGTCCTGTACCGACTCGCTGAAAGTGAAAGTATAAGTGATATATATATATATAAGTGTTGAGTTATCACTTTTCTGTTGGGATAAATAAATAATAAAAAAAATTTCTGTTGGGTTAAATTTTTATTCGTTTCTTTTCTATAAAGAGGATTCCTTTATATGTTTACCAGTCATTCATGTACTTTTCTACGAGTCATAGTATTCGTCATCATCAAATTAGTGATTCAACACAGGCGAAGAACGTTGGGGTGTCTGAACATCGGACGGTCCGAAGAGGCAGGTACCTTAAGAGGTCCGTTCTTATGACCTCACCCAACGGAAAAGGAAGAGACCGAGTCATAGTAATCCCTTTACGTTTAGTTTTAGTATTACTTTATAGGGAAGTATCGGTGAGTCCTACTGATTAGTTTTTCCGTATATTATTGTTCACAACCGTCCCTGTATCTCCTTGACTTTAAGAGTGAGTAACGACTATCCTTGTACTTTACCACGTTGATTAAACCTTTTGTCATGTCGTCAAGGGGTTCTCCGAGTCGTACCTCAATCTAACTGGGTGGTAAAAGTGAGGATCCATATGTGAGTCCTTTTGATTTTTGTATACGGGTGACAGTTTTAAACATGTACTTACAAGTATCTTTTTATTGTCGAGATTTCACCTTTGGTCGGTTTATACGTAGTTGGTTACTTACCTATTCGTTTTACACCATATAGGTATGTTTCCTTGTAACCAGTATTTTTCCTTACTCCATGATGTACGATGTTCTTCTACTTTGAATGTAGTGTACTTTCTTCCGTCTGTGTTTTTCTGTGTACATTATACTAAAGTAAATATACAGGTGTCTCGTGTAAGTGTCTCTGTCTTTCATTTGACCACCAACGTTCCCCGGTCCCCTCTTCCTTTCTCTTCACTAACGATTACCCATACCTCAAAGAAAATCTCCACTACTTTTGCAAAACTTTGATCTGTCATCACTACTGATGTGTTGAGACATTTTACGATTTTGACAGTGAAATTTTCCCACTTAGAATACCAGACACTTGATATAGAGTTTTTTTATTGGGTAATCTGATAAACTAGTATTCTAAAACACCACACCTTGGTATTTTCTGGGACTTATCGGTTTCGTTAGAATTCGACTTGTTTTGACCTCCGTAGTGTGAGGGACTGAAGTTTGACATAATGTCCAGGTGTCATTAGTTTTGTCATACCATGACCGTATTTTTCTCTGTGTGTCTTGTTACCTTATCTTATCTCTTGGGTCTTTATTTGGGTGTCTGTACATATACCAGTTAATTAAATACTGTTCTCTAGTTTCTTATGTGTTACCCCTTTCCTGTCAGAAAAGTTATTTATTACGACCCTTTTGATTTGTCAGTGTACGTTTTCTTACTTTGACCTACTGATAAAATATGGTAAGTGTTTTAAATGAGTTTTATCTAATTTCTGAACCTACCTACATTCTGGACTTTGGTATTTCGAGAATCTTCTTTTGACTCGAGCATCTATGGTCATTCACCATTCTTTGCACCACTCGACGAACTGTCCCAGTACGTTTATTAAAGAAACCTAGACTGTGGTTTTCGTTTCCGTCGTTTGTCGTTTTTCTTTTCTAACAACCTGAGAGTAAAAAAATTAGAGAATTTTGAGTTGTGGGGGTTAATTAAGAAGTAATTGACTTGATTGGATACAGACGTTTTGTAAGTAGAGTATAAGTTGACGATTTCAGAGTTATGTATAAGTACGAGAACGTTTTTTCTCTAAGAAAATCTTATATACGTGTACATATATGGTGTGTCTCGATCTAGACGTGCGATCAGGAACGAGGTGACGAATGATCGAAACACAGGAAATAGACAAGTAATTGAAGGTCGAATCTTCTCTGTAATTATAAACGAGACAGGTGTGTTTCTACAACACTTCTAGTTTCATAAAGTGTTTTGTATTTCACGACGTGTTTTTATTAAATAATGATATAAAAGTATGTCGAGACAAGGTGGAATCTCGTTGTCATCTCTTACTATCTCTTATCATATCTTAACACACACACGTACGACATAGTGAAGTCGGTACAAGTCGAGGAACGTTCGGATATCTGACATCGGACGGTCCGAGGAGACAGGTGCCCTAAGAGGTCCCTTCTTATGACCTCACCCAACGGTAAAGGAAGAGGTCCCCTAGAAGGACTGGGTCCCTGGTTTGGGTACAGAGAATCCAGAGGACGTGACTGTCCGTCCAAGAAATGTGGTCTCGGAGGACCCTTCGAGTTACTATGAAATGAGTTGTCTTTTAGGTCGGGTCTTAAGATGTCATTTTACATACCATACTTACAATGTCAGATTAAATAATTCTCTGGTCTTACCGGTGGTGGAAGTATCTATTACTCTTGAAGGAATCGAACAATATGTATCAAACACACAAAACACTCGTGGATAATACACGTGTCGTAACACTTCCCTTGTTTCTATGTTCGTGTCATGTCTCCGAGCCGACGAAGAAACGTAAATGATTTCTTCTTTAAGAGAAATCTACAAATTATTTACAAATTTTATGAAACATTTCTTTAATTTAATTGAAGTATTCGACATAGAGATGTCTTTCCACTTTTACTTACTATACGGAAGTTGAGCGTTCAATAGTAAAAAATTTACAACAGAAGTGAACCTAGTCTTCACTTCAATGAAACTCTTGACTAGTAGGTAAGATATGAAAGAACAGAAATGTACACTTTATGTTCAGGACAAAAATTCGTGTCCACAAAGTAACATCATACGATGGTGGTGTTGATCCCGTACTTAAATCGTAATATGGAACGGGGTTCTTAATGACGATATTTAAGAAATGTACTTTTTTATCGTATTATTGTTAATATACACCTCTCCTAAGACCCTCGTACCTTCGAATTACCAAGGGAGAGAAGGAAGATAAGGGTTTAGACAGAGGATTGTTGTTTCACCGAGAGACTCGATTTCATTGATGAACTCTCTCGTTCGTCCGTTCTAGATGTACCCCCTTGATGTTTGGAGATGTTATCAAGCGGAGACCCACCTGTACTCGGACTCCTGGTTACTCAAATGTCTTGGGTTTCCGATTCCCTTTTCGACCCCTTTTTCCGACTAATGACGATCATTGTAGTAATAAATTGTGTCAGAACCGTTGTATTATGATTGTTACGTTACGGCGTTCTTGTTCTTTATCGACTGTTTTACCACCCTTCTCCCCAAAGAACACACAAAAAAACCAACTACTGTATTTATTTATAGATCTTTACCTTTACTTTATTTCTTTTTGTTTTAGATTTTTTTGTGGATCTTTATTTAAATTTTCTTTCTGTTTCCGGGAGGACCTTTTGTATTTTGGTTTAGACTTATTCTTTTTACATGACACAAGAATGCACCCTTCTAAATTACTGTATTTTTCCACTTAAAATGGTTTTAATTTTGTCTTTACATAAAGGTGAATAATTGGTACTTTTCTGACCTTTTTTCCATTCGTCACTTAACGAGGTCGTTTATAGTCTTGTAATTTTAGTTTATTTTTATTATGACGGTATTTTTATTTGTTTATTTGGTTACCTTACCTCCTCCTTTAAGTTTTGGTCTAGGGACGTCAGTTCGATAAAATTACATTTCGTCTTCACCGTGAAAATAGATTATCCTTTTCTTATCAAATATAGTCCTTAGTTATGTGATGTCGGACGTTCGGTCTGACACGGAAACAGGACTAAGACCTCTATCTCCAAATTAAGCTTGTGTCGGTACAGGTAGTTGACGTTCAACAGATACCAACGAAGGTTCGATGTCTTGACATGTTGACGTTGTCTCTGGTAAACGAGATGTTTCGACTCTTATAGATAAAAGACTAAGAGATTTCTTTTTTCAAACGGGTGGGAATCAAATATATTATTTATTTGGGTGATGTCGATCGATAGTGGACCTTCTTTTATTCCGACATACGGACATAGAGTATGTCGTGTATTTTTATTCAAGGTCTACTCGATTTCTCAATGTATAATTTTTGGTTAGAATGTTCTTTTCGATCCATTGTGATACATATTGGACGTCCACATACCCCTCCCCGGAAGAATTGTTTCTTTCTTTAGGTATATACTGATTCTTTTTCTATATAATTATTAACCCGTATATTTCGTAATTTTTGTAAAAAAAATGTCTTTCTATGATATTTTTAGTTCTACTTAAAATTTCAGCACTAATATAAAATGTCACAAACTATCTTTTACCAATTATAGATATTTTTATTAGAAAACATTTTATTGTTCTATTTATTGGGTTTTCTTTTTATTCGTTGTATAAATGAAACGGGGGTTGAGACACGAGTTCTCGTTGTCCGACAGGAGTATGAATGTAGGGGAGACGGATGTCTTCAGGAGAGTAATGAGAAACGGATGGATTAAGGTAGGTAAACAGTCTGGAGTTTTCTGTCCTGTAAAGTAGTTTCTTCAGAAGAGACGGGATGATTTTGTCTAGTTTAAGGGGAGTCGCCTTGATCGGAAATAACGTGATATATGGAGAGGAAGTGTCGTGGTAAAGTGTCAACACTAAATTTTAAACTAACATGTGAATAAAGAAAATAATAAAAAATATTTAAGAATTTCCCACTACATGGTATAATTAGTGGTGAACATAGGGGACACGTGTCATGTTCGTGTCGTACGTTTATAAACACTTGTTTACTTGAACCACTTACTAATCTTCTTACTCTGTTGAAAAAGAACGTACGTCGTATGTCCGTCTATTGTGAATATTTAGGTGACGAAGAACTTTTTGTCTTTAATACACGGATTAAAAGTGTGATGTTGGATTTATAGTTACGGACTCCTGCAGTGTCAGTCAAATGTTTAGAAAAAGTGTCTATGGGAGTAATTACTGTAGACAAATACACGATCCGATTTATTGTAAAATCAATGTAAAGACTCCGTAAAGGACGGTAATTGGAGTAGAGATCTTATGATCAATTATACTCCGTGGACCTAAAGTCCTTGTGTCTGGGCTTTGTGTGTGTGGTTTGGTTTCACAATACATTTACTGTCTTTACTGTGTAAGACCAGTTATTACCTATAGGTTTGACGAAAACCAGGATAAAATGAAAATGGTGATTTTAAGACAGTAACCTACTGTCAGTAAGACTCGGGTGACTGTTAGTTTAGTGTCTACTTTTTCTTGATTTGAAAAGGTTGTTAGACGTGTTTTCAGTTGGAAATTTCTTACAACTATCAATCCCTAAAAGATCCAAACCAGTTTCACCTGAAGTACCTGAAGTGAAATACACTATTAATACAGAACTTTTAAGACATTTGAATTAAAAATCCTTCTTTTAATATAAAACAAACATTCAGAGTGAATCCAGACTTAAGATCAGAAGTGTGAAAAATATACACACGGGGAGCCGTTCAGTAAATCTTAAGGAGTCGAAGTCGAAGGAGTACACCCTTTAGTCTATTTCTAGGGATGGAGTATTCTGTCAACACTCCGGAGGTTTCTACTTTACTTGGAGTGAGTTCATATGAGTGACAGGAAGGGAAAAATAGGGGACGATATGTCCTTAAGACAATCTTAAGATTTGTTTCTTTTTTTCAAATCGCTTTAATACGGGAAACAAACAGAATAATTATTTGGACCTAAAGGTCCAAAATAAGTTTAAATGATTAAATTCCAGAGTTTGTCATGTCTCTAGATAATCATATAATTTGTTTACTTTCCACGTCTAATTAGTTTTACGGTGTATGTAATTTTCGATGTGACTTAGTTACCTGATAGGGTTAGTATGTTTAATTTCTCGATATATATTCCCTCAGTTATCGTCTTTAGACCATAATAGAAATCTAGTATATTAGATCCTTTTGTCGTCTAGGGTAGAAGGAAACCAGTTCCATATATACTTCTGAGTTTTAATATTTTATCCCTTTACCTTTCTCGGTCGGTTGTCTGTTACCCGTTTTTGACTCTGAGGATTTAAAAATATAAGTGAATACGTAGAGTACAGATTTTAAAATTAGTTCAAGTTTTGGTTTGGTCGATCTCCATTTCGGTTGTCGTTTCAATGTATCCAGTTATTTCTCAAGGCTATTTTGGGACTCCGTGACAGAGGTGGACGAACTTCTTTTTCACGGTGACGGTACTCATTCATTTCTTGTCCGTCGTTCGAGACGGGATTGTCTCAGGGGTGGACCGTTGGTCCTAAACAGTTAGTTTAAAACTCTTAAGAGATCGAAGGGTGAAAGACAGATTAATATCTTCAAATACTTTTGGTAAGAGAGAGTGTACATGTGTAAGAGAAAGAGAAAGGGAGAGAAAGTGTATGTAAGATTCATAGTAACATAAAGACTAAACCGTCATTCTCCATACCTGTGTAGACTAGTAAAAGGGGTCTTTTCTTACCATTTACTCTTTCTCTTCTAGATGCAAGACATGTAGACGTGATAATAAGATCGTTGATATTAGGATGTTAAGGATGCAATCCATTATCATTATGGGTGAAAGGGATTTCCTCGAAGTTCGTAAACGTTAGATATCAATTTATGTGTACGACCTTGACTTGGTAGGTTATTCGCGACCCTCCATATATAGAGTTTAATCAAAGCCTCGAGGGCAAAAAACCTTTACAGAAATCTTAGAGATAAAATAAGTTGATTTAAGGTGTTTATTCCATGAAACGATCCGTAATCCATACGGAATACCATACAATGATACCGCGAGTGCCATGTTATCAGGGTTTGTTGATAATTACTGACGACTTACTAAATTACTTAAAAGTTCTACTTGGTAAATTCTTTAATAAAATTTCAGTATGTTTGTCACTGTATTTCCTTTCTTGATACAAATGATATTTCGACAATTTAGACGAGACTTTGGTCCTCATATTTTGTAAAATTTTTCTTGTAGTGACTATGTTAATCTATTTGGATATTATACCGAAGAAATTTCTTGTTAAGGTTGGTCTACATATTCAAGTGAGTCAATACGGGAAAAGCAAAATGACTACTCCTTTGCTTCCGGGTCGCTCTGACTCCTTCGTGGACACCTGTGTGTCGATCAGTCACAGTAGAGAGAGTGTCTCGGAATCCCCGGAGGGAAGGTCACGTCACGACCTTAAGTCCCCACGTGTATTACGTGACAAAAAGGGTACGTTGGGAAGGTTGTCGAGAGAAGGTGAACGAGGATGATCAGAGATTGGTAAAATTAATTGAGATTTTCACAAAAAAGAAGTCGATAATGTTGTCGTGATAGGAATAATTTTCGTCGATCGAAAAAGTCAAAACCTAATAAACTTGATATTAAAAAAAAAAGTCGAAATCTTAAGACTTTAGAAACCACGAAATTATGACATTCTAAGTTAATTTATGGACACTTCGTGAATGTCACATGTATTATTGTGACATGATTTAGGATGATGTGTCTTAGTTTTTCCTTTTTTCTTTTTTCTATGGGATTGGAACGGAAGTTTCTATGGTGATCGTACGACTTCCACAATCACATAGGTCTCACGATCGATCTAGTTCTTGAAGGATTGGACCCGTTTAGTGACTTGGACAGAACCGGCTCTATTTCTCATCAAGATGTTTGACACGAAATCTTAAGGGTATTTATACACTGTGATGTTGATGACTGGGATCCTTCTGTCTCAGTTCGGTGGTCTCAGTTAGAGTGAACAGGGGTAGGTGTGGTAGGATCAAGTTGGGGTTTCATCCAAGGGCATAAGTTTTTTTGTTTTTTTTTCCTCTTTAGGTAAGTCTTTTGTATTCCTGGTGAGAATTTTAAGACATTATCCGGTAATGACGAAAATTAGACATAAAAATAGTAGTTATAGATATAAACACTACCACTTCTGTATCGGAAAAGGATACTCTGAATATGTGGTGTATTTTGTAGGATGGGTGAACTTCATGATAACAACGACACAACACGAATCAACGAGTCAACACAGGTTGAGAAACGTTGAGGTACCTGACATCGGGTGATCCGAGGAGACAGGTACCCCTAAGAGGTCCGTTCTTATGACCTGACCCAACGGTACGGGAGGAGGTCCCATATAAGGGTTGGGTCCCTAACTTGGGTCCAGAGGGTGTATATGAATCAGGTATTTTAGAATGAGTTAAGACCGAAAAGAGAAACCCTATTGGTTTCGTATAGTAAGATCAAGATATTTTGATGAGACCTTCAAAGAGAATGCCTTACAGATTCGTTAGTCATGGTTAAGCACATTATTCTCTGTCAAAAAGAGAATTATGTTTGTGCGTCTGGAGGACGGCGGAAAAGGGTGCAATGAAATGTGTTCGTGTCCGTGACAGGACAAACGGGCGACAACTTGCATTGTCCACGTTTCGCCAAGACGGAGAGGGCACGGCATGGACTCTAAGAGGGTACGGTCTCCGTTGTGACGAAGGACAGGAAAAGGAATTGTCCAGAGGCTTTTGGAGAAGGAGGTGACCTAATTGGAAATAACTAACTAGGGTTAGGAGTTGACGGAACGAGATAGTCACTGAAAGGAAGAATAAACTATTTGTCGTAAGAAGGTATTTTATTGGATTTGAAAAGAAAACAGAAACGGAAGGCTAATGAAGTGGTTAAGTAATAACGTGACACCTACTAGGTACCGAATACTATGTGACAGAAATCAAAAGTGATTCACTGTGTAATCCTTCGTCAAAATAACTTTGATAATAACACAAAGATTGATATCCACTCCATATTTCCTATAACGGGGCAAGGGAGATTTACACCAGTGTACTCTTTAAAGAAAGGATACACCATGGGTTCTTTTCAATCGAAGAGACTATGGGATCATTTAAAAGTAGTATATACTTTACTTTTTTTTAGTATAGAGTAGTGTAAAGAAAGAGGGAACGAGACCGACGTTTCTTCGAAACCCAGTTTAAATGTTCCGTTAAAGTCATTCAAATTTTTAAAATTATTTAAACTTCTAGAGTGAATAAGTATCAGATCCATTAAAGTACGACTCAAAGGTAAAATATAAAAGTCACCGAGACTAAAATTTAAAAAAGATAAAACGAAGACATGTTTTATATAAGGACATTTAACGGAGTCTAAGAAGTACTATATTCTATGCCATATTTGTTTATTCTATACCGTAAAGGTTTAGGTGACACATTATAGACACGAATTGTTTCTGAATACCTTAATTTTAAAATAAAAAGACTTTTTTTTTTTTTTCCCCCTTCGTCTTCTTCCACCAATTAATCTAATAGACTAAAGTACGATAGTCAGTAAAAAGAGTAAAATAAATACAACATACATAATAATTAGATACTAGATTTATCTGATAAACGGTGATAGAAATAATTATTAACTCTTCGTTGGAATAATTTCAGTATTTGTGAAAAGTACTTCATGTAACCCTAAAAACCAAAAATGAACAAAAGTCAACCTACCAAATGAAAGAAAAACTTGTGTGTAAATATACTACCGAGATATTTTCTAATTTTTTATTGACAACTTCATTGACATTCATTTCTGATACTCTATCATTTTTACAGATGTTTCCCTTCAATACTATGTTAGAGAACTTAAACTTACCTCCAGGACGATCTACTCCCAGATACAGATACTATGATAAAGATAATTATCAAAGATAAGAATTGACGAAAAAGGCACTATCATCCGTTGAACGAAAGACCTATGGTAAGTAAGTTATTTTTAAGTGAGTCATAACGATATATCCTTTGTATACCATCAAAATTTCATGAGATGTCTTTGTACCTCAAAAAATTTGGGTACTTTCCCATACCGTTACTCTTCGATGGTAAATAAAACAACATGTCGTGACTTCTGGGTAGTAGCTTTTGTCTCAACTAAGAGTAGACGTCATGAGTACAAGACATTTCAGTGACGTTTGTGACTCAATTGTTTATGACTTGGTGCCCTTATGTTCCCAATGACGTTCAGAGACGAGTACCTAAGAAGTTGAGTAGTTATGTATGAGAACAAAATACATGTAAAGATTTATTTCTGTTGTGAAGTCGTGATACGGACCCTTAGCAAAGATTGTAGTTTTGATGGTTATTTTTCGTGTTTTTACACATCTTACACCGTGATTTATCTGACCCTTCAGTGAACAAATACCATACTCTCGTGTAAAATACCAAATTCTTCCGTATCGTAGTGACCTTTACACGTATATCCCGTTTAGGTTAAAAAGTAGTGAGACGTGTACAGGTCCCATCATGACAACTCACCACTGAGACTCCAACGTTTATTTATAGTCGTTCGTCCGATTAGACGGTTATGTCTTAGACATTTATTTCTCCTGACTGATATACTCACTCCTGGATGATATACTCAGTGTATGAAGTATCACGTCAGAGTCTAGACTGACGGTGGTTTTCTTTCTCTAGACCTTTCAGGATTATTCATAATAAGTTGATGACACATTGAATTTTCTGTAACCTGTTTTCACAAAATTCTTCATTCTACAAGTTCCAAAAGTATTCAACCATAACATTTTTTACAATGAAGGATGGACCATATAAGATTTTCCCTATATTGCTTTAGGTAAAAGAAGACGTCCTATAAGGTACTCAAAGGCTAACTACCGGGTTTTGACCAGTTTAGACAGACATTGCTATTTAATAAATAATTTCCACATATAATATTAAATTATGGAGTATACTTCTCTACTTTTGACAATAAGTAGTGAGGAGTATCTTTAAAGACTTTCCCGTAATAAATATATAATAAAGAAGAATTTGAATGGAAAGGTATTGATTTGTACTTCGTTCTATATTTTAATTAAAAAAGATGTAATAACGAGGAAGAAGAAGGATCTATAAAGGTAATCTGTAAAAAAGAGTATTCTCTGTGGGATTTGTCTAATACTAATGAATCCCATAGTACCGTTTTTTGTAGTCCATAACTGTTTACAGAACTAAGGGAACTAGAATAAGGATGACGGATTTGATATTTCCGTGTCGAAGGTCACTGGATTTCAACTTAGTCTTGAATAAATTCCTTTTTACTGTTTGCGACATGTACAATTTGTCGTTTTTGTATTTTAATATCCTGTCCGAAACTTTCTTTAATTTCGACTGTGAACTCTTTATTGACAGTCAACTTGAAATTAGAGTCCGACTGATTTGTTAAGGAAAAAATTTTACAATCCGAACTAAAAATTTTTTGTTTGAAATAACTATATATTAAGTATATGAGATTTTAAGTGACAAAACTTTATATATTGACTCACAAAAAATTATGTGACTCAACGATTGTACATTAAAGTCTTGTAAAAGTAGTAAGGGTTTCTTTGGGTATAGGTAATTATTAATAGGGGAGGGGGTAGACGATCTTTAGTGATTAGAGATAAGATGAGGTCTGTAAAGTATAATTACTTTAGTATATTATACACCAGAAAACGTAGACAAAAAACAAAAAAGAGAATGATACAAAAGTTCCAAATAAGTACAACATCGTACTTAGTCTTGAAGTAAGTAAAAATACTGGTTTAATATAAAGCAACATACCTCTATGGTGTGAAACAAATGGGTAATAGTCAAACACCTGTAAACCCAACAAAGGTGAAAGACCGATAATACTTATTACGATGGTACTTATAAGTGTATTTTCAAAAATACACCTACGTATAAAAATTAAAAGAACATATGTAATGGATTCTTATCTTAACGGCTCAATATATCATTGACAAATTCACGGTGTACCATTGATACAAACCTCCTTAGTGGTTTGACAAAAAGTTTCTCCGGTGTGGTAAAACGTAAAGATGGTTGTTGTATACTTCCAAGACTACACAGGTGTTTGAACGGTTGTGCAATAACAGGTAGAAGGAATAATGTCAGTAAGATCACCTACACTCCACCATAGGGGAATACCAAAAATAAAGGTAAAGGGATTAATACCCGAAAGGTCCACCGAGTCACCAATTTTTAGGTGGATGGTTACGTCGTCTATGTCCAAACTAGGGACCCGGACCTTCCAGGGGATCTCTTCCTTTATCGTTGGGGGAGTTCATAAGAACGGACCCTTTAGGGTACCTGTCCTCAGACCGTCCGATGTTAGGTGTCCCGGGTGTTTTTTCAGTCTGTGTTGAACCACTGATTTGTTGTTATTTCGGATTAATATGATTTATATGAAAGTAAACAAATGGTCGGTAAATGTATAACAGAAATCTCTTTATGGTTTAGGAAGCAGGAGAAAAATTAACCAATAGAAAAACAACATCTTATAAAATTCTCAAGAGATGTTTAAGACCTATATTCGGGGAATAGACCATTTATTAAATGTTGATAAAAAGGGTAAGAGACACAGCAAAAAAATTGTGGAACTTGAGTGGGTCTTAAGATGTAATTCTATAAAAAATATATATCTTTAAGTAGAGTCTTAATTCAGAGACATTTCATGTACTTATGAGGTCTTAAAGTCTATTCGGACATAATTTCGTATAAGAGATGATGATCTGAGTAGAGTTGGGTTAAATAACCTATAGATAAGTATGACGAACTCGGTATTGTCAATATGCATTTTTTGTTTTAAATCAACAAAGAATATCGGGACAGGATCTACTGACACTGTCGGAGATCCGGAAGAGATAAGAGTAAAAATTAGGTCTAGACTCCTTCCGAGTATAATGTTATCTTGACCATCGTATCCCTTAAATCTTGGGTCAGTCAGGTCCCGTTAAAGTGTCTGCTGTTGATTCCAGGCCGGACAATACTCAGATCCATTCTTGGTTTTAGTCTGAGAACCAGAAGACTAAGTTTCGGGTGTTGGCAAAGTTATCAACCTTGGTGTTTTGAAGTAGAATTACGATTCTCATCGAGGAAATTGGTGTCAGCAAAGTATATACTTAGTTAGTAAGTAAGTCATAGAAAATTTTTAATAAAAAGATGATAGTTTATAGTTTGTTCTTTCACTATTGATTTTTTTCACTAAGAATTACGTAACGACTTTAAAATGATGACGAAGTAGTAATTTAGGGTACTTGCCTCCTCGGACCACCCGACGTCAGGCACCCCAGCGATTCTCAGCCTGTGCTGTCTCGCTGAAGTGAAAGTGAAAAGTGAAAGTACGTGACCTCTTCCTTTATCGTTGGGTGAGGTCACAAGAACGGACCTCTTAGGACCCCTTCCCCCTCGGACCACCGACGGTAGATACCTCAACGTGTCTCAACCTGTACTGACTTCACTGAATCGTCGTCGTCGTCGTAGTAATTTAGAGATCGTGGATGATGTCACGCACATATTGTATACGAGAACTTACTTATTGTCTTATGATTTATGTACTAATAAGTAATTTTTAAAGACCTAAGATTAGGATCTGGAGGTTGTTTTATCGATATACTGAGTCAAGTCAAGTCAGCGAGTCAACACAGGCTGAGAAACGTTGGAGTACCTGACGTTGTGAGGTCCGGAGGGACAGGTAGTGGTTGAGGGTCTCAAATGAGTTTGAGTACAGGTGACTCAGGCACTACGGTAGGTAGAGTAGGACAATAGAGGAAGAGGAGGACGGAAGTTAGAAAGGGTCGTAGTCCCAGAAAAGGTTACTCGGTTAAGAAGCGTAATTTATCGGTTTCATAACCTCAAAGTCGAAGTCGTCGTCAGGAAGGTTACTTATAAGTCCTGACTAGAGGAAATCCTACCTGACCAACCTAGAGGATCGTCAGGTTCCCTGAGAGTTCTCAGGAGAGGTTGTGGTGTCAAGTTTTCGTAGTTAAGAAGCCGTGAGTCGAAAGTGTAGGTATGTACTGATGACCTTTTTGGTATCGAAACTGATCTGTCTGGAAACAACCGTTTCATTACAGAGACAAAAACTTATACGATAGATCCAACCAGTATTGAAAGGAAGGTTCCTCATTCACAGAAAATTAAAGTACCGACGTTAGTGGTAGACGTCACTAAAAACCTCGGGGTTTTTTATTTCAGACGGTGACAGGGGTGACAAAGGGGTAGATAACGGTACTTCACTACTCTGGTCTACGGTACTAGAATCAAAAGACTTACAACTCGAAATTCAGTTGAAAAAGTGAGAGGAGAAAGTGAAAGTAGTTCTCCGAGAAGTCAAGAAGTGAAAGACGGTCAGTCCACCACAGTAGATGTATAAACTCCAATAAAGAGGGTCATTAGAACTAAGGTCGGAAACGAAGGAGGTCGGGTCGCAAAGAGTACTACATGAGACGTAGATTCAATTTATTCGTCCCACTGTTATATGTCGGAACTGCATGAGGAAAAGGATAAGCCTTGATCAAATAACAAGATACACGTCAAGATTCACAACGAAGGACTGGATGTATGTCTAAAGAGTCCTCCGTCCAGTCCACCAGACCATAAGGGTAGAGAAAGTCTTAAAAGGTGTCAAACAACACTAGGTGTGTCAGTTTCCGAAACCGTATCAGTTATTTCGTCTTTATCTACAAAAAGATCTTGAAAGAACGAAAAAGTTACTAAGTCACCTACAACCGTTAAACTAGAGACCAAGGAGACGGAAAAGATTTAGGTCGAACTTTCACACCTCAGGTACCAAGTGCATGACAACTTTGGACCGAACCTCTTAAAACTCGTAATAAAATGATCGCACACTTTATTCATGTTGACACGTCATCAGACTCGTAACAAACCGTAACGGAAAGAAACCCTAATCCTACTTTTGACTGGAAAGGTCGATCCCCTGATCTTGATCTGGTTGACTTTTGAGACGGGGTTAAGTGAATGTCTACTTTATTTCTCTCAGTCTGATTTATCAAGATTATTGAAAAGATTTTTATTTTAAAACATTAATAAATTCTGTTGGAGGAATAATTTTATTTTGTAAATTCTTGGTGTTCGTTTAGAAATAATTACTTTCTATGTATGACAAAGATTATCTCTCCCCCTTTACTCGATTTCCTCACCAGGAATTCGTCCCTTCCAAAACGAGGGGAACCCAAACCCCTATAAAAACCTACAGTGGTTATATAAACGCACAATGATTGTAGATCACCCACGACGATTTGTATGATATTACGTATCCTGTTTCGAAGGTGTTGGTTCTTAATAGACTGAGTTTTACAGTTATCCCGATTTCCTTCCTTTCGTTTGTGTTTATTCTTCATGTCTTTTTGTCATTTTTCGAAAGTGTATGGGTATAGCGTTTTTTCATTTGACCTTTTTCTCTGTAATGATACGTATCATAGTTAAATGAGAGTCGAGGTTTAGACCGAAAGTTATATATGTGACCGTATTACCTGTGTTAAAGAGATTCGTAGAGATCCAAGCTTGGTACCCAGTCCTTCTAGGGGACCTCTTCCCGTACCGTTGGGTGCGGTCATAAGAATGGACCTCTTAAAGTACTTGTCTCCTCGGACCACCCGATGTCGGGTACCCCAGTCTGTACTGGTTCACTGATTGTCTGTGTGATGGCACTGTTAGTGTAGTTCGAAAGAGTCATCTCATGACCTTCTTGTGACGTCCTCTTTCGTCGAGGAAGACGCAGACGTGTGACATCAGGGGATGGGGTATAGTGACGGGACGAAAGGAGACGTCCGGACTCACCCACCGACTGGATCAAAGGGTCTCGGCGGTGAGGGAGACGAACGGGCACGGTGAACGACGACCACCGGGTGTGAGGTCCAAAAGGACTAAAGGGTCGTTGACGTCTGGACGAGGTCGGACCGTTTTGTCTCTGAAAGAGATACTTAGGTTACACGACCTTATATGGAAGAGATTACTAAAGCTTTGGGTCGGGACCCTTCCCCGAGGACGATTCACACTGGAAGGAGAAATCGGGATCCCATGGTCCAGACTAAAAGAATATATGGGTCAATGAGAAAATAGTCTCGAATTATCGAGACATATATTTTGTTAGATAAGTTGGAAAACACACCAAAGATAGAGGACTGACTTGGATCAGACTATGTTAATACAAATTTTCCTTATTTCTGTATTATTTCCTAGACATAATTAAATATAATCAAATTAATAGAACATTTTTATTATACAAGAATGTATTCTAATCGTAAAGGAGTTATTGTGACTTTTGTAAGATTGGATTTTATTAGATTGAAAAGATTCAGTTTCAATAATTGTCCTTTCTATGTTTATCTTCTTTAATTTTCTTTTAGTCACGACTCAAATTCATATATTGGTTTACAGAAAGTGTGACCCAAAACATTATCCTCCTAGAGAAGATTGGGGATCGGTTATTAATTTATTTTGACCTCATTCCTACATGACAATTTAAGGATGTACAATTACTTAGTTCATGTATAATTAAACAATGGTTCGTCAATGACCACCGAGTCTCCAATTTCGTAGACGGAGGATACGCCTCTGGGCCCAAACTAGGGACCCAGTCCTTCTAGGGGACCTCTTCCTTTGTCATTGGGTGAGGTGATAAGAACGGACCTCTTAGGGTACCTGTCTCCTTGGACCATCCGATGTCAGGTGTCCCAACTTTTCTCAGTCTGTACTGACTCGCTGAAGTGAAGTGAAGTTCATGAGACTTATGACGTTGACTCAATAATGACCGGTACTTTTGTCTTGGATGTTCATTTTCTTCGAGTCACCAGAAATCGATGAGTAAAAAATTTGTCATTTAAATCCATTTACGTGTAGATAAAGTTATCAAAAGTTTGATCAAGATTAAGATTTCGTTTTGTTTGTTGATTCATAACTGTCTTCTTTTAATTTTGATCGTCAGTGAATCGAATAGGTTTCTTTTTGTCTTTTCTTCCATTGAGTGTGTGAAGAGTGGTCTCAATAATGCTTATACTGACGATTCAACCAAAGACATAAAATTTAAATTGTTAGTAAATCCTACCGATGGGTTAGCTGTTAGTGTTTTACCTTCCGGACACGATGTCTTACAGTTAGATTAAAAAATTTCTATAATTTTTATCTTAAAGAGCCTTGAGACCACAGTTGGTTAAAAAAAAAGGTGAGCGACTACTTAATTCGAAAATAAAATCAGAACCTTTAAAATTTTTTAGGTCTTTTTTTTAATTTTGGTTCTAGAAAGATTCGTCGTGTCTTTATTTGACTAATTAAACATACAAAGCAAGGAGTGTCCCTTTTTCGACGTCTTTTTTCACCGTTAAAATTTCCTGCATAGATAAAAAGGTGAATTCGAAATAATTCTTGAGTGCCGTTTATTATAAAATTATAAATTTACGGTGCTTATTGGATAAATAAATGTTCTAGGGTACCCTCTGTACCTCCAGGAGATTTACTGTCGTGGGGTCGGAGTTAAGTCGTGACACCATAACGACCGACTCTGTCTTGGTTTCCATTCCCGACTTTACCGGGGGTGTACGTATGGTAAGGTGAAAGACGAGAAGTTCAGAACTACAGTCTTTCTTGTCTAAATGTTGTGGGATTTATTCACAGTCTAGAACTGCCGAGTATTTTGTGTCCGAAACTCGAAAAGAACCTTCTCTTTTCGTTTACCAACTTTTAATGACGACTTCCCTTGAGTAAAGAGTCTTTTAATACCTAAATAGTTGTCATAATAAGTTTAGTTATGATGTTCGCCGGTTTATCTACATCACAAAACTGGTCTCCGAAAGTTCGAAACGTTGTCTTTCGTATAGGTTCATATCTAGATAAACTTAATTAAAACAGTGGACACACACACACACACACACACACAATCAACGAGTCAACATAGACTGAGAAACACTGGGGTACCTGATATCGGGTGGTCCGAGGAGACAGGCACCCCTAAAAGGTCGGTTCTTATAACCTTACCCAACGGTAAGGTAAGAGGTCCCCTAAAAGGACTGGGTCCCTAGTTTGGGTCCAGAGGACGTAACGGTCCACCTAAGAAATGACAGACTCGGTGGTCCCTTCGGATCAAAGAAGTGTAACATTATATCATTTGTAGAAATACTTTTTTTTAGTCTCCCGTTTTTTTGGGTACACACAATTTACTCACTGGACATAGGAGTTTGAGTAAACAGGAGACTCAGTGTATAATTGTCCCGTCAGTCCGACTGGTTGACTACCGTAGCGGTTGAGCTACCTGTACTTAAACTGGTTCGAGGTCCTCAACTACCTGTCCCTTCGTACCACTCGATGTCAGGTGCCCTAACGTTTCTCAGTCTGTGTTGACTCGTTGACTTGACTTGACTGTCCGACTGAGTCCCTCCCTCGTAGATATGTGACGTCGTGCAGGTGAGCACGAGTCTACGGCGAGTTCTCTCGGTGTGGGTGTGTAAAGGTACTCCGGAAGACAGACTCCGAAGTTCAATGACTCTATATAAACCGTCCCTTGGGGATTAGTTTTGTTTCTTCGGAACTTTTGAGAAGCTCCTGGGGACTTTTAAGTAGGACTTCTGTCTTCGTCCGACCGGAAACATTACTCCGACTCTCCTCTTGGTTAGGGATTCCGGTCAGGAATTAAGACAAGTATGTGTGAGTAGAACCGTCGTCCTGACATGAGACCCGTTAGACGACAACCTTGATTAGTTTTCTCGTTATTTTAGACTTAGGCTCCTTTAAACACTGGACCGGATAGTGACAGAGTCTTATTTGACTCTCTTCTGTAAAGATCATCAGAAGGGAAGAGGTGACCCCTATACAGGGTTCTGGAAGTCACCTGTGGACTTTGCCACCTGTCGTGATGCATAGGTACTCAGGGTATCCATGATACAAAAAAAGGACATGGATGTGTGAGTATTACTTCTAATTAAATATTTAATCCGTGTCATTCTCTGGTAGATCGACGGTCGTAGTGATTGTTAAACCCTGGTAGTAATTCACTCTATCCCAATGGACTTGTGTTCGTGGCGTTAGGGTTATGCCGACTACACTATTACCACTGCCTATGATGCTCTGAGTACCCTCCCATCTTACGTATCACACCTATGCGACCTTGGTAGGGAATGTGGAGTGTACGACTTCAGTCTGTCGCTGTGAAGTGGTACGACGAGTCCCGTCGTGTGTTAAATTTTGACTACTTGTCAAATAAAGACCTTAAAAAGTAAATTATAAAAGTCTAGTGTATACGGGTGTCCTTTGGCTTTGACACTTTTGTTTTGGTACTTATTCCTCCCTGATGGTATGGGGAAACGGGATTTTCTCTTCACGATAAATTTTTTTCGGTTAATGACCCTAACCGAGAACCTTATATCTGCAACATTGAGCGTCAGATCTTTTGACCGTAGTTCCTCTCCTTAGTTATATATAAAAGTGTAACATTAGGAGAGATATAAGTGACGCTGTTGAAAATGGATTTAGTGATAGTAGAGAGTAGACTTGGTAACACTGTCGGAGGATTGACCAGAGGCGAGAAGATGAACGTAGGGGGTTTGTTTAGGTCTTACGTGAAGAGTATGTTTAGTTTAGTACAGTACTTACTTATTTGAAGGTTTGTAAAAAGATTCCCTGGTATTCCTTATTACGAAACATTATATGAAGTTGTTATACTAATAACCTTCGATTCATGGTCTTAACAGTAATTTTTCTTTTTTAGGTAACGTAGAGGAATGACCGATACTTACCCCGTCCGACGTAGGGTGAGTCTTGACGTACGTCCGTTGGTTGTGCAACGACACCTATTTTATGAAGGACGGGTCCTTCACGCAAAGAAAGCCGGGCGAGGGTGGGGGATCCTTACGTTGTCAAAGACGTGGAGAGACTCTGGAGTGACAGATGGTTAGACGAATGACTGATTTCGGGGTTTAGTACGATGAAAAGACAGAGGCCTTTCGTGGTTCGAAGAAGGGTACAGTGTCAATCTCCGATCCTTAGGAGTGAAAAGATTAGAAGTGTCTCGACGAAGAAAGAGTGGTAAGTTCAGAGTCACCTTCACAGCGGAGGAGTCCCTTCTGAAAGGAATATTAATTAAGATCGATTTCATAAAAAAATAAAAGAAGATTTGTACAGAGACAGGGGGTTGATTTTACATTCAAGATACTCCCGTTCCGGAAACAGAAGTCGGGATCTTTTAAGGACCGTGTTGCCTGTACGAGTCACTTACAAACGATTTACTAATTTGTTGGTTTATGTACTGACTGAAGCTATTACACCTCGTTGTTTTTCCTCCGTGGCGTTCACGTCGTCTCGTGTTACCCTTTCGTCTGCGACACCTCGGTGTGGCGGACCCAGACGAAAGACCGAGACGGTGAATTATCGATCCGTTCAACTCGTTGTGAAATTTTGAACACATGGTTAAAGAAGTAAACATTTTAGTTCTATAATAATTATCATAAACATCTCAGTGACCTTCCTTATTACTCAAGTATACATGGTTTATGACTCTTGCCATGAGCCGTACTTCAGTCACGAAGCAATTCGTAAAACAGAGAATCCGAAGAGTTGTTCTCTTCTGCGGTTCGGGGATATGTATCTAAGTCATTGTTCCATTCACTTCCCAGTTTTGGTCATACTTTTTTCACCAAGACGGTTTTGGGGTAGTAGTGTTCTAACGACCTCACAAGTCGGACCGAGTGTTGGTCCCTCAGACGTTGTAAGTGTACTTTAAGATACACTTACAACGGAGGCATTCAATACGTTGACTCCCGGAAACAGTCGGTGTCACCCTTCTCATTTTCGGCATTACGTTGGGTCGACATTGGGAGATGTTGTGACCTAAGGAAAATATCGGGGAAGTGAGGGAGGTTGGGAAAGTTGATGGGACATTCCGGGATAGAAGAGTGAGGTGCCCTTGTTGAATTAACGGTAAATGGACGGTAGTTAAAGGTTACGTAGTTAGAGGTCAGTATAGTTCTTTGTCACCGCCCTCGTCCTGTCCACCAGGTTCTTGTAGGCTCACCAGGAGGTCAGAACCGTCCGACCTTACTTAAGGTGGAGACGATTGAAATGGTAGATTATTGGTAAGGAAGAGTTAGGGAGAGAGAGGATTATTCAGAATTTTATAATCCCCTCTCCTCTATTCGTACTACTTTTTTTTTTTCCAAAGAACAATTAGATCCATCTGTTTTCCGAGTATCAATATATGAGATATCGTGTCCAGATATTTACCTTGGTCAGGTTTGATCAATGACATATTTACCAAATTCTTTATGACGACCTTTGAATTTTTTTTTTTGATTAGAATGATTCATGACTTTTTCAGTCTCAACATTTAAAATTAAAGTTGTAGTAGTTAGTCATTTGGTATTGACGTTCAATGTAGTAGAAATTACACAAGGTTCTTTGTTAGGGTCATTGTTTGATAAAAATTGTCTGTATTAAGTTAATGACATAAGATTGGTTAATTCTTTGTAAATGAAGTTTAAGTAAAAGTTTGTCCCGGTTATTGTTGTATTTTTCCTAAGTTTTAAGTTTTTAAAGTATTACATTTTTTTTTGGGTTGAATAGGATACACGAGTTCAATCTTTAAATTTTTCCCTTCTTACTAGAAGTTAATATAAGTTCAGAAGTGATTGAGATTTTCTGTTAAAAATTTCATCGAACAAAAGGTTTTTCTCTAAATGTCTCGATTTCGTCTCACCATCCGATTCTGATTAATTACTTTATATGTGGACGTACTTAGTGGATATCTAACAATTTGTCTAATGGAAAGTTTTACTGATATTTTATTCTTTCATGAAAAAGAGAGTCCAACTTAGTGTCAAATAGTGAAAGGGTTTAACTCTGTCGGTCTTTGTTGAAATTGAACAATGGTTCGGGTAAAAGTGAAGTAATCTCGTGAGGTTTTAGTATTCTGTTTTTATTTTTAGATAAAACTAAACACTTTCTGGTTGTCTCATTTCTATGAGGTAAATGAGTGATATAGAAACATTACAAATAATACGTCCTATAAGAGAAATAAGATTGTGTTTAAGGAGTACGAAGACTATTCTTTGACATTTACTCTTTTAAAATAATTATTAATGAGTATCTGTTTATTCCTTTCTAATTTTTCCACCCCCCCCGTGGTCACCAGTGACCCCTACATTATATGTTACGTTGTGGAGAGTAAAAATCGCCGGATGG
This sequence comes from Capra ibex, assembly GCA_006410555.1. Classification (NCBI taxonomy): domain Eukaryota; kingdom Metazoa; phylum Chordata; class Mammalia; order Artiodactyla; family Bovidae; genus Capra; species Capra ibex. The sequence continues at coordinate 29,888,231 of SJYO01026388.1, read as the reverse complement.
ACTTAGTGAGCTCCTCGAAAACTTTTATGTGATTATGGTTCCAGAGTGAGGTCTAAGGGACCTTGACATGAATGACATTTGAGGGTCTACTAAGATTATACGTCGGTCTAAATTGTCGGAGGTCTACATTATCCTTTTGAAAACCTAACTTTCTAGATCCTAGTTTAGGACCAGGGTAAAGAATGATCGACACATTCGAGTAGAAGAGTAAAATTTTCAACTAGCACAAATAGATTAAGAACACTTCTTAGTGATTCTTACGAACCTTGTAGTGTCCTTAAGTCATTTACATTATATTAAGGTCCATTTAAGACAAGATAAAGTTTAGGTAATGTAGACAGGTTCTGTCGCTGTACTTTTTATAGAAAAATTTTCTTCAGGGCCCTGAAGGGACCACCATGTCACCTATTCTTAGGCGGGGAGTTACGTCCTCTGTGCTCTTCTAAGGTGTGTGCCACTCCGTTGATTCGGGTGCCCGGTGTTGATAACTCGGGCACGTGAGATCCCGGGGGTTGGTGACTCGGACACACGCCGTTAATGACTTGGGGTGTACGGATCTCGGGTGTGAGACGGTGTCCTTTTCGGTGGCGTCATTCTTTGGGAGTTTCTTGTGGTCTTGATTTCTTTCGGGCTTGTCGTTCCTTCTAGGCGACGTTTTTTATCATCAATTTTTTCTTTTCTTTTTTTTTTCTGGGGTCAAACGTTCCTCAAGTATAATACTTAGAGATCAAATTGAGATCCGTTCTTTCTCTTTTCCTTTTGTGACTATCTTCATTGTCACATGAGTTAGTTCAAAAATGAAACAGTCTACACACAACTCACTTTAGATGGTTTGTAAATAAATGAGGATAATACATGGATTAACTCATGACCCTCTACATCTCTTATTTTTGTTTTTTATTTTGTTCATGTGTCTTAGAAGGGAAATGAATTATACATCCCCCCTTCAGTGACTGTATGTATTTCAATAGTGTTAAAGATTATCCAGACTGACAGACTGACCAGGAAATAGTCGATAATCATGACGAACTGCCTCTTCCGCTACCGTGGAGTGAGGTCATGAGAACGGACCTTTTAGGGTACCTACCTCCTCGGACCATCCGACATCAGGTACCCCAGCGCTTCCAGCCTGTACTGACTCGCTGAAGTGAAAGTGAAAAGTGAAAGGACGTAACCTCTTCCTTTACCGTTAGGTGAGGTCACAAGAACGGACCTCTGAGGGTCCCTACGCCCTCGGACCCCCCGACGGTAGATACCCCAGCGTGTCTCAGCCTATGCTGACTCCGTTGAATCGTCGTCGTCGTCGTCATTACGAACTACCAAGTTCAAGGGGGGTGGGAGAAGAAAAGATTAAATCTACTGGTTCACTCTCTACGAATTCATTCTTCGTACAGTCTTCAATCCGACTATTTCTTCACCTTTTATTGAGTTCACTACGATCTTACTTTTCAGTCCCCAAGAATAATATCGTCTTGGAGTCTCTAGTATAATTATTGTGTAGACTTGTCTTAAATTGACAAGAAAATTTTGGGATTTACTTAAAATATGAAAGTTTCGTTGAATGACTCCCTTTGACCCCGAGTTTCGTCCATTTATTTACCGAACTCCAGTGACCCGGTCGTCTGAGTCCCTACGATGGTATAGTGTTTTTAAAGTCAATGTAAAGATATTTATTTTTGTGACGAACAAACAATTTTGAGGTCCAACTCAGTTAAGTTACTGCGTACTAATTGTCCTTAGACTCTTTGATAATTACTTATCTTTCAAGTATAATAGTTTTTGAGGACTCAGGATATGAAGTTTTAAGTACCCATCACGGTCCATATTATCAATCGGTCTAAAGTAGGAACTGTCAATGTATAATGCTTGACTTGAATCGTCGTCGACGATGTCTTTATTTATAAATTATAAATGAAGTTGTACATGCTCCCCGAAGGGAGTATCGAGTCGACCATTTCTTAGGCGGACGTTACGTCCTCTGAGGTCAAGCTAAGGACCCAGTCCTTCTAGACGATCTCTTCCCTATCTGATGGATGAGGTCATAAAAACCCAAAGGGAACATCGAGTCAACCATTTCTTAGACGGACGTTACACCCTCTGGACCCAAGTTAGGGACCCAACCCTTCTAAGGGACCCTCTTCCCTTTCCGACGGGTGACGTCATAAGGACCGGACCTCTTAAGGTACCTGACATATCAGGTACCCCAGAGTCTCTCAGTCTACATTGAAAGTGAAAGTGAGTTATAGATGTAATTCCGTAATAAAAAGTTACTCTTGCTCCTTTTTTTTCGTTGTCCTATTTTAACTTTCGTAGTGAGTTAATCCTTGATGGAGAATTTTCGTCTGTTCCTGTTATTACTCATTTTGACCTTTTAAGTTCGTACCAAATTCAAAGTAGATGATCCTAATAAGTCCACCGTAAATGATGTTTCAAATAAATAATATTGTTGAGTAAGTTACAGTTTTGTTTCAACTAAATATTTTAATATGTGTATGGAGTTTTTTATCCCGGGTGAGTTATAAAATATTTGATGAAATAATGAAGGATATCACTTAAATAAAATCTGATTTATGATAATAAAATTTACATAATTTATCGAAAATCATTGTTCACTATATATGTTACATAAGATTTTCGAGTAGTTCTACAGATTCTTAAAGTCATCTTTATTCTTATTTCAATAATTACAAACTTTACTAAGATACTCACAATGAGTTGAGTAAGTAAATGTTAAGTTTATAGACTTAGGGTGTCTCATAATAAGAGTCTCTTTATATTGTAGAACTTTGTTTACTAATTTTAAAATCCCCTTTCGAAGACATACATTTCAGAAAGAGGAAATGAGTTCCTCGGATACGTTTAACGAGGACAGAAAGGGAGGAAAGATCTATAATCTAGAGGTGATCTCCAGAAAAGAGGGAACGAGAAGGATGGGATATCAGACTCACTTATTCATCGTTACAAAAGAAGAACGTTTTTACAAAAGTGTCCCAAACTTTTTTGGGTGTATTTTTATTAAAGTGGAATTCCATTCACTTTTCACATCCAATTATATGAACATCCTTTTTTTTTATACTTAAATAATTGTTTTTGTTCTTCGATCAAATTCTTTTTTTCCGTATATAGCACATCAAATCAAGACTCACACTGAATATCATTAAACTTTATTTCACTTTAGAAAGATCAATTTAGGAAATACCTTTAATTGAGGTTAATTTTTATCGTAAACCCCTCCCCCCAAGTACAAACCCTTGCGTACATTCTTAATTTCTAAAATTTTAATTTTTTTATTTTTTGATATTTATTTAAATTTTTTAAATTTTTTTATTATTATTTTAATTTTTTTTTTATCGTAAACCCTATAAGATAAGTATGAGGAAATGACTCTTTCTATCTTTATTCGATCTACATCTTTTCGGTCCCTTAGTTTCTATCATACCTAGTATTTCCCTAGGACACCCTTCTTTACGAAGAATTTATCTTTCGGTAAAACTTGAAGGGACCTCACCCTTCTAGGGGACCTTTTCCCTTTCCGATGGATGAGGTCATGAGACCGGATCTCTTAAGATGTCTGACATACCCCAACGTTTCTGAACCTGTGTTGACTCACTGAAAGTGAAATTGCAAAACTTCTATTACTAGTCTTGGACTGACTTATGAGACGCAGAATCTATATGTTCAAGCAAAGAAATCGAGAGTAAAAAAATACCCCACGAAGAAAAGATCGAAAGATCGTAAACCCAATTTTAGAACGTCGAGAGACTTACGATTGATTTTGTGACCTTGTCAAATTATAAATTTACGTATTTTCTAAGTCTTTAGGGAAATGCCGTTTTAAACCGTATTTTCCTAAAGACTTAGAAAATGGCAAAGATTTCGATGTCTTCTCTGTACGTTACTTATTATTCTTTAACGGACCTTTTAGGGTACCTGCCTCCTCGGACCATCCGACGTCAGGTACCCCAACGATTCTCAGGCCGTGTTGACTCGCTGAAGTGAAAGCGAAAAGTGAAAGTACGTAACCTCCTCCTTTACCGTTGGGTGAGGTCACAAGAACGGACCTCTTAGGGTGCCTGTCACCCGGGGGCAGATACCCCAGTGTGTCTCAGCCTGTGCTGACTTCGCTGAATCGTCGTCGTCGTCGTCGTCGTCGTGACAATCTCTTGATGTCAATGAAGAAACCAAGTCTTTTTTGTGTCTCTTGACACTACAGATCTCGAGTAATAGTGTCGGTAATCAGTCTTGTCCAGACGTGTCCGTCTACCCCCATTTGTCTTACAGTGTCCCTATCCTGATCCTCTCATCTTTCCCTCTCCGAACTTTAAGATTTTAAGAGTTATTTCAGTAAAGATCTAGAAACGAATTTTCACGTACTTTATCCATGGATTCTTATCCATTGTGTGACCCGTCGTAATTGATGTCTGATAACTCGACTTTACAAATAGACCGGTAAGTCCGGGATCTTTCTATTATTTCTTAACCAGTCTCTCATCCATTTTCAAATTTACTCACCCTTCTCTCCCTTTCTTCACAAATAGTTGTATACGTCATGATCCAGTTCATGGTATCTCTTTTGTCCTCTCCTTCTGCCTTCCGTTGTCGTCTTCTTTTTCCCTTTTGTCTTCTGTGTACAATGGAGGTTTTTACAATTGTCAGAATGACTTTACTGTCGTATGACAACTAAGTAAACAGTAAATTGTCAGTACAGTCGTTTTTATTGGGAGTCGTAGGTCTTTGTTGATTCAAATGTTATTCTTCAAGTGTACCAATACAAATGTATGCTCTTCTCAATTGTCTAATTTTATTGAAAAATTAAACAAATATGCAGTTTCAGGAAAACAAATTTCTTATATCAAGGTTTATGTCGGATTTACTCAGTGACGTTGTTGACTTGTGTGATCAAGAGTTTCGACTCAACCACCTTGTCTACTCTTTGAAGTATGTATTTAACCGGGGCCGAAATTTGAAAGTTTGTATAGAATGTTCCGACGACATTTCGTGGGTCCTGTCTTGAACCCCTAAGTCATTTATCGGTGACGATGAGATTATCTCTTCGTCAAAATGGGTAATTAAGATGTAGTGGGGAGAGTCGTCAGTATGAGTTTACCTCTCTAAAACGGTAACTCCCCCATAGACCGTCACAGACCTCTGTAACAAATTACAGTACTGACTCTTACCCCTCTTCACGCAATGACCGTAGAGTACTCACGCGTCTCTGGTCCTTTCGATGGTTTGTAGGACATTACGTGTCCGGTCGGGGTGACGGTGGGGTCGTAGTTTCTTAATAGGTCAAGTTTTATGGATTGTCACGGTTCCGACTCTTTCGGACGAGTCCTCATCACCAAGAGTGTGACGTCTCGTGACGTTAGTAGACCTCCCTAGGACCTGGTTTGTGACGACCCTAGATGGGATCTGAAAGATTAAGTCAACCAAATCCTACGTAAAGATTAGTCAAGGACCCTTTGTGACTACGAAGGGTGACAGCTGTGACGAGATCTCTTTTCGTTAGTCCTCTGTTGACTGATTCGTTGACCCCAAAAGACAAGAGACTTCCTCTTAATGCTATAATTCGAAGTTTTGTTTTCTAAGTGAGTTTTTGTTCAATTTGATACGTACGTGTATATGGGACTGAATCCAGAACCGTTAGAAAAAGTTAGACTGTTGTTTTCGTTGTTTCCATTTGTTCACCTTGAGGTAGTTTGGTTTTGTTTTCTTTAGGAGTTGTTTTACTTTTCTGTCGGATGATCTACCCTCTTTTGTAAACGTTTAGTACATACACTGTTCTCCAATTATAGGTTTTTGATTTATTTCTTGAGTACGTTGAGTTGTCGTTGTGGGGAGGGGTTTGTTACCGTCTTGTCTGTCAAAGTTGTCCAACTATTTTTCACGAGTTGTAGCGATTATTATTCCCTTTACGTTTAGTTTTGGTGTTATTCCATAGTGGAGTGTGGACAGTCTTACCGATGACAGTTCTGTGTTGTTCACAACGGTTTCACAATCAGTGAGTCACTACAGGTTGAGAAACACTGGAGTACCTGACATACACCGGGTGGTCCGAGGAGACAGGTACCCTAAGAGGTCCGTTCTTATGACCTCACAAACTGGCTTTTGTTGTTTTAAGACATTTCGTTAATAGGAAGTCAATTCTTTATTCATTTAATTTTTTCTTTTCTTATGACCTTACTCAACGGTAAGGGAAGAGGTCCCCTAGAAGGGCTGGGTCCCTAGTTTGGACTCAAAGGACGTAAACGTCCGTCTAAGAAATTGTAGACTCGATGGTCTTTTTTCCCTTGGGGACACACGACAACTACCCTTACATTTGACTGAGTCGGTCATAACATTTATAAAAATCAAGGAAATGTTGACCATTGTATGTCTTACCACTGATACCAAGTATTATGACATAACGTATAAACTTTCAACGATTGTCTCACCCAGAACTTGTAAGAGTAGTGTTCTTTTTTTAAAATATTGACATTTTACTGTCTACAATTGATCTGAATGACACCACCACAAGTGAAACGATACATATGTTTATAATTTAGTAATACAACTTTTGGACTTATTATAAAGTGTGGTTAATATGGATTTGGATTCTTTGACTTTTGATTCTATTTTTCAATTTTTGTTTTATTCAATTTGAAATATACGTATATACACACGCACACATATATACCCACACACACACACACATATATATATATATATATATATAAAAAAAAAAATTCTTCTCCTTAGTACAACATTTAAGTTTATTATTAATGTCCAGTACTGAGGTTCTCACTTTTAGTAACTACGTTGTATAAAAAGAGACGTAAAAGAATATATCCCATGGTTGTAAGTATTCTTTTTTTGAAAAACTTGAAACGGTTTGAATCGAATGTTTTTTCATTGTCATCTAATCTTTCGTATGTAATAAAAATTTCAAAAAATTGACCTGGTCTCTATTTATTTTCTATATTCCATCAGAAAAGTGACCTCTACTAAACTTTAAAATAAATTTTACTGTAATGTTTGATTTGGAAACATAAGGACGTTGTGATTCTTAAGTGATTTTTATAAAAGTTCATGACTAGTCTCAAACATACACACACGAGTCAATATAGGTTAAGAAAACACTGGGGTACCTGACATCGGGTGGTCCATATTTAGATCAGAATATCTGTACATGTAAATAACTAACGTAGAGTATGTGTTTTTACATAAGAGAGATGGTGACTAATTGAGATGTTGTGTACTGGTAAGTGACAATAGTTACTCGTAAGTGACAATAGTTATGTGAATACGATCATATTAAAATCACATAATACTTTATTGATAGATTTGTAAAAGTGGTTCAAAATAATAACTAATACAAATGACGGTTCATATGAGTTTCTTGATATTGTCCGATACTAGGTTTAATAATGGTTTAAATAAATAAGTAAGTTTAGTACATTGAGGGTTCTCGTTGGAAAGAGGTCTTCCGTTCATTTCATAGAAATACCAAAATATAATTTTGTGTTTACGTATTTGAAAAATCTAAAGGTAGTAATAAAGATTAATGTCTTTCGTCTTATGGTTTTCTAACTACATTTTGTGTATTATATCATTTTACGAACAAAAACAAGGTGTCATTTTGAATTAACTTACGAGTTCGTTCAATATGTAAAAGAGATTCGTTTAAGAACTTCGGTGTGTGTGTCAAAGTCTGACTTGAATAATTGGAATGACATAACGTGTGTTTTGTTATTACGTTTACTGATTGAGTCGGCATACGTATTTTTTTTTTCGTTCGGTCAATTACCGACCTTTCTTAACAGTTTGTGGCTCTTGTGTGACCTAACGAGACATAAGTGACGGAACATAGTGACCCTGTAATTGACAGGATAGGAAGTTCTACTTTATCATTTCTCCCATGAGAAATAATAATAATGTACATTTATTCTTACTTTAATCTGCGACGACGTAAACTAGGTTTTTACCGTGGGGTGAGGTCATAAGAACGGACCTTTTAGGGTACCTGCCACCTTGGACCATCCGATGTCAAGTACCCTAGGGTTTCTCAGTCTGTACTGACTCGCTGAAGTTTAGGTGACTGTGTGTGAGTGTTATGATAGTTGTAGGTTGAGTTGCGCAGAACTGTACCTACAGAGTCTCTGTAAAGTTTGAAGAGAGAAGTTTCGACTGGAAGAGTTAAACCGAAACGAGGAGTAGGGTTTGGATAAGAAATTGATCAATAAAGAATAGTACCATATTTCATGGTAATGGGTAGGTCGACGGGTCCAGCCTTGAGTCCTTGCTAAGGAAAGAAAGTCAGATTGGAACTTTGGCATATGTTCGGGAAGACAGGGGTAGGAAACTTCATTTTTCGAAAACAAAATCCAGAAGGTCCGGAGTGAACTCAGAGATTTCGGACTGAGTTCTCAATTACTAATCCTCTACACTTCTACACCTTTGTTTCTTATTATCAACAACCCGACCCTTTGGCAAATCTGGTATTTAGGTGGTGTATCATCTTAGTGGGTTGAGTGTCAAGGGACTTTCTACCTTTATGAGGATTCAACAAAAATATCCTTCTTTTGGGGGTGGTCTAATTTTGACGACTGACGTTCCTATATCTAGGATCCGACCAGTCTTTGTCTTCCGACTGTTACGAACGTCGAAGTGGAGTTACAGTTGGTCGGACTCTTAACACGTGTTCGATTGGTGCGAGGAACGTCGGGGGAGGGAGTGTGACGGAATTTTTGGAGAAGGGACTTTCAGTCGTCCCTCTTCCCCAGAGACCTCGTACTCGACGGGTAGGAGGAACGAGACCACGGGACTTCATTTTCGACATGAAAGGACGTGGTGTTGGACCAACAGACACCTGACCGAAATGACTCACGTCCCCAAGGGCTTGTCTGGGTTCTAACGAAACCATTGTTAGAATGATAGGTCAGATTGTCGTCTAAGACAGTTCGGAACGAGGTTTTATTTGGGGTCTAAATAACTACGAAGAGGTAGAGTTAGTAGTACTGGGATTTCTGGTGGTAGTGGAATGTGTCCCTGGACGATGATGTCTGAGAGGGGAAGATGAGGACCGAGGGAGATAAAGTGAGGTAAGTCATCGATCAAGAAGGTAGTGAAAGACATAGAGTAGTGAGAGGACGAATTTTTAGGAGGATGTCGAAGGGTGACGTGAATCATATCTTTAAGAAAAGGAACTGAATTTTCCGGGATATAGTAGGTCGAGAAAGGGTAGAGAGATTGGAGTAGGGTACAGTGACCGGTTGTGTGTCACCAGAAGAAAGATAAAGAATTTTACATGGTTTAAGTTATACGGTAAGGGGTTAAACTGATCAAAGGAGAGTAGAAATTCTGAACTCGAATTTATAGTAGAGGAGTTTTTCCAGAAGATATTGATAGAATTATTTTTGTCCGGGTTAAGGATTAATAGAGATAAGAGTCGTGAAACAAATAACGAAAGTTTTGTCTTATTCTAGTGACGGTTTTCCTTCGACAGTGTGTTCTGAGTACCTTTCTTGATCTATTATCTTTTCACTGTAAAAACGATGTGTCGTAAAAAAATTACTACTCTGATGCACTATCTAACCAGAGTGTTCATTCTCCTCTTTAGACTGTTCGTGTGATCTCCTCTTCCCATAGGGTCCCCTTTTGTGAATACAAGAGAGAGTGAAAACCATTTTCGATTTTTATCCTAACAAGAAGTTGTCATGGATCGTGAAAGGGGGTGGACTCCCGGGACGACAAGGAAGACGGATCCTTCCATAATAAGTGGGGTCTATTTTCGTACCAGGACGAAGTCTGGAAGTAAAGTAGGTTGGTCACTATGGAAGACACTGCTGGACTAATTTTTATCGTTACGGGAGAGGGTTGTGTCTTGCAAGAGAGAAACGTACGAAAAAGAGGGTATCGTGAGTAGTAGTATTCCACATATTACGTAAAATGAAAATATATATGAATAACAGATGGAGGGGGTGATATTACATTCAACGTATCTCGTCCTTTAAGTCAGATAAAACAAGTGATGAAATAGAATTCATACCTAAGTTATTAATGGACAAGTTACTTAATTATAATTATACTATGGGTATTTTCTACTTGGTTCAATATCGTGCTTACACTACCATAAAAAAATACACAGTTAAACTGGTCGGTACCTACGGGTCTGATTTGTAAAGACTCACACGGACACTCCCACAAAACACGACTCTAATCGTATACACTCATACACCGTAAAGTCATCTACCGGGTACCGTTACACCTGTAGTAGGGTAGTCAACTCTAGCACTTATCTTGTTTTTCATTCCTTCTCCTTTGTCCTTAGACGGGGGGAGAAAAAAGACGGGGTATAGGACTTGACTCTGTAAAGTAGAAAAGGATGGTAATCTGCTCCTGAATATGGTCATCCTAGGAACCAAGAGTCCGAAGCCTGAACCTGACTTAATGTGGTAACTGTAAAAATCAGAAGTCGAACGTCTTCCGTCTGACACCCTGAAGATTCGGAGGTTTTAGTGGATTCAGTTAAGGAGTATTATTTGGAGGTACACACACAAGTAAGATAAAGAGACGTCTTAGGATTATTTTCCCTGTACATTTTTCTCACCCTCCCCCGAAGGGACCACCGAGTCACCATTTCTTGGGTAGACGGTTCCGTCCTCTGTACTCAAACCAGGGACTGGGTCCTTCTAGGGTGTACAACACCTTGTCGATTCGGGGACGTGGTGCTGATGATTCGGACACGAGATCTCGGGTCCTCGGCGTTGACGACTTCGGGTGTACAGATGTCGCTCTCCTCGGTGGTCACTCTTCGGACTCGCAGTGTTGAAGTCTCGTCGTGGGGTAGCGGTTTTGACCTCTTCTCGGGGGCACCGTGGTTCTGGGTCGTTTCGGTTCGTGTTTCTTTACTTCACCTCTGATTTATGATTGTTGTCTACTCTCAGAGATACTCTTTAATGCAGACACTGTGGATTCCGTGTAACTTTTTTCTTCTTCTCACATCCTTCCAATTGTTATTCCTACTCCACGACGACGACGACGACGACGATTCAGCGAAGTCAGCACAGGTTGAGACACGCTGGGGTGTCTGTCTTCGGGTAGCACGAGACGGTAGGGACCCTAAGAGGTCCGTTCTTGTGACGTCGCCCAACGGTAAAGGAAGAGGTTACGTACTTTCATTTTTCACTTTCCCTTCAACGAATCGGGACAGGCTGAGAAGCGCTGCGGTACCTGACGTTGGATGGTCCGAGGAGACATCCCTAAAAGGTCCGTTCTCATGACCTCACCCCAAATAAATTTTTTTTTTTTTTTTTCTCCTTTTTGTTTGTTCGAAGTATTTGGTACGTGCCGTTTCCTTACGTTCCTCTTGTAATAACCCTTTCTGTCATAGTATAATTCTCTGCTGTCTCGAGTTGATAGGTCGAAGACAAATCAAAAGTAAAAGAAGTTGTTGTCTCACTAAAAGTTTCTTCTTTACTCACTTTTGTATCGATTTTAATTTTACTACGAAGTTTTTCGAGTCTGGATTGTCGTCCATGAGACGAAATTTTTAATTATGTTCGGAAGTCTAATGAAGACACTTGTGTTTTTCTTGAATTTCTATCCTAATGTTTTGGTTAGGGTTATTAGAATACTTTGTTACCTTTTACCCTCTCTACGGACTCCAGTCGTCTGTCTGTTTACAAAGTTGGATTTTTATACTTACCTAAAATAGTTGACCATTCGGACTGTAGTTAGAAATCGTTTCAAAATACAAAATCTCGGAAGTCTTTTGTCATTAATCGTCTTTGGTCGTATTTAAAATTTTATACTCATCGTAGCTTCACTGAATACGAAGAAAAATACTACCATAAATTCCCAGACCCATAGTTTTTTTGATGAATAGAACTAGTGGTACGGGATCAGTCTTATCGGAAGAATTCGTGAAGGTCTTAAATAATTCGAGAAAAGACGAGGAGTCGGATTGGGTATAGTAAGGGACAAGACCCTTGTGAAAGTAGTGTTGGTGAGACGAGGGATAGGAAAGGAGATGTCGGGTTTGGTATTTACATTATTAATAAATTTCCGACAGACAGATTACAGACGGAGGGGGTGGTCCGACGTTTGAGACTCTCCTCGTTAGTACCGGCAACATGAATCGGGCCACCGGGGATACGGGTCGTGTCACGGACCGTGTACCACCTAAGAATATTACCCGATTAGGTATGATGGTCCTAGACCCGTATTGAGAGGACATGTCTTTCGACAAAGGTTCTGAACTAATTTATAGTCTCATATTTCAGATACTTCTTATATTTAGACACTTGTTAGAATCACCGTGATTAGATTAAAGATATTTGAGATTTCACCTCCTCCCCACTCTTATTGATTATTGACGACTCCGACCCACTACCTATAAACCTGTGAGTAGTGCGATAAAAGAGACGAGAATAAATATGTTTTACTAGGGTCACAAAAGTATTGACTAAATTTTTTTGACTCAAAAAGATTTCTTTCCTTCGAATGGTTTATCACTGGAAAGTAATTCTGTTTTCCAAGTTCTTCTCATGAATACGAAGGATGACTGTCAAGTTGAATCCTTAGAGGAAGGTGTGGTGAATGTGTAACCTTGTCGTGATTCTATTGTCGTGTCTTTCCTTCGAAGTTCTATCTCTAAATTCAGGTTTTTAGAGAACAGAAGGACAAAATCATCAGAAAGATACTATGGGGTAAATAAAGATCTTTTAATAGATGACGGAAAATGGTTTCAGGACGAATTTTTCCGGTTCCTCCTTTCCTCTCCATTTCATTCTTTCTCCCTCTCTCTTTACTATTTGTTATTAATAAGAAGGTCCTTTAGGAGACGTTCATAGATTAATGGTCTTAAGTTCACATTCACTAATGGTGACCTGTCAGTACTCAAACTCAGAACACTCCATATTGGTGGAGCTATAAATATTCCTTTGAGGTCAAATCTCTCTTCTCACTAGATGATACCCGTGTGTTGAAAGAAACGTCTATTCGTTTCTTTCTGGTCCGGGTCACCAGGAAGAACCTGGTTATCTGAGAGTCAGGTTATGAGTCAGAGTCAGGTCGACTGTTTTTGGTTCGTTACGTTTGTGTCGGGTCGATAGAGATGACATATTCGGACGATCTTAGTGACAAACAAAATGTAGTGGATTGTTCGGTTTCATAAAAGTTTTACGATGTTGAATAGTATTTTAAGTGGAAACCAATTAGCGATAAAAGAGAATTTTTAGTCATAATTCAATTTTACCATGTAATGGTTTATTACGGAGATTTTGTATTAAATCGAGTTTCCTAATTGGTATGAAATATTTGTTACATTTTAAGGTTATTAATTGTCAGTTTTTAACGTAAATAAACTTCCAGATACCTTGAATAAACTACAGTAGAAAAGAAAAAACCATATGGGTCTTTTAGTTTCGATTTTTGACAGTATATAATCCAATTTTTATAAAAAATCTCTAAAGGAGTTTAGAGATCGAATATTCTTCTTGGAAGACTGTAAATTATCTTTTATCGGACGTTTGTGTCACAGTTCACGGAGTATTTATTATTTTTACGATGAAAGAAAAGAAAAAAACACCAGTAATGGAAACAAAGTTCCTCTCCAATCTATGAGAACATTGATTTTACTTTTGGCCATTTTTTGTGACTTTCCGTGTCATACAGAATTTACTCAAAAGAACCAAAGTTTTCGAAAAGAATAAAGAGAAAGTGTCTCTGGACTTTTTAATTTTAATCGTAAACTTTCATAAGTTTTTAACAAATTTAACAAATCAACGATACAAGATGTCCACGTCAAGACTTACTTTATTTGAATGGTAGACGAAACAGAGTCAAGACGGTTAAATGTTAATGTGATTGGTTGTCCACTTTGTAGAAACGGGATTGTTTAAATATTCTGAAAGAAAACCTACCTTTTTAAGAATTTATATTTTTGGGTGAAGGTATAATTTTAACAATGTCCATGAAGGAGAAAAAAATGTGATTATAATTAGACAAATACTTTTCGACAATTGTAAAGGACCGACATGATCTGTCCTGATTATATTTCCTCAGTCAGTCAGTTATAAATAAAACAGGTAAGATACGGATTTCCATATGAACCATGACCCCTATGTCTTTTACGTACTATATGAGATTGGTTCTCTTTCAATATAAGATCGTCTTGTGTATTTGGCATTGATATGGTCTCACACTTTGTACTCTCGTTTTTACGTCTACTTACCTGTTCCTCGGTATTGTCGCACTTTTCTATTTACCAAGACGGAGGTGGACCGACATTCAAAGTAGTTTTGTCCTAGGTACAAACAAGATAGCGACGACCCACTAGTGATCGAGGATCGTATCACAGTCCATGTACTATCTACAAGTTTTCTATGAAGCAAACCGATTTTTTTTGTTACTCTTTCTCCGTTCTAAAGTACATCTCCCACTATTGTCTCTCCTTGTAATTTTGTAATTCATTTTTTAATTTGTCTGATTTTCTTTCCTTTTCCAATAAGGTCCTTCTTCCTTGTCTTACTTGATGATGTGGGTGGAAAGTGGTTAAATGGAATTACGTCCGTTGTCAGTTGTAAAATGGGGTTTGATATAAAAGATGTTTGTTGGAAATGGGTCGACTTCTAAAGGATTTACATATAAAGTGGAAATTTTTCAACTCAAAGGTGTCCTGAGGCGCACATCCTAAAACTCACACATTTGAGTTAGTAATGGTCATGGTTATTTTGGTTTGTATTAACGATGTTTTTATTAAATATCGATTTTTTCCTTATTTCATATTAAATTGGTGTATGGTAAAGTTCAACCTCAAATACTTTGATTTAAACTTTTCATGAAATTATTTTCACTTTACTTATTTTTATTGAAATTTTGTCAGTGTGTTGGTTCTTTCTGATATATTCGATTCTGTTTTTGTCCTTTTTTCCTTAAAATCCGGTTTTGTAACGTTACTTCCGTCAATAATCTGATTTAGACTGTTCAAATATGGTTCAAGACTTTCACACTGTACTACTCAGTGCGAGACGTACGCACACACGATTCAGTGAAGTCAACACAGGTTGAGAAACGCTGGGACACCTGACATCGTGCGGTCCGAGGAGACAGGTACCCTAAGAGGTCCGTTCTCATGGCCTCATGACCTCCCCAACGGTACGGGAGGAGGTCGCCTAGAAGGACTGGGTCCCTAGTTTGGGTGTAGAGATTACAGAAGACGTAACCGTCCACTCAGGAGATGGTGGTCACGGTGGACCCTTCAGTACGAAATCTAGTTACTATTTATTTTCGACAACCAAATTATTGGACATCCGAGTGTTCACAAAAGATTTTCCCAATCTCTTATTTATAACATTCGACACCCGATGTACCAGAGAAGGTTTTGATAATTGAGTCGTCGACATCGTACTTTTATCGATATTTGTTATGAATTTACTGGACCCCACCGTCCCCAGATTATTTCGAAATAAATGTTTTTGTCTATCAACCGAGTACTGGTGTCAAACGGTTGAGGACAAGATCTCAAAGGTTTCACTGAAGAGTCATAAAATAGTTCTGTCGAAATGAAGGAAAGTTTGAGAAAGTGTATTTGATACAATCACCAAGTATTTTAGAAGATTTCTGTGTATTCTTTTGTTTCGTCTATAAGAAAACAAAATGTCTATTTCTTTGACTTCGATTTCCCTAACTCACTGAACGGGATTTCTCGACGGTCTTCTTGACTCTGATCTTTGGTGTGGAAACAACAAAAGTGTTGAGAATGGGTAGTGGAAGACATGGGTTAATACGTTACGGGGTCGACTTTCTCAAGTTAGTAAAAATCTTAGAAGACGTCTTAGGGACCCGAGAGATATCGACTGAGTAGTAGGAGTACTATCTAAAGTTCTTGTAGATAAATTTTCAGATAGATTCAATAAATGAATATAAGGCTTCGGTTTAATGAGAGTCTAGGGAAGAGAGAAATCCTATAAAGACAGAATAAGGTAAATTCATTAGAATAAGTGTTCGGAGGACTTTGTGGTGAAGTAGATGTTTGTCGGTCAGTCCTTTTTCTTTTTCATGAGGAAGAATTCTCCAACATTTAAGAAAACTAGTGAATTATTCTTATACATATGAGTCATTGTGTTTACTCCACTTTTCGGCCCACGGAAGGAAAACGTTTCGAATGTTGGATTGACTATGTATACTCTCCGTGTTTATGTTTTTTGATTCCTCGTTGAGGAATCAACTTTGAACTTTATTTACTCTTTTAAATATCATGTGCAGTATTTTACATATGGAAAACATGATGTCTTCAGTTTCTGTTACGGGACGTCAAAAGTATTACTTTCAAATTATTTATGATTTATTGATGTCTGTAGAGAAACTGTACCATTAATACGTCATGTTTTCTATTTTGACATAGTATAAAAAAGTTGATAAAAAAAATCCCCTCATTCTCCCCAAAGAGAATAAGATCAACAACGGTACTTTCTCGTCGAAAGAATAACATGATTCAACCATGTTATTGATAGTTTCTACCCTTTTTATATCTGTCAGGAACGAGACGTGTCGTCATGTCTTGACCTTTTCACTAGTACGTTCTACTTTGGTACGTTTCACTAGGATTATAAATTACTCTTTTACATGTTGACAGATACTGGAAAATCTTTTGACAGTTTTGTAATTTTAGAGACTACCAATATTTCCGTGTCCTTTTACTTTTTTCATTTATTTTGATTATAAATAAATCATACGACACAATAAATATCACGTGGTTAATTTTGTAATCCGTGTACCTCATAGCTTCCTGAAATAAACATTTTGAGTTCGTGTCAAATTCGTCACGAACGAAAGAACTGTGTATTGAATGTTCGTTCGTAGAAAGGACTTGGAACCGTTTGATAGTATGAGGAACGATTCAAACCTAGTTGAAGTTTGTACAATGAACGTGAAAGTACCATTCTTTATAGGGACAAGGAAATTACTCTATAAAAACGGCCGTAGTAAGGGAGGTCCTATTGAAGTAGGAAAAGTTGTGTTGGTCAAGTGAGTGCACACACCTTCTCAAACGGAAATGATTCGAGGATGCCCACGTAAAGACTTCAGGGAGTTAGACCATCACAGTTCTCAGAGTGTCAATATAGAAGATTTTAAGGTGACGTAAAATAAGTTTAAAGTGAAGGTCGTGATAGTGAAAAACAAAGAAACGATGTGAAAGTAGAAAGAACCGATTAAGGGGGAAAGTTATTAGGTCAAAATGTTCACAATGTACCCAAATAGTTACCTATGTTCCTTCGTTGTTACGAAACGACAGACACTCACTTGTTGTATTGTCGACGTATTCCTGGTAAGTGACTGTTCTGCGACTTTCCTCACCGTACTAACCAGTGACTAATACTACACATAGAAGACAGTGTATTAATGACTTCTGGAACGTAATAAATTGACTTCGTACAATTGACTTTACGTACGTCTAAACTAGGTACGTTTCACTCTTGACGGACATGTGTCTTGACACACTTCTGTGCTCCCGTTAGTTAACATCCGTTCCAATTCCTTGATACTAGAGATTCTCTGTCTCTTGTGTCGTATTCCACGTCTGACGGGAGTCGAAAAGGGATCTCACATAAAAGATTTAGGGTCGGTCCTCTCCTCTTAGACTCGTGTTTCGTTCCGAATGATAAGACTCTTTCGTCTCTGATCTCAGACACGGAGATGCGTTCACCTCCATAAAACCATGTAAGTCTCCCATAAGTCAACGTCAAGGTCTTTCTAGTACTGATATTCATTCCCGTGAAAAAGGTCTTCGATTTCTGTCCTTCAAATAGGACAGAATACAGTACCCGTTTCGTTAGACAGGTTACGATCCTTTAAGTCCTTCTCTCCTACGATCTTGTCATGTTCCATTCATTCCCTAGTGGTTTCCATCGAAGAAACACTTTAAAACACGTGTCTCCGACATTAAATTTGAACATGGTGGTTGGGATTCTACATGGTTGATGAGTGTCCTATGTCAATGAAATATGAAGTATTTCACCATAACACTTTAATTTGTGACGATATAAATGGTAAAACATTTGGGTAGGTCTCAACGAACACTAGAAAAAAGACGTAAAGTAACTAATGAACTGAAAACACGAAATTTCGTAGTCGAAGAAAGTGTGTTCTGTATTTTACTCGAAGTTAATGTAGGAATCTACCTGTCACATCTTCCAGGAAAAGACCTTTTGAGATAGTTTTCTTTTTTTATCTGTACAATTTGTCCATACGTGTAATATTTTAATCACGGAGTTTCTTGACAATAGAGGGTGTTAAAAAGTTATAAAATTCGTTTGGTGGAGTATGGAAGTGTTGTCTTTAAAACTGCATTGAGGTTTATAAAATTTTCAATTGAATTTTTAGAAATCGATAGACCGTGTCAGACTGAAAAGAGATTAGGGACACACTATACTATACTTAAATATGTTGAACTTTTTACTATACTTTCTCGTTAAGATTTTTATAACCCTACCGGTTTTTCGACCAAGTCAAAGGGACGGGACTTGTTTGAAAAACCCGTTGTGTTATTGAAAAACTGGTTGGTATGGTTCATGATCGTTCTTACTCCTACCTTTTTGTTTTACCATGTTGGTGAAACCTTTTACCAGAGCATCAAAGAAATTTTTTCGTTTGTTTGTAAATAGTAGACTATAAGATGTTGATCATAAATGAATTCTCGTTATTTTCGTACACAGGTGTGTTTCTTGCCATATACTTACAAGTATCGTCGAAATAAACCTCGTCACTCTTGTGTCCTTTGTTGGATTTACAGTTGTCCATTTGTTTATGTGTTTGACGCCATAGTTGAATAGGTTCGCACGTGAAAATTGTACATATTAAACGAAATGCAGTTAATCTCGAATTGTTTCGACAATTTTACATTCCAGTTTATCGATTTAAATGTAAGAAATGGAAGTGACTTAGAAAATCCGTCAACGCCGTTGCTAGTGACCTGTTTACTCGTAAATACATTTACTCTACTGATTGCGTGAAAAGTGGTTTTTTTTTCTATGATTGTTATTGAGATTATATCTTGTGAATCATACACTGTGACATGAATCTGAAAATTATACCTATAATTTCAAAAGTATTGTTGAACTCCATTTGTAATGACAATGACGATAAAATGTCTAATTTTTTATATATTTATTTCGAGACCCTCATTTATGTTAACGTGTCGAACGTTCACCACCTCGATCCTAATCAGACTGAGTTGTCAGGGTCGAAAATTTGGTGACACGTTATGGTGAAGGAGGGATTCTGGATTTATACATAAATTACTAATATAAGTTTGTAATAGAATGGTTTTTTTCTATAACAAGATATTCAGGAAATTATTTTTAACTTAGTTTATAATTACCATCTTTTATCGTAAATCAATGTCGGATGAGTTCGATAACATAATTGTCTTTTGTGAGTTAATGGGTTCAGTGTCTATCGAGGATTTACTGTTCCTTTAAATGGTGTCTACGGAAGGATTGTTTTCTTTTCCGTAAACTAATGGATACGACGACGACGACGACGATTCAGCGAAGTCAGTACAGGCTGAGACACGCTGGGGTTTCTGTCGTCGGGTGGTCCGAGGGGGCAGGGACCCTAAGAGGTCCGTTCTTGTGACCTCACCCAACGGTAAAGGAAGAGGTTCCGTACTTTCACTTTTCACTTTCACTTTATCGAGTCAGTACAGACTGAGGATCGTTGGGGTGCCTGACGTCGGATGGTCCGAGGAGGTAGGTACCCTAAAAGGTCCGTTCTCATGACCTCACCCAACGAGAGGATTTAGTGTAAAAATTTTATGTTTATTAGTCAGTGTAGAGGGAGATAAGAGTGTCTCAAGTCCGGGTGTCGAAGATGACTCATTTTGTACTCGGTGGTATATTGATGGGTAGTCTCGTCTTCCTTTGTCGACTCTGGTGGTTTAACAGAGAGAATCCATATTTTCCTAAGGTCTAAGTACCACGAGAACTTGATCTTCGGGCATTCTTAATTCTGCCTACGAAAGTCTGTGTCCGTGTGTTTCCGTTTCTTCTCCTCTTTTATATTTTAAAGTATTGTTACTCTTCCGTTTTCTTATACTCACTGTCTGTTTTGATTTTCTACTCTCTATTCCCGTTATCTCTCTCACAGGTACGAAATTAGTTGAAATGTCAGTCGATATAAACGAAAGATAGTCGATCTGACTTCCCTAAATAGGACCGAAGACCTGGTTCTTTTTCTTGACTCACGTATAGTATAGTTAAGATAATGTCAGTTTACTTGTTCGTAATACTATTCATAACGATAAAAATTTTTTAAAATCAAAACAATATGAACTAGATATTTTAATGTACCCGAAATAAGTCTATAATATGTCAAGTGACACGACGTTTAATAGGTGAGACCAATACTTACGCACCGTCTTTTATAATTTCAAGTATGAGGTTTTTTTCTGAAAGGTACATCAAACTTAATACTGGACTTTTCAAGTTCACAATCAGCGAGTCAACACAGGTTGAGAGACGCTGGGGTACCCGATATCGAGCGGTCGGAGGAGACAGGTACTTTAAGAGGTTCGTTCTTATGACCTCACTCAACTGTAAAGAAGGAGGTCCCTAATTTGGGCCCAGAGGACGTAAATGTCCGTCTAAGAAATGGTAAACTCGGTGGTCCCCTTCTGGATCAACTCGAGTTTTTGACAATCTTAAAGAAATTTAACATACGCTGAACTAATACTTTTATTTTCCTCAATCCTAGAGAGTTTCGTGGTCAAACTCTTTAGTCCTCCTTTTTTTTTTGCACAGACCTGTATAAGGTCCGACGAACCTAATTATAAAAGAGATTTCCTGTGTCCATTATAATGTATTCATTTACCTTGGAAAGTCCCTTTCACTTTAATCTATATCAAATAGTCCTAAGACTGAACTTTCTAATTACTTTCGTTCATTTTGTACCACAACTTCAACGACGGAAATAAAGATTCTTAAACAAACCTGACTGTTCGATTACATACATTCTTCTCTAAATCTTTACATTGTTTAGCTCTAAGACGAACATTAAAACAACACTTCGAAAGTTTTTCTTCTAAAATTTATCGAGTCGACTTTAAGGTAATGAAGGTGATTGAAACAACCATGAATCATCCTAAGTAAGGACTATAGTCTTTAACACAAAAACATGATATGTTTCAAAAAGTCAAGGGAGATTCGTGACGAAATCCACTGAGAGTGGTTGAAGTTATACAACACAAAGGTGATAGTAAGTCGAACTTTATGAAATTTTGGAGGGAACACTAAAGAAGAAACGACAACAAGTCAACAACACAGTCTGTGAGACGTTGGGACATCTGACAATCGTGCGGTCCTAAGGGACAGGAAGTGATAGAGAGTCTCAAACGACTTTAAGTACAGGTAACTCAGTCACTACGGTAGATTGATAGAGTAGGAGACGACGGGAAAAGAGGAAACGGAAGTTAGAAAGGGTCGTAGTGCCAGAGAACTTTACTCAGCCGAGAAGTATAGTCCACCGGTTTCATAACCTTGAAGCCGAAGCACACTCAAGAAGGTTACTTATAAGTTCTTTCTAAAGGAAATCCTAACTGACCAAACTAAAGGAACGAAGGTTCTCTGGGAGTTCTCAGAAGAGTTCGTGGTGTCAAGTTTTAGTAGGAAAACTTAAACCACGAGTCGGAAGAAATACCAGGTCGTGAGTGTAGGTATGGAATGACCTTTTTGGTATCGAAACTGATATACCTGGAAACAACCGTTTCATTACAGAGAAGAAAACTTATACGACATATCGAAACAGTATCGAAAGGAAGGTTCTTCGTTCACAGGAAATTAAAGTACCAACGTCAGTGGTAGTAGTCACTAAAACCTCGGGTTCTTTTATTTTAGACAGTGACGAAGATGAAAAAGAGGAAGATAAACGGTACTTCACTACCGTGTCCTACAGTACTAGAATTCAGTTGACAAGGTACACTTCAAGATTGACAACGAAGAATTGAACGTATATCCAAAGAGTCCTCTGTCCGTACCACCAGACCATAAGGGTAGACAAATTCTTAAAAGGTCAAACAACACTAGGTGTGTCAGTTTCCAAAATCGTATCAGTTACTTCGTCTGTAAAAAGACTTTAGGGGAACGAAAGAGATACTAGGTTACTTGTGACCGTTAAACTAGAGACCAAGGAGACGGAAAAGATTTGGGTCGAACATGTAGACCTTCAAGAACCAAGTGTATGACAACTTCAAATTAAATTTCCTAAAACTCGTATTAGAATGATGTTACTCTTTACTCTCATTGCCATACCATCGGACTTGTAAGAAACTGTAACGAGAAGAAGCCCTGACTTTATTTTGACTTAAAAAGGTCAGGGTACCGGTGACGACTCAAAAGGTTTAAACGACTGTGAAGTCATCGTAGTAGAAAATCCTAAAATTTATCGAGTCGACTTTAAGGTAATGAAGGTGATTGAAACAACCATGAATTACGAAGGATTCCGGGTGAACGGAAATATGAGGTCCTACAGACCGAGATGCATTCACTGGTATGGTAGTACCAATAGACCCAGTAATTCTGGAAAAAACATATCAAGACACATAAGAACGATGATGAAGGATTATAGAAGACGAAGATAATCCAGGAATGACAAAGACAGGAAATAGTACGGGTAGGAACGTACTTTACAAGGGAACTAGAGAGGTTGAAAGAACTTCTCTAGAGATCAGAAAGGGTAAGATAACGAAAGGAGATGAAGGAACGTAACAAGTAAATTCTTTCGGAAGAATAGAGAGGAACGTTAAGAGACCTTGAGACGTAAGTCAAGTCATATGGGAAGGGAAAGAGGGAACGAAAAGTGAAGAGAAGAAAGGAGTCGATAAACAGTTCTGAGGAATCTGTTAGTTAGTAAAACGGAGAACGTAAAGAAAAATAAACCCTGGGTGTTCATTCATTAACTCCTAAAATGTCTAAATAGGAAATCTGTTTACACCAATGGATAAAATGAATGTGTATAATAATTGGGAAGGAATTTTAATATAACCACCACCACTAAATCAGTGGTTCAGGACAGACCGAGAAACACTGGGGTACCTGACATCGGGCGGTCCGAGGAGACAGGTACCCTAAAGGGTCCGTTTTTATGACCTTTTACCCAACGGTAAAGGAAGGGGTCCCCCAGAAGGACTGGGTCCCTGACTTGGGTGTAGAGGACGTGACGTCGTCCAAGAAATGACGACTTGGTGGTCACTTCGGGTTTTATATGATAATAGTGGAGTCCAGTAAAGAGAAAATTTCTTCTCCAGTAGAAAAGATGAATAGTAAATAAATGGTAAAGGTTACGAGAAGTAAGAACGGGTATCGAAGAAAGTCACGAAATTGTATAGTAAGGTAAAAGGAAGTAAGAGGTGACAAACTACTTTTCAGTCGGTAGCAAATGTAAGACAAGAGAAAATACACAGTAAAAAACCACCGACGAAAGTTCTAAAAGACAAATATTGACCGAAAGTTTCCTAATATTACACGGATCCACATCAAAAGATACATCAATAAACGAAATCTAAACGACTCGAAGAGACTGTGTATCTGAACACAAAAGAGGAGGTTTAGACCTTTTAATGATTGGTAACACAGAAAAAAGTTCTTTTTTGTTTTGACTCTATATTGAGTATATGTTGAGTAAATTTTAACTGGTAAAACTTCTGATCTTGGGTCATCAAAAATCATACGTTAAATGATAGTGTAATTGTACCATAGACTTTGGTGTAGTTATTTGTAAGCTGGAGACAATGTAATTTTTAATGCCTACGATTAGTACATGAAACTTACTTAGAAAGTGTGTACGTATTAAAATGTTGTAGTACGTAGCCAATAAACCTTATATTAACAAATGACTCAATTCCAATTTACAAGAGGTTTACAAAAGTGTAATGAGATATATTTTAGAGAATTTTAGACTGTACTGCCATTTGGTTAGTATTTCTAAGATTCGGAAAGGATAGTAATAATGTTAGGTAGTTGATTAAATTGGTTATTAATGTCTCTCGGATCGTAGGTTACGGTCGATCGAAGGTATTTTACACACGCTCGCAGAAACCCCAGAAAGTGAATATATAGAGTCCGAGGATCTTGTGACACACCGACCAGGTGTCATCTGACTTATAAACAACTTACTTATTTATTTATCCATCTATACTACATAGAATTGGATCTAAAGTTTCAAAAAATCACATAGTGTGTGTATGTGTGTGTGTGTGTGTGTGTGTGTGTGTGTGTGTGTGTATTAGGTTGATGGTCTTAATGAACCGTTGTATTACCCTTTCTGGACGATCCGTTGTACCTTGGAGATGTGAATAATACGAACTTCATCAAAATGGAAGTATGATAGGATTTGTATTTAATGATATGTATGTCCGTCTGAACCGAAAAGTGTCATTGACTTTGAGTACGTATAGTCTTGGTACAGGAGAGAGACATACCAAAACATCATTGATTGCAGATACCCTTGTACCACGTACACTTTGTAAAATCAGGTTTATTATGCCTTTATTTACAGTTACTCGGTGTTTAAGTTAAAATCTTTTTACCCTTCCTTTCGTTGAATCTTTCTATACCGTTCGGAGACCCGTGAGTGAAACTCATTCACAGGGATTACGTTTTCGTTTAGTCTGTGGATTTACTGAAAAGTTTGGGAATTGCACAAAGCGAGGGTGACATAGAGTGTAAATTCTTAGTGACGGATCACTGGTTGATTATCTTCCCCAGGTCAGGAAGTCGTCATGAACGCTTGACGAATACGCCACCCCGCACCTCTTAGTCCCACCAATCTCTCTTTCTCTCTACTCTAAAAATATTTTGTGACTCTATTTTAATTCAATGTTATTTTGATCGGACCTGAGAACTTTTTGATGTCCTTAATTATAAAGAGTTTTGTCTGAATGTAGTTCAGAAACCGAAAGACAGAGGATTGTGAAGAGAAGTAAGGCAGTTTTATCGGAATCTCAATGAGTAACAATCCAACGGAGGAAGGGGTAAGAGTACGGGTGTACGAGAGACCTAAAACGAGAGGGATAAACTCAAAAAAAATTACTTTGATTAAGGTTTTATGACTTAAAGTTTGTACAGATCGAGGTTATTTTTTGTCCGTGAGTATGTAATTTACAAATTTACCAACACGGTTTTCATTTCTTCTTTAACTTCCTGTAGAATGTGTATTTGTGTATTTTACCATCGAACCGTTTATTTTCAGAGTACCCTTTCGTATTGTTGAATTTTAAGATGAGGTTCCGATAAATGATTGATCATGGTGTTAACTCTGTTTACCGTATGCGATATATCTGATATGGAATTTTACATGACACTACAAGGTTCCTTCTCGACTTGAACTACGTTCTTCTAGTTTATCGTTTGGTTAACCTATTACGGATTTTCAATTTCTCATGTAATATTCTTTTTTATTTATAAATTTCAATTTGATGTTTACGTTTTATTTAAAGTTCATGTAAAATTGTAGTTCATAATCCCCTGAAATTGGTGTTTAGTGTCCTTCGACTATAAAATGTGTCAATGAACGAACCCGATCATACCGTTCAAAAGTCCGTAGTCCCAAAATAAGGGGAGATCGGTAAAGTAAGGGGTTCCTTAAAAGTTATATGTATTACTTTAACATGATTCCTTGGGAAATAGTCCGGACTCGTGACAGTACAGTGTCATGGCGTTGTGAATTAATAGTATGGTCATAAGTAAAACCTACTACTCGAAAAAAAAATTTGTTGAATGTAAAATGTTAAAATTCTTGATTCTTCTCGTGGATTTCCTCGTACTTTAGTGAATAAAACAAGAATAATGATAATTGTAATGTCGTATATTTAAAGGTTAGAAGAGAAATACGTTGTTAAGATTTATATCTAATCCGAATAGGAAATGTTTGACAATATTGGACAAAAAAAAATTACAGTTATAAAAGATTTCAGTGACTTATAAGAAGATATTGGATTTCAAAAATTTTTATTTATTTATTTAATCGTTGAAGATTTATTCTCTTGTAAAGCATTATATTAGTAATGAGTGTCCCTTCGTTTAATAAATCATTGTTTGTTCAATTGTTATGTCTAGAACGTCTGAAGTTTCTTGTTTGGAATAAAAAATATGGGAAAATTTCTTAGATTTCATTGAATTAATAGTTTTAATTTATTAGGGAGGTTGTTTCCGGTTATCTCCTGACGAACCAAAATACGTGTCAGAACAAGGAAGGAGGTATTATTGATAATCGCTTAATGAGGATCCAACTTTTCACCTTTTGAAACTTTTATGTAGTCAAATAAAGTTTTACTCACTAGGTTTATGTAGTGGACTGGTTTTAAGTTTAAAATCAATTCTCATAAATACAAACGGATGATATGTTTGTTTTAATATTAGATGTATTATATTAACGCCTTTTTAGTAGTCAGTAATCTCTAGTATAAAAATAAATTTTACTTAAGTCCTACTTACGGAACGATCATTTTATTTTCACTCATCGAAATCAGTACATACACAATATAGAGAATTATTTTGGGAGTTTGAAAATTGACTTACAGTCATTGATTGTGTTTAGAAACTTTTGATCTTTACTTATATTAAAACCTAATTGATTTAATGTCTTACGAAAGAAATCATTTAAGACTTTAGTCCTTTTTTTTAGGTCGGAGTCAATTTTTGACTTTATTTTTGTCATTAAATTTTTTATGACGTGATATTTGTTCAATATCGAGGATATATGAAGAACAGGAAGAGAGACTGGAGAATTTTAACATGTTCGAGATACATTGTGGTATGTAAAAGTGTTTTATCTGGAAAAAATTCAGAAGTGTAGGGAGACTCCATAGACATTAGTCTAATTTTTACTTACACGCATGAATTTGATTTTCTCGTATGACAGAAGGGTTGATATACCCGAAAGGGTCACCGAGTTGACACTTCTTAGGTAGACGTTGTGTCATCTGTGTCCCCTACTTCCAAACTAGTTATCCAGACATTCTAGGGGACCTCCTCTCGTACCGTTGGGTGAGGTCAGAAGAACGGTCCTTTTAGGTTACCTGTCTCCTCGGACCGCCCGATACCAGGTACTCCAGTGTTTCTCAACCTGTACTGACTTCGCCCACTCGTACGTGCGTACGTGTGTCAATTGAATAACCTGACTAAGTGTTATTAGGTTATTTTACCGATCGTTAAGTTACAACATGTGTAAAAGATGACAAGTTTTTACCTTGATATGTGTTTAGTTTATAATAAAATTTTGTTGGATATGATCGTATGTTTTTAGTTTATGTTAAAATTTTTATTCATAAACTCAGTCTTATGTTCAATTTACATCATTCTAAGTTATTAGTTAATAAAAAAATGGGAGTTATAATTTTTTGACATGTCTTAGAGTTTGTCCCATCTATTCTCGACGACTTACGTATTTAGTTCTAGGTATCTTATCAAGTCAAGTCAAGTCAAGTCAGTGAGTCAGCACAGGCTGAGAAACGCTGGGGTACTTAGTGTCGTGCGGTCCGGAGGGACAGGTAGTGGTAGAGGGTCTCAAGTGAGTCTGAGTGCAGGTAGCTCAGGCACTACGGTAGATCGGTAGAGTAGGAACCAGTAGGGGAAGAGGAGGACGGGGATTAGGGAGGGTCGTAGTGTCAGAAAAGGTCACTCAGTTGAGAAGCGTAGTCCACCGGTTTCATGACCTCAAAGTCGAAGTCGTAGTAAGGAAGGTTTCTTTAGGGTCCCGACTAGAGGAAGTCTTACCTGACCAACCTAGAGGAATGTCAGGTTCCTTGAGAGTTCTCAGAAAGGTTGTGGTGTCAAGTTTGCGTAGTTAAGAAACCGCGAGTCGAAAGAAGTGTCAGGTTGAGAGTGTAGGTATGTACTGATGACCTTTTTGGTATCGGAACTGATCTGCCTGGAATCAGCCGTTTCATTACAGAGACGAAAACTTATATGATAGATCTAACCAGTATTGAAAAGAGGCTTCCTCGTTCGCAGAAAATTAAAGTACCGACGTCAGTGGTAGACGTCACCAAACCCTCGGGTTTTTTTTTCAGAACTGTGACAAAGGTGACAAAGGGGTAGATAAAGGGTACTTCACTACCCTGGTCTACGGTACTAGAAGTAAAAGACTTATAACTCGAAATTCGGTTGAAAAAGTGAGAGGTGAAAGTGAAAGTAGCTCTCCGAGAAATCAAGGAGAAGTGAAAGACGGTATTCGTACCACAGTAGACGTATAGACTCCAATAACTATAAAGAGTACCGTTAGAACTAAGGTCGAACACGAAGAAGGTCAGGTCGCAAAGAGTACTACATGAGACGTAGATTCAATTTATTCGTCCCACTGTTATATGTCGGAACTGCATGAGGAAAAGGATAAACCTTGGTCAGACAACAAGGTACAGGTCAAGATTAACAACGAAGGACTGGACGTATGTCTAAAGACTTCTCTGTCCAATCCACCAGACCATAAGGGTAGAGAGAGTCTTAAAAGGTGTCAAATAACACTAGGTGTGTCAGTTTCCGAAACCGTATCAGTTATTTCGTCTTTATCTACAAAAAGACCTTGAGAGAGCGAAAAAGGTACTAGGTCCCCTACAACCGTTAAACTAGAGACCAAGGAGACGGAAAAGATTTTGGTCGAACTTGTAGTCCCTCAAGTGCCAAGTACATAACGACTTCGGACCGAACCTCTTAAAACTCGTAATGAAATGATCGTACGCTCTACTCACGTTAACACGCCATCAAACACGTAAGAAAACGTAACGGAAAGAAATCTTAACCTTACTTTTGACTAGAAAAGGGTAGGACACCGGTGACTACTCAAAAGGTTTAAACGACCGTATAACTCACGTCGTGAAAGTGTCGTAGTAGAAAGTCCTAAACTTTGTCGAGTTGATCTTAAGGTAGTGGAGGTGATCGAAACAAGCATCACTACGAAAGATTCCGGGTGAACTGAAGTGTAAGGTTCTACAGACCGAGATCTAATCACTAGTGTGGTAGCACTAATAGACCCAGTACTTCTAGAAAAAACATGTCAAGAAGACACATAAGAACGGTGGAGAAGAATAGGTTACCCGGGTTATAATCTAACATTTGAAGAAAAGACACGTCAATATTGATAAAATTCTAATTATAAAATATTGAAATTCAGAAAGAATTCAGAAGATTTTTAGTGTTACTTTTGAGTGAATTTTTTTTTTTCTTATTCTAATCGTTAACGGTATACTTCAGTGACCTGGAAAAATATTTAGATTCTATATGACACTGTAGAATCACTAGAATAAAAAAAAGGAGGTAGCACTTTCTAAAACGATGAAGTAAGGTCCTTAATAAAGTGGTAATAGTTAATAAGGATTGACCTTTTTTTTTAACTATTCTAATCATTCTTACCCTCTTATTACAATATGGATATTCTTTCTATATTATTACATAGGAAGAAGGTAAAAGAATGAAACAGTGGATTTTGTAATATAGTATAAAGTTGTTTCATATTTTATTCCTACGTCTGGAGTAGAAACCTCAGACGAAAGTCGAGAATAATTGTGTCCATTTTTAAGTTTTACAGAGTAAAAGGTGGATATAACTGTCTCTTTCTGATGTGTTAATCTATTTAGTCTTCTCAAAACGCTTCTCTGTGTTTGGTCATGAAATCTGAAATTACTGTAACCATTTTACTAGTAAATTCATTTTAGAGTCCGATACTCAGAAATCTACTACTATAGGAAAACTACTTAAAGTATTTTGAACTCTTGATTACTTACTTATCACATAAAGATTCCTGTATACCGTAAGAATTGGTGTATTAGTTTCTTTCGTAAAGAAGTATATCGTACAATACTCATCATGACTTTGATAAAGTAAAAACGATTTTCATTCTGACAGTCATAAGAATAGAAATTACGATATACATGTGACGTTAAAAGAACTGTCATTCAAGTCAAGTCAAGTCAACGAGTCAACACAGGTTGAGAAACGTTGGGGTTTGACGTCGTGCGGTCCGGAGGGACAGGTAGTGGTTGAGGGCCTCAAGTGAGTTTGGGTACAGGTGACTCAGCCACTACGGTAGGTAGAGTAGGAGACAACAGGGGAAGAGGAGGACGGGACTGTCATTCAACCGTTTACAATTTCCGTCTAAACATTTGTTTAACTGACCTTCCTTAATCTACTACATCTTTAATTTTTCTTGACCTGACCTATCAATGAGTATATTTTTTCTTTAATAAAATGTTATTTTAGTACTATATTTCGAAATATTAAAACGTTTCGTGACGACAATTGGCGTGTTTCTCGGTCTTCATTACTATTCGATCTTGGAGTGTCTCCAGATAAACTTGCAAACTATTGATTACTTGTCAATAAACGTAACTCCTGTGACGGGTAAAAACTATATATATGTAAGTTTTGGTCACTTTTGTACCTCGCTTTTAGACTTAAAGACATAAATTTACGAATCATTTTAAAGATTATTTCAATATGTGGTAAGGAAATAAGGAGAGATTTAATAAATATTTCACTGTTTATATGTATATATGTGTGTATATATTTCAAATGACGAGAGTCATTTACGACTACTAAAAAGGACTATATGATTCCTAATCCTACCTTTAAATTCATACTATTAAGGATGTTATATAATTTTAAATTTTGTACATTTTATAATGGTTTTTCGTAAGATTTATTTTATTATAGATTATCAATTGGACATTGTTTGTAATTTTTATTTTGATTCGGTCTTTTTATATCCTTATTTTATTGATAAATGAACATATATAACAGTTTCATATGTCTAGTATACGCCTAGTAGTTACGTCGACAAACAGTCTTACTAAAACTACGTTCATATGATTGAAATTTGTTTATGTGGTGGACTTAATTGACCAAGGTTCTAAGGAATAAAGACCACTTAGATAATTATACGTTCTTTTAGATTTTTTGTCTTGACCGATTATGAATTTTCATGACTGAAAAAGAATGTGATATTAGACTAAATACAGTTTTTAAAGTTTTCATCATTAAACGTGTTAAGAAGATTTACCTATAAGATATATCAGAACAACGACAACGACGACGATTCAGTGAAGTCAGCACAGGTTGAGACACGCTGGGGTATCTGTCGTCGGGTGGTCCGAGGGGACAGGGACCCTAAAAGGTCCGTTCTTGTGACCTCACCCAACGGTAAAGGAAGAGGTTTCATAATTTCACTTTTCACTTTCACTTCAGTGAGTCAGCACAGACTGAGAATCGTTGGGGTACCTGACGTCGGATGCTCCGAGGAGACAGGTACCCTAAAAGGTCCGAGGATTGGATATTATGTCTTTGGTGTATTCGGTATTGATACTCATTTGACATTACATCGGAAAACCGAGAATGTAACGATAAGAGTGGTCAAATTGGATTTAAATTATCTTTTCCTTCATCACTCCTGAACTTGGACTTATTTGGGTCTTCTTCTGTGTTGGTCCTTTCCAAGTTAGATGACACGTCATTTTTGACTGACGTGGTCTTATCACAACGTGGATGAAAGTGTAAAAT
This sequence comes from Capra ibex, assembly GCA_006410555.1. NCBI lineage: Eukaryota > Metazoa > Chordata > Mammalia > Artiodactyla > Bovidae > Capra > Capra ibex. The sequence continues at coordinate 29,856,705 of SJYO01026388.1, read as the reverse complement.
AAGAAAAAAAAGAAGGAATTTAACGAGATCGGAAAAGATTTAAGTTAGGAGTTTTACTTAATTGTTAAAAAGACGTATTCAACAACGAAGAAATGAGAAAGTAATGACCATTTTGTGTACCTGTATGACATGTTCCATATCGTCATTGTCCATGCAAGACTCCAGTCGGTTCCCACGAGTAAGATCAGATTTGTAGACTTAATCTATCGTTTGGTCATAAAATTCTGATCGTAACTTTCCTTACAAGGGATATAAGATCTCGTGATAACAGGGTGAGGTAAAGTAAATTTATTTACGTAAGATAAGTATTCAAACGATGTAATCACTAAGTGACTTTTGTCCTCATGTAAAATTATTTATTTTTTTCCAAATTGAGTTTACGTTTGGTTTCATTAAATTACTTATGTTAGATAAAACGGAAAGAGATGCCATGTTTGTTAATGTCCGATTGTGACACACAGAGTCGAAAGGTTCAGATAAGAAAACGTACTTTTTCATATCTTTATTGGTTGATTTCCTTATGATGTACATATTTTACGATTATTCATTCGGTGTAAAGTTTTTAGATCAAATGTCTTATTAAATATTTTAAGATTTTTGAGTGGTGGAATCTTTTTACTGATCTACATTCTCTTCTCGGACATGTCATAAATGTTAATTATACATTTCAACAAAACAATTTAGGTGAAAACTTTAGTGTATCCGTGTTATAATTTAAGACTCAGTTACCTATATCATACAGATGTTGAAGTCTGGATGTAGTCAATAAACAACGAAAAGAAATTTAAGTTTTCCATCAAAGTTGTTGAATAAAGGTTATCAGTCAGAACTTTTATTCAGCTAAATATGTTTTGTTATTATAGGGTCATGTCTGTACAAAATGTCAACTGTCTCTTGAAAAAGATTTAAAACATGGATCTCCGGATTCTAAATTGATCGTAATCCTATATGATTGTTTCATAAGAAATTTCTTGGTTCCAGAAAAGAGAATTTTATTCGGATTATATTTTCATTGTTTAAACTTGTGAACTCAATGCCATTGTTCTTCTCTTCACTTTCATCGAGTCAGGACAGACTGAGAACATTCTTTGAGAGAGAATTTCACATTACAATCTCGTGGGAGACGACTGATTAGTTGAGTTTATGAGAATTCTTTTTCTAGGAATTAAATTATAGTCGAAAAAAGTAAAGGGTATATTAAAAATTTATAATTTCTGTATTTCTTACATCTCCTATTTCGTGATTTGTCTATTTCGGAGGAACCATGGAGAAATGTTTAGCTGTTATATAATTCATAAGTCATATACGTATGGTGACAAGAATTTATAAAAAGATAAGATTGTACCTGTTAAATTGTACATTACTCTTGTATATCTTAGTCTCTTTTGTTGTTGTTGATTGTTTTTCTTAATAGTGGTGTATATCGTTTTTCTAGGGACTTGACTCTCGGAGTTATATACCAGGATGAACGAGTAAACTCATTCAATAAAATAAATAGACTCAGAGTCAAAATAGTTATTTTTTTGAATAAATCTAAGTAAATAAGTAAGTTGTTTGTAAATGAATCGTGGAGAAGACTCGGTGACGAATTCGATGTTTCGTGGACGAGTTCGTGGAGTGTATCTACTAATTTGTAGACGTTTTATTAATTATATTTATCCTCTTTCGTAATAATATCTCTCCTTCTTATAGTTAAATATGAAAGAAGGAAGAAAACCCTTAACAGATTTGACCATAAACTAAAAGAAAGAGTGAACTTAGATGGATTTTGAAGTTTCTTAATTCGTATTTCGTCTATAGTAGGAGGAGGAGTTTATTTACAAGGAGATGAGAAAAAAGAACTATTAAAATTTATTAAAATAAATAAATAAAAACCGACAGGACCCAGAAGTAACGACGCACCCGAAAAGAGATCAACACTGTTCTCTCCCGATGTGAAGTAACGTCATGAGTCCTAAAAGTAACACCGCCGAAGAGAGTAACGTCTCGTATCCCAGATCCTACACGTCCGAGTGTACACGTCCGACCCTCGTCGACTCCGAGGGTCCGCGATCTAGTGTCATAGTTGTCAACACCTCGTGTCCGAATCGACGAGACGTGGTACACCATAGATGGGCCTAGTCTCTAACTTGGACACAGAGGACGTGACCGTCCGGCTGAGAGGTGGTGACTCGGTGGTCCCTTCAGGAGGAGATGAGAAATCTGTAGAAATACCAGAGTTTTCGGGTTCAGAATGTTTCAACGTCACCATCGTCGAAGAGATGTTACTAATAGGATAGGTTACTTCGGATGACGAATTTACGATCCATCTATAACTGTCGGATTAAGGTCCTTTTATTGAGCATAGTGTGTCCTCTTTTAACGATACCAAGTCTCGTTTTTCTCTTATCCAGTCTTGAATCAGGTCTCCGAAACCTAATGTAAGTACGGAGTCATTTAATAAGTAAGGAGTTTATATGTCTCATGGATTGTTATGATTTCCGTTGCAACATAGTTTTCGTCAATTTCCCGAAGGGACCACCGAGTCACCATTTTTTTAGGTCGACGGTTACGTCCTCTGTACCCACACTAGGGACTAGGCCCTTCTAGGATGTACGACGCCCCGTTGATTCGGGTATCCCGTGTTGATAACTCGGACACGAGAACTTGGGTCTTCGACGTTGATGACTCGGGTGCACAACGTTAATGACTGCGGGTGCACGGGATGTCTGTCACGAGTCGTTGTTTTTTTCCGGTGTCGTTATTCTTCTGACATGTGTCGTTGCTCTCTCATCGGGCCGAGAATGCTTCTGTCTTTTCGGGTGTATCGTTGCTTCTGGGTCGTGTCGGTTTTATTTATTTATTTTGATATTTTTTTTTAAATTATCGGTAATTTACTCGCGTGTTCTGTATCGATACTTTGACTAAAGTATGTATTTTTCACTTGTGGGGGTTTTGATTCTACTTCTGTTACACTTGTGTTGACGAAAGTGTATTCGAGAGATTTTCCTTTTTATTGAAGCGAGAAATTATTTTCTAAAAGTCTTTCCTATTGATTACTGTTTCATCCTTGTGTTTAGAACTTCTGTTGTATTGTCCCTCGACGACGACGACGACGATTCAGCGAAGTCAGTACAGGCTGAGACACGCTGGAGTGTCTGCCGTCGGGTGGTCCGAGGCGGCAGGGACCCTAAGAGGTTCGTTCTTGTGACCTCACCCAACTGTAAGGGAAGAGGTTACGTATTTTCACTTTCACTTCAACGAGTCAACACAGGCTGAGAAACACTGGGGTACCTGACGTCGGATGGTCCGAGGAGACAGGTGACCTAAAAGGTCCGTTCTCATGACCTCACCCCACGGTAACGGAAGAGGCGCATTGTCCCTCTTTACCCTGGTTTACAGTAAATGACTATAGTATATATCTTATGTTTGGATGTCTTCTGTTTAGTGTAGTTTATGTTTTTATTAGTGGTGTGTTCTACTTAATTTTATCGTCGACTTTCTCCTTCTGAATTATTGGTAAATGACATTTTCGATTCGACTTCAAAGAGTAGCGAAGGTTTCAAAGAGTCAACCTCCACCAAAATGTAGGGTGCGGGACGTTGTAAAAATAATAGTGTTGACCGTTATCACCCATCCCCGGTCCCGACGACGATTTTTTTGACGTTGTATGTGTCATCGGGAAGGTGTTGTTTCTTAATAGACCGAAGTTTGCAGTTATGCCGGAAACGACTCTTTGATACGAAATGTTACTATTTTGATTTTTCGGGTGACAGTCAGTGTAGTCAAGAAGAATACTATTATCTATTGACATCGGGTGGTCCGAGGAGACCGGTACCCTAAAGGGTCCGTTCTTATGACCTCACCCAACGGTAAAGGAAGAGGTTTAGCTGTTGATTACGTGTATTTCGTTATGTTAAAGTTATAGGTTGATATTATATCTATCTTGATAGTTCTTGTATCTAGATAGGATAACGATGAGTGGGTGTTAGAAAGGGGGAGGAAGGAAAGGGAGATGAGAGGACTAGGAACGACGAGAATATGAAGAAAATTCGGTGGAAGGGTAAGGTTTTGGAGGTTAAGAAGACTCTTTATTTTTCTTTTTTCTTTTGTAAATGAATAGATACGACGGACTCCAGATCATAATAAGTTCTCAGTACTCAGACTCTTACACTAATACTTCTAGGCATAACAAAACTAATTTTTTACTTGTAATATGGTTTTTTTTTTTCACTGCACTGGGTACTGAGTTATGTTCTATAATGGAACATACAAAGACTTAGTAATTCTCTTTAGATTGATGAACACCTTTAATTAGTCGTGTTCCACTCAAGGTTTTCAAGTGAGGAATAAAGATTTACTAGGAACCTAAGTTCTGTCAACATGAATAATGTATGGATGATCGAAAGAAAGTAAACGAAATTCGGAGAAAATTTTAAGAAGTAAAAAATGATAAGGGTCTAAGTCTGTCGTTCAGGTAATAATTTGATAAATGTAAGAAGTATAAAGTGAACTTCGAAATGAGTCGGACATGGAAAAAGTAATTGATGTGGATATACCTTCGTAAAGTTGTGGATATAGGGTCGTATAGAACCCAGTAAAATAAGAAGAAGGACATTGAAGAAATTAAAGGAATTTATAAAAACCTTCGTGTTACTGGTTTCGAGGGCCATTGTCTCCTTCGTGTTTTAATGTAGTAGACATCTATCTATTCGGGTCTAAACCCTAAATAAAGGTCATACAAAGACTTTTTCCTATAAATAAAATTTACAAAGACTTTTTTTATCATGAGACTATATAGTAGTTTTAATAAAAAGTGTATTTTTCCTTTAGTTATATGAAATTGATGATCTGGTTTCGATTTGTTGTATTGTGTCACCAGTTGACATACACCGTTAGTCAAACTTTCTACGGGGAAGTCCATTAGTACACATATATTTCTAGACAAATATTTCTAAAATCTCTGTCTTTGTTTTAACTTATCATAGTGTCTCACTGAATAAGTATAAAATTTATATACAATTTTTTTATTGGTTTATATGATAATACAGTATATTTTTTTAGATAATTACTTTTATATATTTAGACAGGGTACGTAGGTTTATCTTTCGTCTTTATAAAGGTTATTTTATAAAATCGTAACTAAATTTTAGGTGACATAATATCTTGATTTGATCACTAAAGAACGTGTCTTGAAAATTTTTTGACGAAGTTCCGTGATATAAAAGAATTTCGATAGTATATGAGTTACGAATTATTACGTCTTTTTAAGTGAGTGGTAAAGTCACCACACGGAAGTATAAGTTTGGTATAGAGTGATTACAGAAGAACAGAGTATTGGAAGACTTTCACGAAAAAGTGAAACAGTCAATGGTTGCAGTTTATTGAATGAGAACCGTTTTCGTTGACTTTACTTTTAAATATTTTGGTATAAATAAATGATAAAAAAAGTTTTTCTTTATGTGATATACGAAAATTTGATGTAAAACTTATAAGACTTTTTCAGTACAAAAAACGTAATAAAACTTATAATATGTGTTTCGTTTAACAAAAAATATCTTTTAGTTTCCGATTTCCAATTCTACTGAATTTTAAAGAATACTCCAGTAATGAACTACATATCGAATATCCCATTTACGGATCTTATTTGTTCAGATACACATTAGGAAGACATTTTCAAAAAAGGTTTATTTTTATGTTACGTTAGTCTTCGGTATGATAAATCCTATGAATAATCAAGATAGTTTGAATTGGACTTTTAGTTATACTAGGTGGACTCAATTAAGTTGAAGACCCTTCTATTAGTGGAGTCACATTACATGTGAAACTGAATAGTTAGTTCTGAAGAGTCAATTAGGTAGCATAAAACTATTAGATGACACATGACTGAGTCAACACACTTCTTGTGGTTCCGTTCCTGTATTAGATAGGAGTAGATGTTCCGATTTTATTTCACCTCCAATTTTTTTTTTGAGGATTTTTCATGAATGTTTTGATGAAGTGCCGTCGTTGTCTTTCCGGAAATTTCCAGTCGATCTTCTAAAGTAAGCTATTTGTTACTTCGGGTGATACTATGGTGTTTATTTTACTATACTACTCTTTATCACTTTTTTCACTTTCACAGTCGACGAATCAGTACAGACTGGGACGTTGGGGTACCTGACATCGGGTGGTCCGAAGAAACAGGTACCTTAAGAAGTCCGTTCTTATGACCTCACCCATCAGTAAGGGAAGAGGTCCCCTAAAAGGACTGGGTCCCTAGTTTAGGTACAACGGGTGTACGTCCGTCCAAGAATTGGTAGACTTGGTCGTCCCTTTGAGGTTTCTCTTTGTCATGAACTCCCAATAAGATTGGTAACATATGTTTTCTGACGTTATTCTAAGATCTGTCCTTTAGAGAATTCCTTTATGATATACTTTACTCTTTCTTCCTTACCTTTTCATCCTCTCCGGACCTTTAATCTTGTTTAAAACCACTCACTTGAGGCCCTCAACCACTACCTGTCCCTCCGGACCGCACGACGCAACCGTTGCTGACTCGCTGATTTGACTTGACTTGACTTACTTCTTTAGACTTCCTCCATTCGCTGCAATCTACTGATTGAAAACTCGATGTGTAAGTGTAGAAATTTACGTTATTTCGTGTTCGAATCTTATATTACGACTACTTGACCCCAGGACGATCACAGTCAGCTGTGATTAGACAGGATACCTCCGACCTGGATGAACCCGAAACCTCTGTCTTTTCAGACCTTTCCTTGTGACTCCTACCATATCATTCTTGGTCTTATCATACTTCCGGCAGTCACAATAAGGGGGGTCCTTTCCTCGGATCTTTCTTTTGTATTCTTTCGTTACTAAATAAATTTCTTGGATGTTCATCTATTTTCCTCCTTGAACCGTTTTTTAAGTACATAAGAGGAGGAAACGTCCTCTTCGAGATCGGTAAAGAACGAAAGGATTCCAAGACAAAAGAAAACGACCATTTTACCAAACAATGAGAGAAAGTCGACGAAGACACTTACCTTGAGACGTAGTGAAAAGTACAACGGATAAGTTTCAATACAAACAAACTAGTCACTTAGTTTCTCTTAATGCATGACCCGACCCTTGATATATGTTTCTATTTATCAGACCAAGTCCCTAGCTAGAATTAGTTACTTCTGTCTCCCTTGTCCGAGGTCAATCCATTCTGTTGTAATGTCACCAGGATCCCCGATGTTCCATTTCCCACACTCACCATCGACCTTACGAGGTCATACCTTTTTTCCACGGGTATGATCCTTATTCGACATCCTATCGTCACACTTAACTTCTCTTGTGCTCAAGGAGAGAAATTTTTTAAAAATTTAAAAAACCAGTACGGTGTGTCGTTCACGTTAGAATCGATGGACTGGTCCCTCCCTAGTTTGGGTGCGGGACGAAACCTTCGTACCTCAGAATTGGGGACCTGGCGGTGCTTTCAGGGGTCTTCGAGAAGAAAAATAATATATTACTTTGTTGATTTTACACTAATCTCTTCTTTTCTTTTTCCTTTGATTTTCAATGATTCATATTCCTTTTCGTGATCAACAAAATGTCCTTCATAATAATAGTGAAGATAAAATGTATGTCGAATTTATAATCATTGAACAGTTTTGATATAAGATAATTTCTTTAGTGTTTCTTTTTGAGTAATCGTAGTGTTTACTGTCTTAGTTCATGTCTACATTGTACCTGTCAGAGATTCTTTAATTTTATAGTACCATTTAATCGGTAAAATTTTTTTATTTATTTATATTAGATAAGCAGGTTGTCAAGACATAATAATTTAGGTCCTGAAATTGGTCAAACAACCCGTAATGTATCAATAGATGAGACATCTCTTACTATAAGTGGATGTCTCTAGTATTCCTCCTTCTATTTAGTCCTTGTTTACTCACACCCATAGTCGAGAACTAAAACCTTTCTGGATGTGATGTACATGTTCCAAGTCGATCTTAACGACTTTTTAAGTGTCTTCTAAAAGTACTATGTTTGTAAAGAAAGGTTATTCCTTACTCATTGTAATCTTACATTCGAGGTAATTCTGTTCCCAAAAGTAGACAAAACAAGTGCCGATTGTAAAGGTTACCGGTTTTATCACGGACGAAATATTCTCCGTATATTGTTTATAAACTATTTCTTAGTCTCTACGGTTTCCAATTTTCACATTGTTTTCCAGTTTTCACTATTTAAAATTTTCTTACGAGTAAGAATTCTGTCTTAGGTGTGAGTGTGATTTTACATCGACCTTAGAAGACAAGATGTAACCGGACACCCTCATTAGACATTGATTATTTATATCATCGTGATTCTTTTTTGATCTTATCCATGTCTATGTCAAATAGGTCATTTATAAATTTATCCATTTTACCTTTCTTTTATTGTTGTTTTCGTAGTGGGACGGAAGATGTAATCCTAACATAGTGTGTTCTTAAAAGAAACCATATAGAGTAACCAAATGAAGTTCGAGTAAAAAATTTTGACACAATTTTATATGGATCGTATTTTAAATGGTACAATTGGTAAAATTCGTTTGTCAAGTCACTGTAATTTATGTAACTGTGGTGACACTGATAGGGTTTATGTGACTGTGACGACACAGTAGGTACACTGTGGGTACTGATAGTAGAGGTCTTGAAAGGCAGTTTAAGACATGGATAATTTGTTATTAATGGAGTAAGAGAAGAAGGAGGGATCACCGAGTTTGTCATTTCTTAGACGGACGTCACGTCCTCTGGGTCCAAGCTAGGGACCCAGACCTTCTAGGGACCTCTTCCCGTATCGTTGGGTGAGGTCATAAAAACGGACCTCTTGAAGTACCTGTCTCCTGACCACCCCATGTCAGGTACTCTGTGAAGACTCGCTGGTAGTGAAAGGGAAGAAGGAGGGTCGGAAGGTATTAGTGAAAAATTGAAATGCCGAGACTTAATCTGGGAAGATCGTCCGTTACCGTGGGGGTGAGACCATGAGAACTGACGTTTTAGGGTACCTGTCTCCTCGGACCATCCGACATCAGGTACCCCAGCGATCCTCGACCTGTACTGACTCACTGAAGTGAAAGTGAAAAGTGAAAGTACGCAACCTCTTCCTTTACCGTTGGGTGAGGTCACAAGAACGGACCTCTTAGGGTCCCTGTCTCCTCGGACCACCCGACGGTAGATACCCCAACGTGTCTCAGCCTGTGCTGACTTCGCTGAATCGTCGTCGTCGTCGTCAATGTAGATTTACCTTAGTATTTTATAAACAGGAAAACACAGACCGAATAAAGTGAAAGTAATTACAAAAATTCCAAGTTCAAGAAAATTATATTTTTCCTAATTGGGGAGGTCCTTATGAGAGGTGATATACCTGAGAATAAGAAAATAAGGAGTAAGTGGTGAGTCATACTGTGTGCACTATGTAAAAAAAGGGGAGACATATCGGTTATTCCTTATGTACAAAATATATCAACATATCTAATGAACTGAAGGCACCACCGAGTCGTTATTTCTTAGGTGGACGTTGCGTCCTCTACAGTCGAACTAGGGACGTAGCCCTTCTAAGGGACCTCTTCCCTTACCGTTAGATGAGGTCATAAGAACGGACCCTTTAGGGTACCTGTCTCCTCGGGTCACCCGATGTCCGGTGTCCCAGCGTTCTCAACCTGTATTGAATCGTTGATTTGTTTTTGTTGTCTAATGAATACAAAGTCCCCTTTTGACGGACATTATAATAAACAAATGTGATTTAGGATAAAACAGGTTCTTAAAAGTCAATATTTTAATCTCTAAGTGAATTGTTTGTTTGTATCTTAATTTTATGTGATCTTAGGAGATCGTTTGTCTTAGGTTGTTGTATAATTTTTCTAGTGTGTAGTACTGGTTCACCCGAAATAGGGTCCCTACGTTCCTAAGAAGTTATAAGCGTTTAGTTAGTTACACTATGTGGTGTAATTGTTTAACTTTCTATTTTCGGTATAATAATAGAGTTATCTACGTCTCTTTCGGAAACTGTTTTAAGTTGTAGGTAAATACTATTTTTGGGAGGCCTTTCGTCCGAATCTTCCTAGTATGGAGTCGTATTATTTTGGGTGTATACTATTTGGGTGTTGTTTGTTTAATAGGAGTTACCACTTTTTGACTTTCGTAAAGGGGATTTCAGTCCTTATTCTGTTCCCACGGGTGAGAGTGGTGATGACAAGTTGTGTCAAAACCTTCAAAAAGGGTGTCGTTAGTCTCTCCTTTTTCTTTATTTTCCTTAGGTCTAACCTTTTCTTCTACATTTTGAGAGTGACAAACGTCTATTGTACTAGGAGATGTATCTTTGGGGATTTCTGTGGAGGTGTCTTAATGATCTCGATTAGTTACTTATATCATTTCAACGTCCTATATTTTATTATGTGTCTTTAGGGAACGTAAGGATATATGATTGTTACTCTTTTCTCTTTCTCTTTAATTGTTTTGTTAAAGTAAGTGGTGACATTACTTTCTTATTTTATGAATCCTTATTTAGATGGATTTCTTTGTTTTCCGGATATATATCTTTTGATATTTTGTGAGAACTTTCTTTAGTTTCTACTGTGTTTATCTACCTCTTTATATGGTACAAGTACATACCCTTCTTGTTTATATCACTTTTACTTATGTGATGGATTTCTTTAGATATTTAAGTTACGTTAGGGATAGTTCGATGGTTACCATAAAAAGTGTCTTGATCTTGTTTATTAAAGTGTTAAACATACCTTTATGTTTTTTTGGAGTTTATCGGTTTCGTTAGAAGTCTTTCTTCTTCTTACCTTGAACTCCTTAGGTGGACGGACTGAAGTCTGATATGATGTTTCGATGTCAGTAGTTCTGTCGTACCATGGTCGTGTTTTTGTCTTTATATCTAGTTACCTTGTTTTATCTTTCGGGTCTCTATTTAGGTGTGTGGATACCTATGAAATAGAAACTGTTTTCTCCGTTTTTATATGCTACCTCTTTTCTGTTAGCGGAATTGTTCACCACGACCCTTTTGACCAGTTGGTGGACATTTTCTTACTTTGATCTTGTAAAAGATTGTGGTGTGTGTTTTTATTTAAGTTTTACCTAATTTCTAGATTTACATTCTGGTCTTTGATATTTTGAGGATCTCCTTGTGTATCCATTTTGTGAGAGACTATATTTAGTGTCGTCATAGGAGATACTGGGTGGAGGGTCTCATTACCTTTATTTTCGTTTTTATTTGTTTACCCTGGATTAATTTGCATTTTCGAAAACGTGTTACTTCCGTTGACATTCGTTCCACTTTTCTGTCGGAAGTCTTACTCTCTTTTATTATCGTTTATCTCGTTAACTGTTTCTTAATTACCGTTTTTATATGTTCGTCGAGTACGTCGAGTTATGGTCTTTTTATTTGTTGGGTTAGTTTTTTACCCGGTTTCTTGATTTGTCTGTAAAGAGGTTTCTTCTGTATGTCTACCGATTGTTTGTGTACTTTTCTACGAGTTGTAGTGAGTAATTGTCTCTTTACGTTTAGTTTTGGTGTTTCTGCATGGTAGAGTACGACCACTCTTACCAACGATAGTTTTTCGGATGTTTATTACTCACTACTTCTCCACACCTCTTTTCCCTTGGGAGAAAGAAATCCTTATTTAGGGTGACAACCACCCTTACGTTTGATTATGTCGGTGGTACCTCTTGACACATCTCTAAGGAATTTTTTGACCTTTACCTTGACAGTATGCTGGGTCGTTAGGGTGACACCCCGTATATGTGACTCCTTTGGTCTTAAATTCTGTGTCCATGGGGTCACAAGTAGCGTCGTGACAAATGTTATCGATCCTGTACTTTCGTTGAATCGACAGGTAGCCGTCTGTTTACCTATTTTTTCGACACCATGTATATGTGTTACCTTGTCATGAGTCGATAATTTTTCTTACGTAAACTTAGTCAAGATTACTCCACCTACTTTGACCTCGGATAATATGTCGCACTTCATTGCGTCTTTCTTTTTGTGGCTATGTCATATAACTGTGTATATATACCTTAAATCTTTCTACCATTGTTACTGGGATATACGTTCTGTCGTTTTCTCTGTGTCTATATTTCTTGTCTGAAACCTGAGACATCCTCTTCCGTTCCCACCGTACTAAATTCTCTTATCGTAATTTTGTACATATAATGGTATACACTTTGTCTGTTGGTCAGGTTCGAGCTACGTACTTTGTCCCGTGAGTTTCGGCCACGTGACCCTGTTGGGACTCCCTACCCTACCCCTCCCTCCGCCCTCCTCCCAAGTCCTACCCCCTGTGTACATGTGGGTACCGACTAAATACAGTTACATACCGTTTTTGGTGATTAATGATATTTCATTAATCGGAGGTTAATTTTATTCATTCAATTTTTTGTGTGATCTTAAGACGAGGTAAAGTTACACACTCCGTAGTGTGATCCACTACTCCTGTCTCGTCACTTACTCTGTCTTTCTCGAGAAGGAGAGTACTTCGATGTCCGAATTCTCCTTCTGTCATTTCTGTTTTGATGTCTACGCTACTCACACTTCTTCATTTCCTACAGTGTCCGTGTTTGTCGTTTCTTTAAACGTCCTTTCGAGTTCCTTCCGGAAATGTCCTTCATGTAAAATTCCGTTCTCAGTTTTCCCTTTGTCCTTGCTTGGTTTGTATCCACCTAAACCTACAGACCCACACTCATCCCCACCCTCTATGAAGACAAGTAAGATCGTCTCCCTTGACGTTCCTTCCATACGGCACTTATGTCTTCCTGTTTCTTACCGTGTACTCCTTAATACTGTTAAATCCTGTCTTATCATGACTTCCTCATTCCCTGGTCTGGTACTTCTTGGAACATTTGATGTAATTCCTAGGATTTCCGTTACTTTTCGGTGACTTCCAAAGGTCGACCGTCCACTTTTCTAATCTATACACACAAAAAAAGAAAAAAAAAAATCCATACACAAAACTTTCTAATAAGATTGACACGTCTGACCTTTTGCGTTTCTCCTGTCCTGACTTTGGTCCCTTTAGTCGATTATAATATTTTGGGGAGTCAAAAGTTTACCAGACTTTAGTACCGTATACTTTCCATATTCTTTTCACACTTTATAGACTCTACATCTTAGTCTGTCTGGGTTAATACCGACTTACAGTCCCTATATCCTATTCCGTGATAGTTTCCTACTCAAGGTACAATTGACGACATTCTCATTAATTAATCGATCTACTATTTTGTTATCTTCTACCGTCTACTGGTCCAAAAGACCTCATTTCTACTACTCAGGTCGAACTTTGTGTGAGTTAAACTCAAGGAAACTCTGTAGATTCACTCCAATAGTCGTCTTTCTGTATGTCTAGACCTCGAGTCCTCTTTTTAAGGCCCCTTGACAATTCTATTTTTACGAGTTGTTTCTGTGTTTTTACCTGACTCTCGAGATCACCCCCTTTTTTATCTCTTTCTCTTTCAGCGAGTCAGTACAGACTGAGAAACGTTGGGGTACCTGATATGTCAGGTACCTTAAGAGATCCGGTCTTATGACCTCACCCATCTGAAAGGAAAGAGGTTCCCTAGAAGGGTTGGGTCCCTAACTTGGGTCCAGAGGCCGTAAGGTCCGTCTAAGAAATGGTTGACTCGGTGTTCCCTTTGGGTTCTTATGACCTTACCCATCGAATAGGGAAGAGATCGTTAAGAAAGACTGGGTCATTAACTTGGCTCCAGAGGACGTAACGTCCACTTAAGAAATGGTTGACTCGATAGTCCCTTCGTGGGGGGCGGGGTGGCCTTTTTTTTTTTTTTGTCTCTTCACCTGGTTTTTTTTTTTCCGTTTCGTTTCCCCTGGTGTCCTCGTTTTGGTCCCTACTCCGTGACGTCTCGCTCTCCTGTCACATTATTTTGGGTCATTTGTCGGTTGTTGTAGTTATCCCGACTCTCTAGTTCGTTTAGTTTCGAGTTTTCGTCTGAGATCCAGACCAATTTTTTATTTTTTTAAAATTTTCTACAGTAATCCCTGAAACTGTTCCTGTCAAAACAACCTCGTCACACTTTTATACTAATGTCACTTCATTCACCACCTTCCACCCCTCCTCTGTTACTCATGTCTGTTAGGAAAACTATTCAGACCGACACTTCCTTATCGTTCACCAACTTTCTTTCTACCCCATTTTCTCCAAACAATGTCCTATCCTTCCTAGACTCTGTTATATTTACGACGTTTCTTCAACAGTTGTCTGTCTTTTTCAAGTTTCGTTTTATTTATCTCTTCCGTCTTCTACCCTAGGTCTACCTTCCATCCCTGAACGGGCTCTTCTTTCCCGTGGAGAAGGTAATTTTGTTCACTCTTTTTCACTTAGACACGTCTATGCGAAAGTGGAGAGACACGTCTATGCGAAATGTCTCAACGACCGTCTTTCAATTCCTTCCAGGACAGTGCACCAAAGACAAAAGAAATACTTCATCCTTCACTCCACTCCCGAGTCTCTTCCTCAGGATCGTCTCCTGTCTGTGTCAACTAATACCTGACGACCCTTTTCAAATCCCAGATGAGTAGTTAATGGTGTGTAGACGTACTAATGGAGACCATTTTTCAGTGTTTTATACTTACGTTAAATCACACATACAAAATATAACCTATTAGATTTCCTTTTCATTGTCAAGTTTACTTATATTGTCTTTGTTGTTTTTGACTTTTCAACGAAACAAAGATCCTTTCAAGGAACGATTATGAGAGACATTATATTCTATGTTAAGAGTTACTAATACTGTGTGTCTTAACCGACTTTCTAAATATGTCTCGGTTGTTTAGTTTTACGTCTTTATTTGTCTTTATATAGATTGTAATTATTCGAAAAGGTTAATTTTGTCTTTTAGGGTCTTCTGAGACTTATTTTTACTAAATTAAATGTTTAAACCATGTCTCACCTATAAAATTTTAAGTCAAAGATTCTTTCTTCGATATTTGTAATTATTTTCCTTCGATGTAAGGGTAAGTGGGTAGGAAGAACGTGGAGATGGACTTGTGTTTACCTACGAAGTCCAGTGTTACTGTTGGGACAATATAGTGGAGTGGACTTGCGATTCTTACAAACCCTTTCTCCAGATGATCGAGAGTCCGGTTTAAAAGTAGGGTAAAGTAGAAGGAGATATTTTGTCATAGTAATATTATTGAGTTTCGTTAATTTTTATGTAAGTTCGAATTAAATGTTGTTCCTCTATACACTTGATTTTAGTATAACCGTGATTTTACAAATGGCTATTATTAAGATTATGATTTTGGTGACGATCACAAAAACATATGTCGTAAAAGAAAAAAGTCAAGGTAAGTCATCGAGTCAGCACAGACTGAGACGCTCGGGTACCTGACGTCGTACGGTCCGGAGGGACAGGTAGTGGTTGAGGACCTCAAGTGAGTTTGAGTACAGGTAACTCAACCACTACGGTAACTACAACCTCTAGGTTTGTAGAGTAGGAAACAGTAGGGGAAGAGAAGAGTGGAAGTTAGAAAGGGTCGTAACCCCAGAAAAGTTTACTCAGTCGAGAAGCGTAGTCCACCGGTTTCATAACCTCAAAGTTGAAGTTGTAGTCAAGAAGGTTACTTGTGAATCCTGAATAAAGGAAATCCTACCTGACCAACCTAGAGGAACATCAGGTTCCCTGAGAGTTCTCAGAAGAGGTTGTGGTGTCAAGTTTTCGTAGTTAAGAAGTCGTGAGTCGAAAGAAATGTCAGGTTGAGAGTGTAGGTATGTGTTGATGACCTTTTTGGTATCGGAACTGATCTACCTGGAAACGACCGTTTCATTACAGAGACAAAAAATTATACGTCAGATCCAACCAGTATTAAAAAGAAGGTTCCGCATTCACAGAAAAATAAAGTACCGACGTCAGTGGTAGACGTCACCAAACCCTCGGGTTTTTTTATTTCAGATCGTGACAAAGGTGACGAAGAGGTAGATAAACGGTACTTCACTACCCTGACCTACGGTACTAGAAACAAAAGACTTATAACTCGAAATTCGGTTGAAAAAGTGAGAGGAGAAAGTGAAAGTAGTTGTCGGAAAAATCAAGGAGAAGTGAAAGACGGTATTCCCACCATAGTAGACGTATAGACTCCAATAACTATAAAGAGGGCCGTTAGAACTAAGATCGAGTACGAAGTATGTCGGGTTGCAAAGAGTACTACATGAGACGTATCTTCAATTTATTCGTCCTACTGTTATATGTGGAATCTGCGTGAGGAAAAGCATAAACCTTGGTTAGACAACAAGGTACAAGTCAAGATTAACAACGAAGGATTGGACGTATGTCTAAAGAGTTCTCTGTCCAGTCCACGAGACCATAAAGGTAGAGAAAATCTTAAAAGGTGTAAAATAACACTAGGTGCGTCAGTTTCCGAAACCGTATCAGTTATTTCGTCTTTATCCACAAAAAGACCTTGAGAGAACGAAAAAGCTACTAGGTCACCTACAACCGTTAAACTAGAGACGAAGGAGACGGAAAAGATTTTGGTCGAACTTGTTGACCTTCAAGTACCAAGTGCATGATAACTTCGGACCGAACCTCCTAAAACTCGTAATGAAATGATCGTACACTCTACTCACGTTAACACATCATCAAACTCGTAAGAAACCGTAACGGAAAGAATCCCTAATCTTACTTTTGACTGGAAGAGGTCAGGGCACCGGTGANCTACAACCGTTAAACTAGAGACGAAGGAGACGGAAAAGATTTTGGTGGAACTTGTTGACCTTCAAGTACCAAGTGCATGATAACTTCGGACCGAACCTCTTAAAACTCGTAATGAAATGATCGTACACTCTACTCACGTTAACACATCATCAAACTCGTAAGAAACCGTAACGGAAAGAATCCCTAATCTTACTTTTGACTGGAAGAGGTCAGGGCACCGGTGACAACTCAAAAGGTTTAAACGACCGTATGACTCACGTCGTGAAAGTCTCGTAGTAGAAAATCCTAAACTTTGTCGAGTCGACCTTAAGGTAGTGGAGATGATCGAAACAAGCATCACTACGAAGGATTCCAGGTGAAGTGAAGTGTAAGGTCCTACAGACCGAGATCCACTCACAAGTGTGGTAGTGAAAAAGAAAGAATGTGAAGTCATAAATAGACTGAGAAACACTGGGGTACTTGACATCGGACGGTCCGAGGAGGCGGGTACCCTAAAGGGTCCGTTCTTGTGACCTCACTCAACGGTAAAGGAAGAGGTGTGAATTCATACGTACGCAAATTTCTCGTTTTAGACTTAATACGACGTACCAAAATTTCAAGCCAAGAAACCAATTATAAATAATACACGGACAGTGGGTTATTAGACGTTTTTATACTGGTGTTACTTCAATGAAAACCCACTTCTTAATCCTTCTTAAGTTCCTTTTTTTTTAGTTAATAATGATTTTTGTTAGAAGGAGATTGTCAATTAGAATAATAAGATGGTAAAAATTAAGATAATCTTTTGAATGGGAGATCAAGAGTGTTACCAGAAAAGTATAAATTTTGTCTAAATATTTATTCCTTCCTTTTTATAATATAAGAAATGAGCGAAAAAAATTCACGTCTTTTACACAGTTTGTAGTATAAGACTAAATTTTCATTTGTCAGAATTTAGTATATAGAGAATCGAAAGTGATGAAACTGGTTGACCTGTGTGCATGTGAGGAAGTACATTCATGATAATCTTTCGACGGGTTCCAATTTTCAAAAGTAATTTTATCGTTTTCGATCAAACCTTTGTTTGAATTTACTATAGGATTGGGTTCAATGACTCCCTCTTCTCATTTTTATGTAGATTATTTACTTTACAGAGATTTTTATTTGATACTAGTGAAAAGTAAAAATTGGTACCTTCAAAAAGATTTCCACCTTTTGACGACTCAAAGGTTTCATTTTTACTAAGTTTAAATATATTAATCAATACTAATAGACTTTTTCATGTTTTCTGATGGGTTAAAGAGACTTTCATAGTAAGTCATTCTTTTGGGTCTCTTAAATTTGTTTGGGGGTTGTACCCCCACCTGTCTGAAAGTACGTGACTCATAGATGGTAAACACACTGTATAAGGTCTAAGTTCCTACGTGTCTCTTTTTGTTTTGTCAAGGATATGGGTTGTTCAATCTCCTGCCCGGGGATTTTCTCGAAGGAGGTCGGTAGACTGATAGGGGTCGACCCCGTCCGTCCCCTGCTCGCGACGGAGTGGTCGTGTGTCCTCTCTTTCGGTTCCCGTTCGAGATGATTTCACTTTGTTCTCTGCCAGGTCGTGGTGTCTACATAAAGGTGAAGAGGTCTAGAAGGACTCATTTATCATTATACACACGTACGTATGATTCAGCAAAGTCGACACAGACTGAGAAGCGTTGAGGTACCTGACGTCGGGTGGTCCGAAGAGACAGGTACCGTAAGAGGTCCGTTCTTGTGACCTCACCCAACGGTACATGAAGAGGTCCCCTAGAAGGGTTGGACCCTTAGTTTGGGCACAGAGTACAGAGGACGTAACCGTCCGTCCAAGAGATGGTGATCGCGGGGACCCTTCTGACACATGGACTCTGTGTTTCCTTTTCGATTTGACTGTCATTGACTCTTATAGAAACGGATGACCCCTGATAGATCACTTTTCCGTTCTATGATAATAGGGACTGACTGTCTACGAATTCAGACCTAGTATAGCGGTTAACCTTTTCCTTTTTCTTTTCGTCTGATTTTAGTTTTCTATTGACGATGAGAGCAAAATCTTGTCTATTATGTGATTGAGTTTAGGTGTTCGGATGTACGCTGTTAAACACAATACTTTGTTATATAAAGTATAATAGATATAATTGAGTACTTGTATACTTCTGTGTGGGTGTAGGTATACAAGTAAGTCGATAGTTTTTTTTAAATTTATCAACGAAACTTATGTTTTCTTGGTTTAGACTTGGATAGTAAAAGTTTTGTAGAAGGACAATTTTTTTGGTGTGTATTGAATACTAAGTAATAGTATATGATATCTACACATTCTTTTTCTTTCAGTTCTGCCAGGGTATAGTTGTACAGTCGTCACGAAAATAGGAGACTCGTCATCCTAATCTCCACTAAGAATGAAGGAGGAAAAGTGTCTAGACCCAGAGGATTAAAAAAAAAAGGTACTATTCGTGTATAATTAACATAGTGTTCTCAACTTTTGGTCGGAGGACCAAGAATTCTCGGAAGAGATGTCTTTACCTGTTTCAAGGCTGTAGGGTAAACGGTGGTGGTCGTATGAATGTATTATACCAAGACGGAGTGCAAGTCAATAGAGTAGGACTATGTCCCACTTCGTTCAACCTTAAGCAGGTTTGGTGTGTAGAGCTTCGTGTAGAAACAGTAGACAGTAAGAAGGTCACTACTTTCGTCATGTATATCCGATTTAATAAAAGTCGGTTTCGGTTTGACTTTTATTTTACTTCTCATGACCAGACTAGGAACATTCTTATTTGTTTGCACGAGGTTTTGTTTCTAATATCCTTTAGTTCTTACGGCATTTCTAACAAGTGAAGTTTTTTGATCTACTACCGTAAGAAATCGTACTTACGTTTTAGTCATGTTGTTTAAGGTTTACACTTCGATAATAAATAAATTTCTCTAGTCCCTTCATTGGTAACGTCTTAATGTATATGTTGATTGTTTGGTGTCGGTTTCACTTTGATATGAACGTTGTAAGAGAGTTCGGGGTTTTTTCATATGACGAATAGATTTCACTTGAGAAGTGACATTGAAAACAGAGTCAAAAGAGTAGATATTTTACCCTTATTGTCGTGACTGGTACATTCTCTCTATACTTTTAATTTAAGTATGTACATCTTATGAATGTCATTACGGACATTTGTCATGATCATCATATTCTACATAGACAGTAGTATTAAATATCTTGGTTGTTCTCGCACAGAGTTTTTTACAAATTTTCAGTTTTTGAAGTTCTTGAATCTTATTAGTTTTCGTAATAGATCACATTTGACCTTAATCATTTCCTTTTATGTCGGTTTTTAATACGTCACTCTAACGATCATTGTGAGAGCTATCTCAGTGTCAAACTAGACACCGTCTACGACTCCCGAAGTACTACTACTACTGTTACTGCTACCACCACTAGTAAAAAATTTTTGGAGTCCGTATAGACTGAGGCGTTGGGTTACCTAACATCGGGTGGTCCGAGGAGACAGGTACCCCTAAGAGGTCCGTTCTTATGACCTGACCCCTCGATAAGGGAAGAGGTTTCCTAGAAGGTCTGGGTCCCTATCCTGGACTCAGAGGACGTAACGTCCGTCTAAGAAATGACAGACTTGGTGGTCCCTTCGAGGATGTCCGTAACGGGTCTTCCATGATAAATGTCTAGACGATTTGTATGGTACATGAAAGTACAGGAAAGGTATCGACACGAGTACGACCACCAAGGATTGGGATTTCATCGGAAGGGGTGGAGCAGAAGTTGACCCTGTCGGAAGGCCTAGGACGAGTTTTGTCGGAAAGAAGATACGTACTTAGTCCGTCTTGGAGTGACGTGGAAATGAAAAGGAGATGACGTCGTCCTAAAAGTTAGAGCATAAGAGAGGTGGTATGGTATAATTGACGGTTTGTAGGGAAAGTTGAGGTTTTACAGGTACCAATATGAATTTACAATGAAACACTCACGAGAGTATCCCTCCTCCCCTTCTTCAATTTATAATTGTCTTGAATGTCACAAGTCCCTTCTTAAAATTTTCTATGACTTGAACTTCTTACCCATTTTATACCTGTCTTCTTTTCTTCTGTTTATTAGTTATGTCGTAGTCGTTTCTGTCCTTCACCGTCCTCGTTATATACTCGGTTGAAAAATCCTTTGTATAACCCTTGTCGTCATCTGTTACTTTCTCGACTGTGACACTGCACCAGATGATGGTGTGTTCTAAAATTCGTTCAGTGAAATGAAGTGATTCAGAGCTAAAGGAATTGACATTTTCAATGGTCCCAACAAGATCTCTTTTTTTAGATATTTCATACACTGTACCATGACCTGTCTCATTCACGACTCTGTATTTTCGTTAATAATAAGGAAATTACAGTTTAAACATTTATATATTGTATTGATCTAGTACTTTCACTTCACTTTCACTTTCACTTCCACTTCAGCGTAGACTGAGAAACGTTGGGGTACCTGACATCGGATGGTCCGAGGAGACAGGTACCCTAAAAGGTCCGTTCTCATGACCTCACCTAACAGTAAAGGAAGAGGTCCCCTAGAAGGGCTGGGTCCCTAACTTGGACCAGAGGGTGTAACATCTGTCTGTGAAATGATAGACTCGGTTGATCTAGTACTTCATATGGTTTATCTATTGACATCCAAAAGTTAAGATAGGTTGTTCGACACTCCAAGATATTGCCACTTTATTTTTGTCAATAGACCATATCAGTCTTGATACCGAAAAGGTCATCAGTGCATGTCTACACTGTCAACATGTATTTTTTCCAACTCTCGACTTCTTGACTACGAAAACTTGACGCCACGATCTCCTCTGAGCACTCTCAGGGAACCTGACGTTCCTCTAGTTTGGTCAGTTAGGATTTCCTTTACTTGGGACTGATAAGTAACCTTTTTGACTACGACTTCGAGGTTATGAAACTGATGGACTACCTTTCTTTTCTGGGGCTACGACCCTTTCTAACTCCCGCTCTCCTTTTCCTTCGCTGTCTCCTACTCTACCAACCTACTGTAGTGACTGAGTTACCTACTCTCAAACTCGTTTGAGTCCCTTTATCACTTCCTGTCCCTTCGGACCGTACGACGTCAAGTGCCCCAACGTTTCTCATCCTGTACTGAATCGTTTACTTGTCGTTGTTGTTTAGACCGCCGTCACGTGTTTTCCGTGTTTTCCTCTAGACTCAGTCTCTTTCCTATCGGTCCTTCGTTGCAGACGTTGATTCCGTATTTTATTACTCACGGACTGGATCTGACCATCGTCACCTAACTTTTGTCTATCCTCCGAAAAGGTTACTTCTTGTCTTCGACCATTTTTCTGGCCGACTCCCTATTTCTGTTCCTGACTTTTCTAAATTTGCGAATGTCGTCCGTTGTCTCATTCCATCAATTTCTCCAAAACTTTGACCTGACTGTACCCAAAGTTGGGACTGAAGGAGTATATTCGACACTCAGGAACCTGTTGTTTGGACTGTAGAGGTTTGGAGTATAGACATTTGACTTCTATTAAGATTACAGTGTCTAACGAGACACAAATCGTGGATCATTGGTTGTTGACCTTTTTACCTTATACATAAATTAAAGTACCGGGGAGACGAACGTATGGGAAACGGGGAAGAGAACCGCTTAAGAATTAGGAGAAAGTTCTCGCTTGGATTGTAGTCAAAGAACTCTTCGGAAGGTGATTCGTTTGATGTTAGATTAATGAATAATAAATAGAAATAACAATATGCCATATTGTTGTGTGACGTCAATACACATAGAATAGACTGAGAACGGGGAGGGTTTTGACTTGACACTCAAGGACGTGTCGTCTTTAACTCAGTATATATGGAAACATAGTCCCTCCCATCGTGTTAATCGTGTATCATCCAAGACCTTAAAAACAATTTGTGACCTTTTATATATTTATTTTATGTATTTAGGGTTCCAATGTGATCGATGACTTCTTTGAAGAGGTGGATTTGAGAAAGGATTTAACCATGTTAGTGTGAAATTTAAGTCACTTAAAATAGTAAAATCTTTTTATAAAAAGGGAGAGTATGTATGTGTTACTATAGTTTGGTGCGTAGGTTGAACTTCCATTGTAAAAGTTTCTTATCTTTAGAGTTTGGTACTATGTCAGATGATCTTTATTCGAAGAAATCCCGTTACTGATGATGGACTGACGACGACATAAAAGACGTAGATTAAGTGTCGGACGTTTTTACCGTCCACACAGGTTTCTTTTTGTGAATCGTTTGTCATATCACTCATACTATTCTTACATTACGTGTTAATTGGTAGGGAAAATGTTTGGTTCTTTCCGATTGGATGATGGACTTCGACAAAAAAACGACTGTTTTAGGGGTTGATAGGTGTCTAATGAATTTTATAGTTTATGGATGATGATCATTTAAACATTTGTAGATTTTTAGACGACCGACCAGAGGGAAATTTAAGTTTTCACCCGAGACCCATGTCGGGTCCCAAGAGTTCAAAGGGATCAGGTAAATAAGAAGGTGACAGGGTCTAGTTGAGAGAGCAGAGTTGAAAAGTGTAGAGGAGGGAATGAGAGAGAATCGATTTCTGAACCGAAAAATTGATAAAGGAAGATAGACCAATGATTCCTAGTGATCAAAGCTTGTCCCCAAAATTACTTGTCCGGGTGGGGATAGGACCCCCTATATCAGACATTGAGTGGGGTTGGAGGTTTACAACTTTACAGGACTTCAGGAACTTGGGACGGAAACCTCTAGAGAATCCCAAAATTTGTAGTAAATGTGTAATCGTTAAGGGTGTAAGTGTAGAAGTTGGATCTGAAGAGAAGACTTGAGACCAAGGTGTATGTGATGACATATGACTGTAAAGGAAACCTTTAAGTCGTTCACGGTTTGTCTTCTACTAAAGTCTAGAGGGAGAGAGGAGAAGGATCATGAGACACTAGGAGGGGTTTGGTGATTCGCCATTGAGGTAAGAAATCAGCGAGTCCGGAATTTAGACCCTCAGTTGGTACTCGGGAGAAGTGTCGACTGGTCGAGATCGAATCTGTGGTCAGATCTTGGACCGATACAGAGTGGTGGAGGTGATAATGGTGTGACTAGGTTCAGTGACACCGGAAATTGAGTCTATTTACAGTGTCAGATGGTTGTCTCCAGAGTTGTAAAGACGTCTCTCTATTGTATTAGTCTTTTTTTTTTTTTTTTAAATTTTGTGTTCAGTCTACTCAAGTGAGGAAATAAGTTTTGAACACAACAAATCAGGGAGTCAGCATAGACTGAGAAAGTGTTGGGGTACCTGACATCGGGAGGTCCGAGGAGACAGGAACCTTAAGAGGTCCGTTGTCATGACCTGACCCATCTGTAAGGGAACAGGTCCCCTAGAAGGACTTGGTCTATAGGTGTGACGTCCACCTAAAAAAATGGTGACTCAGTGGACGCTTCGGTGAGTTTTAGAGTAAGTTTCATTTTTCATTTTCACAAATTTTTTTTTTTTTCTAGAATGGTCCGGGAATATACTGGACCCCGAAGGGACCATCGAGTCATCCATTTCTTAGACGGACGTCAAGTCCTCTGGACCCAAGATAAAGACCTAGTCCTTCTAGGGGACCTCTTCCCTTACCGTTGGGTGAGGTCATAAGAACGGACCTCTTAGGGTACCTGTCTCCTCGGACCACCCGATGTCAAGTACCCCAACGTTTCTTAGCCTGTGGTCTGACTCGTTGATTGTAATTGATGGATGAGACTGGACGAATAGATGTAGAGAGAGGTTGAACGAAGGGGCCACCTCGGTTTGATCGACTATACGAGGACGGAGTCCCTGAGACCGACAAGAGGACCAGAAAAGGTGATGTAGATGTACCGTGGGAAGGAATAGTAATGATCCAAAGACGAGTTTACAGTAGAAGAGAATCCGGTGGTGACATTGAAGGATGTGTACTGTGGTCGTACAGGGTAAGGGGAAGTAATAAAAAAGAGGTGTCGTGAAAAGTGGTGAGGTGAAGTGTATATTAATTGAAAATTTAATTACAGAGGGGTGGGGTTTGGAGTTTCACTTGAAGTACTGCCGTCGCTAAAAATAGTAGAAGAAGTGACAAATAACAAAATAAAACACAAGTCACGGACCGTGTATTGACCGTGAAGCATAGACAATTTAATTATTTCACTCAGATGTGAACTTCGAACATGTAATAAGATTTGAGAGAATAGGTATATCATAGTAAGACAAGCAAAAAGGGGTTAAAATTAGTCGTATGGTACCACCTAGTTTCTTGTACCAGTTTAGGTTATATTTTAGGATTTTAAAGGGAGTTGACGACGGGAATCGGGTTGTACAAATGAAAGTTTAAGTTTTAAGTTAGTTGTTGAGGGAAATACCTTTAGTGTTTTATTAAGCCAAGTCTGGGTTCATGTGTGTCAGGGGTTTTGAGGCTTTAAATAGTTCATTTAAGATCTTCCGAAATCTTGGTCACGGCAAACTGTCGGAGACCCAAGACTAAGAACGATTTTTGTACAACACGGAGGTGTGGGAAGTCTTTTTAGATCTTGGTTAGGTCAAAGGGATTCGAGGAGTTGAAGTCTACACTGAACTTTTACTAGGTTTCATATTAATTTCATATACTTTCACGAAACGGTTGCCCTTTAACTAAAAAAAACCGTGATTTATGATAATTTTACTCTGAATTATTTACGAAACTCCTCTATTTGACCCCTTTTGAGGTGGCTAAAGCCTATCTTAGCTTGACGGATACTTTATAGATGCTAGATTTATTGATGAGGTGCTTTTTACGTCCAGGACTTGATTTGAGATCTCGGACACTACTCTGGGTCCGAAGGATGGAATCTTTCCTTGCCTGCATAAGGGAGGTCTCTAGTGTGTCCGATGTGGGAGGGTCGGCCGTGATCCCGAGGCCCCCGCCGCGGACCCGTTGCGGTGGAAGGAGCCTCCTTGGTGGAAGTGGGCGGTGGTGGCGGGCCCCCTCGCGAGGAGAGTTACGTGTGCGGGGAGGAAAAATGGTGTGGATGGACCGTGAAGGGGTTGGGAGAAGGACGTCCGTAAAGGAGTGTGACCCCACTGTCTGTGTGTGTATGGGATGATCTTCGCGGCCGAAGAGGAGGCCGAAGGACGTGTCCACTTCTGCGGCCCGCCTCCTCTCTCGGGTTGTGTGATAGGGCGGCTCTACGTGGTCGGCCCTCAGGGCTACCGGGCGCGTCGGCGTCTTCCGTGGACGCGCCTCCAGCCTCATCTCGGGTCGATGTGAAGGCGGGAGGCCATAGGTCGTTTCTGCCGGGGGTCACGGCGCCTCGGGACTTTCGGGTGGCGTTCAGGTCAGTGGGAGCCGCGGGCCTCTACTGCAGTGCTCTGGGGTGCACCGGGCGTGAGGCGGGGGGCTCAAGCCGGGTTGGGACGTGGCTCCAACCTCGGTCTGAACTCGTACGCGCCTGGCTCGCCAGTTTGGGGACCGTTCAAGTGTCTACGAGAGGGCCGAACAGACACGAAAACCGTCAGTAACCATAAATTCTTCCAATATTGTCAAGACACTCTCGTCTCTGAAAATGTTTATGCCTCTGTGACGGAGGGACCTCGAACTAGCGCCGAAGACAGAGGACCGAAGGGTGTCATTTTAATTATTTTGCAACTAGAAGTTTCACAAAAGTATCGACAAAAGAGTAGAAGTGAAACAGTCTCGGTGTCGTACTTAATTGTCAATAAATTGTTATTTTATGGACTTATGACTTCGGGAGGTAGGTAGGTTAACATATATGGAAACAGAAGGACAACCAATTTTATTGTTCGTTAATCATTTGAATGAGAATTTTCGACAACCGTAACCTAGATATATCTGCGGAATGGTCTGTAAGTTTCAATCAGAAAATTAATGTGTAAGGTAGTTTTATAATAAGATACGTATGACTCATTTATGATGAAATAGCAAGGATTATTAACCCTTCTAATNAAACAGAAGGACAACCAATTTTATTGTTCGTTAATCATTTGAATGAGAATTTTCGACAACCGTAACCTAGATATATCTGCGGAATGGTCTGTAAATTTCAATCAGAAAATTAATGTGTAAGGTAGTTTTATAATAAGATACGTATGACTCATTTATGATGAAATAGCAAGGATTATTAACCCTTCTAATCCTTTTAGGATCATAATTGGTGTCCTATGAAAATTTAATTTTCTTCTTAGAAGAATCCCCGACAACAGATATCAAATTACTAAATAATCACCACTTAGTGTGGAATAACCACCCAGTAGTTTAGTTGAAACACCCAGGACTGATCGTAAAAAAATTCACTTTTTTTAATCTTTTATAGTCGTACGAAGTGTGTGCATACGTCCAGTTCTTCGCTGTCAATCTTGATCCATACCTTGTTGACTGACCAAGTTTTAACCCTTTCCTCACACTGTTCGAACATATGACAGTGGGTCGAATAATTTGAAGACACGTCTCATGTAGTACACTTCACGACCCAACTTACTTAGTGATTGACCTTAGTTCAAACGGACCTCTTATAGTTGTTGGAGTCCATACGTCTATTACGGAGAGGTTACCGTCTTTCACTTCTCCTTGATTTCCCGAAGAACTACTTCCACCTTTTCCTCTCACTTTTTCGACCGAATTTTGAGTTGTAAGCTTTTTGATTCTAGTACCGTGGACCAGGTCAGTGAAATGCCGTTTATCTTCTCCCTTTTCTCCGTCGTAACTGTCTAAGACAAAAGAACCCGAGGGTTTAGTGACGTCTACCACTGACGTTGGTACTTTAATTTTCTGCAAACGAGGAACCTTCCTTTTGACTTTTTTTGATCTCTCGTATAAATTTTCGACTCTGTAGCGTTTCCAGGTGTATCAGTTTCGATACCAAAAAAAGTCATCAGGACATACCTACACTCTGGACCTGGTATTTTTTCCGACTCGTCGGTTCTTATCTACGAAAGTTTAGTACCACGACCTCTTCTGAGAACTCTCAGGGAAGCTGTAGTTCCTCTAGTTTGGTCAGTTAGGATTTCCTTTAGTTGGGACTTATAAATAACCTTCCTGAATACGACTTCGAGGTTACGACACCGGTGGACTTCACTTCTTGGTTGAGTGACTTTTTCTGAGACTACGACCCTTTCTGACTTCCGTTTTCCTCTTCCCCTGCCGTCTCCTACTCTACGAATCTATCAAAGTGGTTGAGCTACCCGTACTACTCAGGTAAACCATCTGAGTACTTAAACTCGTTTGAGTCCCTCTATCCTTTCCTGTCCCCTCGGACCTCACGACGTCAAGTACCTCAGCGTCTCAGTCTGTCTTGTAGCTGATTTGTCGTTGTGTACAATTCCATGTATAACAAAGGACTTTAAAAATAAAATTATACATACACCATATGTGACCTATCCCGAAGGGACCACCGAATCTCCAATTTCGTAGACGGACCTTACGCCCTCTGGGTCCAAGCTGGGGACCCAGCCCTTCTAGGGGACCTCTTCCTTTACCGTTGGGTGACGTCATGAGAACGGACCTCTTAGGGTGCCTCCCTCCTCGGACCATCCGATATCAGGTACCCCAGCGTTTCTCAACCTGTGCTGACTCGTTGAAGTGTGACAGTGTGTGGTACGTGACCTATCCTTACACTTTATGTAAAGAACTATACCCATCGTCAGTTTTTTTAAACTTTCAGTGTCAGGTCAGGTGAGTTGTATTAGTTACACCTTTAGGAGAGATACGTAGGAGTTGTCTGTTGGTAACCGGAGATATTTTTTCAAGAACCCTATTTCAACGGGAAGGAAGGGTTACCATCGGTTTTGAATTACCTTAAATGAGACTTCACATAGGTTTTATAATTACTTACCTATCTCCCTACCTATATACCTATTTATAAACTATTACGTCCATACGACGACGACGACGACGACGACGACGACGATTCAATGAAGGTAGCACAGGCTGACACGTTGGGGTATCTGCCTCCGGGTGGTCCGAGGGGGTAGGGGTCCTAAGAGGTCCGTTCTTGTGACCTCACCCAACGGTAAAGGAAGAGGTTACGTACTTTCACTTTTCACTTTCCCTTCAGCGAGTCATCACAGGCTGAGAATCGCTGGGGTACCTGATGTCGGATGGTCCAAGGAGGTAGGTGCCATAAAAGGTCCGTTCTCATGATATCATTTTACAATTACCATCTTAGATACATCATCTTACCATCTTAGATCATAAACCCACAAGTGACATTTGAGGAAAGTCGAAACGACAATACGAACTTTAAAAAGGACCATTTTACAACTCCCCCTCCCCTCTTTGACACAAACCTCTTGGGATTATCCACCTCTCAATAATTTGACTTGATTTTAGGTCGAAGAATATGCAAATCCTTAACTAGGACTAATGAAGGAAGGAGGGAAACACCGAGGAGATGAGGTGAATGTCGGATGTCGTGTGTATCGATTGAAAACAGGATTGTCGTAAAGTCGATACATTTCCATCGAGAGTATGGAGTATTGGGTGAGTCATATTATGACAGTCAAGAAAGTCGGTGAGAAGTGTACTGTATAGAGGGAAGATCTATTGAGGTCAACAACCTGAGAAAGGGTAGAGTACTAATACGAGGGACTCGTTTTTAAACCTGTATTCTTATAATATAAACAAGAAACAGTAAAGGTAACAATTGTAATACAGAAGGGAGAACCAGTCACCGGGACGTAGAAAAATTAAAAAAAAAGTTACTTGTATTGAAAATTCCTCGGGAAAGACCAACCGGAATGGTAAAGAGGATTCGAAGTCACGTAAGACTCACTGGGAGTCCGTTTGAACACACTTAAATGAATAGTTGGAGGTAAGTGGTTTCCCCTCATGTGTTCAGGAGAATTTTAAGACCCAAGTTTCCTCTCTGAGTGTCTTCAGACAGTTGTCATATTAAATAAAAGAAGAGTGATATGATCAAACGTCAACATTTCTGAAAATAAAAACGTACGTAATGTTGAACATCCTGAGTTTCAACACCCTAGTGTTGAAATAAACGAGATTTAAATGAATTTAGACGGAAGGACTTGAGATTCCACAGAGATGATTGGGGTACTTGAGATTGTACGGTAATGTTGGACTAGAGTTCAAGGGTAGATGAGAGAAAGGAGAGGTCGGATGTTCAAAATATTCAACAACAACAAGTCAGTTATTTAGCACAGGTCGAGAAACACTGGGGTCCCTGACGGTGTGTGGTCCGAAGGGCCAGGAAGTGATAGAGGGCCTCAATCGAGTTTGAGTACAGGTAACTCAACTACTACTGTAGATTGGTAGAGTAGGAGACAGTTCAATCAATTGGGTTTAAACTAAGAAGATGAAGTCAAGATTGCGGAGACTAACGTACGGTTGGTTAATTGGACAGAAGGTTAAGGGGAGTGATGACCAAAGAAGGAAGACGGATATTGATACGAAGTCGGTAAGAGGGTAGGATGACTTTAGGAAGGAAGTTGGTAGTAGTGAAGAATGGATGTGATAACCCGATCAGACGATTGACCAGAGGTACGACGGTCCGAACGAGGCAAACGGGGTCCTCGGTTGATAGAAGCTAAACCTAAAGTTGGTCTCACCTAAGAGACTTTACTTAAGAATGGTATATTAAGTCTACGGAGTGAGCAAGGAGGACTTGTCTAAAGATCAAAGAGTCGTACTAGTTGTTCCGGGAGATACTGACCGAAAAGGGAAAAAAGATCGGAATAAAGGATTACAAGGGACGGTTCGTGAAATTTAATGTTACCATAGTTTCAGAACGTCGAGAAACATGAGTCCAATTGTACAAACGCAAGGGTGACACGGACGACGGATTTTACGACAGGGGTTGTCTGGGTAACAACATAGGGAAAAGGGGTGAAGTTTATATGGTGCGTAACGTATTCTGTCAAGTCCACTATCTTTCAAAAGAGACTAGGTCAATTAGATCCAATCTACGCGAAGTTGTAAAGGAGTTAGTAAAAAAAGTTTAGGGATTACAGTTGTGTTACGGACAGTAAGTCATTTACACCTTTATTTTATTCGTCTTGTACTCGAACGAAGATACTAAGGGTAGTGAAAGGGGAATCCTTGATTCAAGAAAGAGTACCGGATCTCAAATCCATCTTTCACTAAAGGAAATTATGAAACAGTTAAAGGTTTACTAGTTGTTCCTTTCGACTTTCACTAACTCTATGAGACAACAATCACCTCACCCTCAGGGTGTCACCGGACACTTAGTCCCAGAGGTAGTGACGAGGGAGGACAGAACCACGGTCAACACATCAGACGAACGTCTTCCACGAAAACGAAGAAGGCATACCAGAGGTCGAGACGTCACATAAGGGTCTTGTGTTAGTGTACAGACAAGAGGGTTGGAAATTAGAAATGAGTTCGTTATGGGGAGTCGACCACGATGTTACCTTTGAGGATCTTTCGTCCCTACTTATACTTAGACGTAGATACTTGTTTACGTTTACTCAGGGTGTCCACCCGAGACCTGGTGACTAAACTGTAGTACTACATGAGATTGGAAGAAATCTCATGTGTGACACTACGATACGTATACGATCAAATTCGAAGTAACTTTACCGTTGGGTGAGGTCACAAGAACGGACCTCTTAGGGTCCCTGCCCCCTCGGACCACCCGACGGCAGATACCCCAGTGTGTCTCACCTTGTGCTGACTTCACTGAATCTTCGTCGTCGTCGTAACAACGGGTTTGACTCTTACGGTATGAGGTCTTCACAGTTCCATGGTTGTGCAGTCTTTCTGGTGTGAGGTCTTCGTCGACAACGGTTCTTGTAGACAGTAGGGAGGTGAGAGGACTAGTATGGTGTACCGGACGATTAATCGTATCACGACAGTCTTTGTCCAAAAATAAAAACCGAGGAGTTTTCATCCTATTTACAATCTTTACTCTAGAGTAAATACGTTAATCGTTATAAATTCTATACACCTAACTGATTTTGTAAAATCTCTAAGAACGGTGGGAACTTCCTTGTTTCACACCCTTAGGTACTTCGGACGTCGAACTAGGGACGTCGAACTAAAACAGAAGATATCTCTAATGTCTTAAGTCGGTGTCCTTTCTACAATTTCGACGGAGTTCTATTCTAAAAAGTCTTGTTTCATGGCTCTCGTGGCATTTCCCGTCTCTCAACTCTAGAATGTATCGAATATGTCGTCCAACGTAATTACTCACAGACACCCACGTGACCTTAGACTAGATTTTAACTGAAAGTAATATTAGGGTATAGGTCTAATACCCTTTACTAATTAGGAGTGGTCGGAGTTAAAGAAATCATCGATACAAATAAATACCTTTTTTTTTTGGATTGTCAATATGTACTAGTTTAATTAGAACCAGTCATTCCTTCTCACCGTCTATAGGTGAGACAGGGACTTTTACAAAGAAATAAATTTTTTTCAACAAATAAATATACCAGAATCAAAACCGTACACCCTAGATCAAGGGACTGATCCCTAAGTTTGGTCCGGGGGAAGTGACCCTCACATCACAGAATCGGTGGTCTGGTGGTACCTTCGGGGATTTTACAAAGAATTTGAGATTTTTTTTTTTTTTTTCATCACCAAAGTTTTTAAACCTAAAGACCGAAGAAGACCTTAGACTTTTGTGACCTGGACGTAAGAGTGTACCGTGGGCTCACGATCTCAGTTCTATATCAACGGGGGAAAGTCCGACCCTCACTGGAGCGGTCACAGGTGACAGGGGTACGATAGTGAGATGGAGTCAACTTGTATTTATAAATACAACTTGTTTTCTGGTTTTGTTGGTCCGGTCTTACGTAATCTAACTTATTAAATTGTGTGTAACACTAGTATAAATACCAAGATTCAAAAACAACAACAAGTGAACGATTCGACACAGGTTGAGAAACACTGGGGTACATGACGTTGTGTGGTCCGAAGGGACAGAAAGTGACAAAGGGTCTCAAACGAGTTTAAGTACAGGTAACTCAATCACTACGATAGATTGGTAGAGTAGGAGACGAAGCACGAAGAGGAACGAAGTCCCAGAAAAAGTTACTCAACCGAGATATGTAGTCCACCGGTTACACAACCTCGAAGTCGAAGTCGTAGATTCAAAAATGGAAATCTTTTAAGATTCCTGTGTACGAACCTTCAACCCTTTCATAGTGATATATTATAAACGAGGATACTTTACTCTCTTGTAAACCTCCTAAGTTTATAATGACACTCTGAAAGTCTCGAGGTGTTAGTATCCGTCAGGTAAACACAGGTAAGTCGACCGTAAGATTTTACTTAGGTCCTTGACCCGTCTCTCTGAGGAAATTGAAGTCACTATCGAAAAGGAAGTGACACTGTTTAAAAGTAAGTCAGTAAATTTGTAAAGAACTCAAGTGTATTAATCCACGAACCATTTCACTTTTATTGAGAATTCGTTGTCATTTCCTTGGGGAGTTTAAAGTTATGTACTTATATAATAAAATGAACTTTTAACGTTCAACCTAGTCAAAAGGATACTAATGGTACAGTTGATAAATCATGGTCTACATTAAGGTTGTAACGATGTCTATTTTACACCCAAAGACAACTTTGATAATATTCTGATACTAAGATCAATCATGATAGATGAGTGGATGTGTCTAAGACATCCTCACTTATTTTTGTTGTACGGTTTATAATAAACCTTTGTATATATGTAAGTATTGATCATACGTAAACACAAAATTAAAAACCAGAGGAGTTAATTGTAATAAGAATTTTTTAGAAACTTAATCTAATACACTACCAAGGATATCCTTATAAAGAGATACTTGTCGAGAAAAATTTTTGACCCCGTTCAGTCAGTCCGTCAAAAAGTTAAACAGAAAAGTTTTTGTCTTTTTATCAGACCCTTCACATTTTAAATTCCCCTTCAGAATTTTTTTGTGTTAGTCCGATTTGTCGGACTAAAGACTTTGTCTTTTTCTTTAGGAACGTTATTGTGTAACGACAGTGGTCCACCGTGTTAGTTGGACTATGTTTCGAGTCTCGAGGGGATGGTCGTTCCGGTCAGTTGTCGTGGGAGTCACTACATTATCGGACAAAGGGTTATCCCTTGAAGACCAATAACGTTCTCCAAAACACTTTAGGAATTTTTCAACAGTGTTGTTTTAATAAAATTAATTTTTTTTGTGAAAGATTTGAAACAGTCATAACTGTTTTAAGGAAGTTTAGGTAAGGGAAAGAAGAACCTAGTATTCGATCCCGTCATATCGTGTCGACTCCTGCACGTCCGTACGGGTCAACACAGGCTAAGAAAAACTGGGGTGTCTTGACATCGGGAGATCCGGGGAGACAGGTACCTTAAAAGGTCCGTTCTTATGGCCTCACCCAACAGTAAAGCATGAGGTTCCCTAGTTTTGACGTAGAGAACGTAGAGGACGTAACCGTCTACCCAAGAAATGGTGACACGGTGGACCCTTGGAGATATCGACTCCTGAACGTGAAAATTTAGGGTACAGACTGTAGACGATGGACATACGACGACGACGACGATTCGACGAAGTCAGCACAGGCTGAGACACGCTGGGGTATCGGGATCTGTTTTAATAAATTATTACCGATGTTTTAAGGTGTCTCGATCACGTTTTACTTTTACTCCCGGGAAGTAATTCTTTTCCCTAAAGTTATATCGCTGTCGTCCGGGACGTACCATGTTGTCCAGTGTGCGGGTTCTTAAACTGAGAATACATTGAAGAGGTACAGAGGTGAAAAGGTAAAAGGAGTACCAACTTACTCTTATTACCATCGTGGACGAAGTATCTGAACAATACTTCTAGTCCATCCTATTACGTGTATTTTGTAAGTAGTGTCACGAATCATGTATCACTCGAGCGTTATTTGTCCTCGACCACGGAAATACAGGCAGTCTGCGACACGGAGGGGAGGAGACGTGGTTGGGAAAAATGTTACACGACGGTCTTATTAGAAGAAATCGTGTCAAGATTACACAGTGACGGGACAAAAAAAATACTTTTGGTTCAGGAGTGACGGATGTCTTATTTTAGATTTAGAGGACCTGATTGGAATAGGTCAAAAGTCGAAGCAGTGGGTAGTGAACAGACCAAGGGACCAGAGAGAGACTGGAGACAGGGTGTAAGACACAGAAAGGACTGGGACAAGGAAGACGACCTTTACGGGAGAGGGGGGCTGATATTCCTTTTGTGTCCTTAACGTCAGTGTTAAGAAGAAGACAGAATCTTGACGAATGATACATCAGACCCTTTGTCTTATAATGTGGCTCTAAGTCGTTCTTACGTTCTGTTCCACTTTTCTTATCAATTCCCCCCCCTTTTACAGAATTTTCAAATCTTAATATTCAGTATTGACGTCACCGTGAAAAATTTCGTAAAACAAAGTATCGAATAATTACTAATGATATAATACGTATCTGAGATACAATATTCATAGTTTTACTACCTAAGAAAAAGTTTTTAAATTAAGTATAGGAATGCAATAATTTACGATTTGAATTTTAGTCCCTTTTGTATATGAAAATTAAGTATACAAAATCTTGTCAAAATTCAAATGGGGTTTAACTTGTCTTTCAGGTCCTTCAAGGGTATATGGGACAGAGGTGTGTATGTGCTGAAGAAGGTGATACTATAGGACGTTGTCACATAAACAATGGTAACTACTTGGGTCGAAATGTGTAGAAAAAGTGGGTTTCAGGTCCAAATGTAATGCCGAGTGAGAACTATATCAGTCTCCCCGATTTGGACTCAAACAGGTTTACATATTACTGTCCATAAACGGTAATATAAAAGTACGTCTCAACAAAGTGACAGGACTTTTAGGAGAAGTGAGACAGACAAGTAGGGAGGGAGGAGGTTTGGACACCTCGGTGCCTAGTGAAATACAGAGGTATCAAAATTCAAAAACTTTTACAACATACCAACTGTATTATTTTATTCTCCGGAAAATCTAACCGAAGAAAGTCAATCGTTGTAGATAAATTTAAAAGAAGTACAGAAACGTCCAACGTCACAAAAAATTTATTTTAAAGTTTACTTTCAGTGTAAATTAATGTGACTCAATTTATAAATCTCCTCAAGAGAAAAAATGAAATTTTCCATGATAAAAAAAAATTCTACGTGTAAATAGCTGTTGAGAACTCTGAAGAGCTTGTCAGGTCACCAATTCTAAGGTGGAAGGTCACGTCTCACACGTCCAAGGGACCCGTCTCTCGACTCTAGGGTGTACGGAGAGTCGGCCTTTTCGTTTTGTCTTTTGTTCGTTATGAAATTGTTTAAGTCATTTCTGAATTTTTTTTTAACAACTACCAGGTGTAGTTGTTGAGAACACAACCCCGGAAAGACACCCTATTAAACAGGTGTATGTAATTTATAACCTTAACAGTAGGGTCTCTACGACATAAGGATTTCCGAGAGAGTTAAAATCCCTGTTCACCCTATCAAATTTTGTAACTAAAAAAAAAAAAGCGAAATTCATAAGTCAAACGGATCTTTATTTCAACACCTTATTGACGACTTAAAAAAATTTCGGGTAAAATATTGGTAATGGGAAAGTGTAAGTGGAGGGTCTAGACTACCGTGTCAGTCAGGTATAGAAAGAGGAAATAGAAAGAAGAATTCACCACAGTGATGGTGTGTACGGCACCAAATAAAAAGTACAAAAAGATTTGTGATGGTGACTTTACGAGCCTTCGGTAGGAACACAAGATACTCGGTGAATAACGGAACCCGAAATGTCCTAACAGTACTAAATCCCCTTACTCTCTCTTTCCCTTCCATGTCCATAAAGTCCTTTCCTTATTTCTTACTAGCTTTCGTCCCTACTTTGTACAAGTACGGACTCACGACACTCACATAAAATAAGACGTTTACATTCTCCGGGATACTGTCCTCAATCTGTTAAGTAGTATATGTAACCAATCAATCGACCAATTACAAATGTCTCGTATGATACACGACCCGTGTTAAGACATTGTAAAAAGATTAGGACATTGATCTTAGAATCACGAATATGTTAAACCCTTCAGGAGAAACCTTTTATATGTATAAGTGTTTCTTTAATGTTTATTGTTTTAATTCACTGGGATCTTTCCCGGGCACATTTACTTCTCTGGACTTTTAAATCGGAGTGTCATTTGAGTGGAAGCAAAGATTACTGACTCTTTGGCTTCACTTCTTCGTTCGAGGTCCGTCGGGTCAAGAAGTGGAGAGTGTCCAGAGGTCCTGACGAAGAACAAGGTACTAAGGTCAAAGAGGGATCTTTTTGTCAAGTAGAGCCGATACAACGGTAATCTCGTTTCCCGTTTTAATTTGTTCTTCGAAAGTACAAGACTAACGGTGTGTGTGTAAAGGTGGGTGGTAAATACGTGCGACTAAAATAACTGACGGAACAAGATCCGTCCAAAAGATTGTAAGAAAGGTGACTTGGTATTGTTGGTATTATACTTTAAAGACATAGGGACTTTCTGTGTATGTTTAATTCGTAGTAGAAGAGGGGGTGGAGGTATGAAAGGGTCGTCAGATATTTCACTAATCACAAGAGTGTCTTGTCACACGAGTGAGTGAATTATCCGAAATACACGTACCACCATGGTCCATGAGAACTACGATTCTACATAGTCTTCATTAAAGAAGGGAGTTCCCTGAGTGTAAGGTCAAACCATCTCTTGACTATTCATTTGTGTACTATTGTTGTCAAGGAGTGTCCGACATTATCTTGATACATGTTGACAATACCCTTGGATCGAAACACTTGTGTATTATTGCATATTTTATTTAGAATCTCCTCTCGATGTTAAGTACCTGTTCCATTCTTTCCCGAAATTCGTTCCCCGAGATAGTTTCTCAGGTACCAAGTTTAATTCCCGAAACTTCTTAACCCTTTTCTTTTACTCATACAGAAATAAAAGTGATTGGAGGTCAAACTTTAAATTGTAAAAAAAAAGGTAATATTTATATCCAGTGTTTGGTCATCATAATCGTTATGAACATTGAAAAATGGTCATCTTTGTATCTATATAAGTATAACGTCAGCTGAGTCTAAGAAGCTTATAATTAAACGTGTGTAACGATGAAACTTTAATGAAATCCTTAATCTGAGTGACATTCTTAAACACTAAATACCGTATGACGACGACGACGATTCAGTGAAGTCAACATAGGTTGAGACACACTGGGGTCTCTGTCGTCGGGTGGTCCGAGGGGGCAGGGACCCTAAGAGGTCCGTTCTTGTGACCTCACCCAACGGTAAAGGAAGAGGTTACGTCCTTTCACCTTTCACTTTCACTTCAGCGAGTCAGCACAAGCTGAGAATCGCTGGGGTACCTGACGTCGGAGGGTCCGAGGAGGTAGGTACCCTAAAAGGTCCGTTCTCATGACCTCACCCCACGGTAACGGAAGAGGTAATACCGCATGATATATTGTGTTTAAACAAAAGGATTATAAGACTATTAACGTATCCGTAGACGGACGTTACGCCCTCTGGGCGCAAGTTAGGGACCCAGTCCTTCTAGGGGGCCTCTTCTTTTACCGTGGGGTGAGGTCATAAGAATGGACCTCTTATGGTACCTCCCTCCTCGGACCATCCGATGTCAGGTGCCCCAACGTTTCTCAGCCTGTACTGACTCGATGAAGTGAAAGAAAAGAAAGAAAGAAATATGTTAATCGAGAAGTATCATTGTACATACAGATACATTATTATACATGTAAATACGCAAATTTATATAATAGGACTCTTTTCAAGTATCCGAAGTGGTCTAACAGGTTCCCTAAGTGACACTTTCTTATTTATTCATTCGACTTCTTGACAAGGTTCGTTTCCCTTGTCTTCTGTGTCACATTTCTACTCCTGAACAAGTTCTTAAGTTAGGGGGCACGACAGAGAAGGAAGAGAACTGAGACGCAACGAGGGTCAGAGGAAAGACGGTGTGGGGATCAAACCTTGTGGACAGGTAAACCGGGAAGAGTCTAGGTAAAAGGTGTGATGGGTCATAACCCTTAAACACAAGGGTCACGACTGCAACACAGCGACGATGCGACCAACTCTCCCTAGTCCTCTCTGGTCGGACGAACCGGAACTGGAACGGAGAGGGACGTCACGGTTCCTGGAGACACCTCGGGAACCCTATGGACCCGATCTAGACCTTTGGGACCGGATTTTTTCGTTCACACCGAAAGTTGTGTGAGGTACCCCGTAAGGTGCGACGAGGTAGGAATAGAAGAAAGTACACAGGGACTCGAGACAGGTCGGGGTGTTTACGAAATGAGAAGTTTTTCCGGGACGGTGATAGTGGAGTCGCCATATGTTTGACAAGAAGACGAACCCTGAGATGGAGAGTGGTGAAGAACAAGGACCAATTACAGATAAAAAGACAATCCACAGTCAAATCTCCACACAAGGAGACCCTTCAGAAAGATGAGGCCGGGGGGAGACGGGGGGTCGTTACGGGATTTACAGAGGTGATACACGACGGAATTGTCAGACACAAATGTCGAAAAAGAAGAAATACACCGTGTTTATAAAACAATGTATCCGATGTTTTTGTTAAAGTGAAAACCAACCAAAACTTTAAACTTTTCTTTCTACTCGGTACCGTCCCCACCCCCACACACCCACCTCTCTCTCCATTCGTTTGTCCCGTCTCTTTCCTACAAGAATTGACCGACGACCGGGGAGACTCCTCCTCCTTCGTCTCCTGGAGCTAATAACTTTACTGGTTCTTTTGCAAGAGGGAACCGACCCACCAGGAAAGACAAGTCGGTCCTTCACTCACCCCACCACTCCCCACGACCGACTTCCCACGACTTACCTTGATCGACGTCCTGAACCAGGAGTGACTCCACCCGACCCACGTCCCCTTGTTACACCCCTCTTCCCGTCCCTTACTACTGGTGAATCACCAGTCCTGGACAACGATACCACTGTGTTACACTCTTGTTTGTCACGTGGGTGTAGGTGTTCAAATTCTCAGAGTTAAGTACGACCTTTTGTACGTCCTAATTTGCGAACCGTAGAAGCTCCATCTCGACACCCTCGTTGAAACCTGACCCCCAGTCCAGAGACTCAACCCAGACCCACAGAAGGGTCCATCGGGATTTCTTATACGGACGGTCACGTCCTCTGAATCCTCTATGTCCAAGCTAGGGACCCAGTCCTTCTAGGGGACCTCCTCCCGTACCGTTGGGTGAGGTCAAAAGAACGGACCCTTTAGGGTACCTGTCTCCTCGGACCGTCCAATACCAGGTATCTTGACCTTTCTCAGTCTGTACTAACTTCACTGAACCGTGCCGTCCCACGACGTCCTAGGACCACTCTTCTGGTACTTAGGATGGTACTCCGGAACCTCTCCCTGAACACCCCGTCCCTCCCCGACCCCTTCTCCTCTCTTTCCTTCTTCCCTTGTCAGATGACTTAGTCCGAATTTTAAGTCAGAAGTCTTCTTTCGACGTCGAGACGGTCCCGGCCGCGGAACCCCGTCACCTTCGAGTCCCGTTGAAGGAGGCCCACCCCGGCCACCCCCGGTCACCCCGGGCCCGAACGCGACGCCACTGTTCTGACTTCTTGATTGTCCTGACTGGTTTAAAGGTAGGAGCGTCCACTACAGTCTTCTTCACATCGTCGTGGTTGGACCCGTAGTCAAAGAAGTAGGACCTTTGCCCTCTCACGGTGGACTGGACGGAAGAGATTCGTCACTGTCGACCCGTTCACTCGCGTCGTCCACTCTACCACCCCCAGTCGAGGCACCACCCGTCTTCCATCCCCCGGGATGGGCGGGCTCCTACGCCCGTGACCCCCTAGTCCAGAATCCCCAGCGTATGCGACTTCCCGCGAGATCCCGTCCGACCCGCAACCACCCTAAACTACACCGGTAGTCGGACAAGAACCGGCAGAACCACAACCGAAACCGTTTTGAAATCGGAGTCCCAGACGCCCAAGAGTCCTAGTTTCGCTTATGCCAAGTTACGCAAGACTGCCGAAGACGAGGCCGCCCGACAGTGCCTAGTGTTGTGGACGTCCGACGAGATACTCTCGAACCAGTCCCTGGGAAGTATGGGGAACTTGCGGCACTTCCCGCCCATCTCAGGAGACCCAAATTTCAGGTGTCCCTCCGGGGACCGTTCGACACAGGCCTGGAGGAGGAGGTCCCACGCCCCGAAGTCTCACGACCCCACCCTCCCTCGCCCACCGCTCCCCTTCCCTTTCGCCGCGCTCGCGCCGCGCCCCGACGCCCCTCCACCCTTCCCCGCGACTCTCGCTACGCGAGGCCCCCAAGCCTCGCCCCACCACCGCCGCCCCCGCCCCCGTCGGGACCAACCTCAGTGTCTCACCCTCCGCCCCTCCCCCACGCCGCTCCCTCCGGGACCCTCGGGCTCGGCTCGGCCTCGCGGACGTCCGCTCAGAAGAAAAAAACTTAAATTTTGGTTTTACAAATAACCTCACAACATGTCTTTTGAAAGGTTAGTGTTTTGCGTATAATCTTTAGTGATCTCCTTTGTTTTGAGGTATTGCAACCGCACAGAGAATTTTTAGTGGCTGTCTAGAGACTTTACACAAATATCTGTCGGCCCACGGACTTCGACTCAGGCGTTCGGACAACACGACTACTAGGGAAACCCCAGCCTTAATTAACGAAGCTGACTCAGAATGGAAATAAAGTAGTGACTTACCATTATCGGAAACACGACCAGACACAAGGTGTTTTATGACTCGAGGAGACCAGTCGGGACTCGGAAATGAGTGACCCCGGATCCCGGCCTGTCCATCACTCACTCATTCGAAACCAGTCGATAAATAACCACTCTATTACTTACTTACTTGGGTTTTAACAGTAGGTCTAGATATAGTCTTCTTCCGAACCTTTGTCTCCATTTATCAAATTTGAAATAGGAGATTTGGTCGTAAAAAGTTTGACATGGAATACTAGATAATCACCAAACGTTCTAGTTAAACAATAACAACAGGTTAGTGATTCAGTACAGGTTGAGAAACACTGGGGTCCTTGACGTTGTGTGGTCCGAGAGCAGGAAGTGCTAGAGGGACTCAAACGAATTTGAGTACAGGCAACTCAACCAGTATGGTAGGTTGGTAAAGTAGGAGACAACAGGGGAAGAGGACGGAAGATAGAAAAAGTCGTAGTCCCAGATAAAGTTACTCAGTCGAGAAGAGTAGTCCCTCGGTTTCCTAACCTCGAAGTCGTAGTCAGGAAGGTCACTTATAAGTCCCAACTAAAGGAAATCCTAACTGACCAAACTAGAGGAACGACAAGTTCCCTGATAGTTCTCAGAAGAAGTCGTGATGTCAAACCTTAGTTATTAAACACACGCACACTTTAACTTAAAATATCTTGTCTTCTTAACTTATTTTATCCTTTATAGTCTCACGTAGTGTTCTTAATTCCCATTCAAGAGAGGTATTTTGAAGATGAAGTCAGTACGTATATATACGTGTAGCACTTAATCATACACACGGAACACGACACTCATAACGAAGGTTAACCAATGCATTTCTTCCAAGATTTCGAGGGCGAAATTGTTGTCCCCTCCGTAAAACTTCCCAAAGTTAGTACCTACACTATACTAGTCTAAACACCAAACCCTTTGAAGGAGTCTGGTACCGTACTTCCCCAAAAACTAGTCATAACCACTACTGACCTCGTAGACTTTTCGATGACGTCGTTGACTCTTTACTGTTCTTTCTATTACCATACCCTACTTTTCCTCCCCAACTCTTCCTCTTTGTCACTGACTAACCTCCCTTCCGTAACCAGTCACCCCCAACTCCAAATTCTAGACAATGATACCCGAACTAGACCTTACGGTACTAAATCTGTTACCCATGTAGTGTCTCTGTTACAGTTAAGTCATCCTCCCTTTAGTTTTATGATTGAAAACTCAACTTAACTACCTAGGTAAATCAGTCTTATTAATCGGGTGTAACTGTACTTAACGACTCCTACGATTTATATCATCGACTACCCGAGCTAACAGGTTATACATGTAATAACATATTTGATCGTTCGAGTCACCCCGAAGGGACCACCGAGTCTCCTTTCTTAGACGGACGTGACGTCCTCTGTACCCAAATCAGGGACCCAGTCCTCCTAGGGGACCTCTTCCTTTACCGTTGGGTGAGGTCATAAGAACGAACCCTTTTCAGGTACCTGTCTCTGGGGACCGTTTGATGTCAAGTACCAGAGTGATTTCCCAGTCTGTGTGAATCGTTGATTTGTTGTCGTTCGGTCCAGTCATCACAAACTTAGACCAACGATGAAAATAATACGAAAGTGTCACATACTTTAATATAAAAACTCACCCTTTTAGTTGGATGTGTCGGATAACGAATACTCATTATATCAAATGAGTGGATGGAATTTAGGAAAAGACCTTATTGTATTTATACTTCTTTTTTTAGGTCACGATATATTACTTATGTTAAATTATTCGTAACGTATACTCTTCTTTATGAAAAAGACAAAGAAGTATATTATTAATACAGAAGAGAACGTTTCAGAAATAAGGCGATCTATTTAATATATTATAAGGATTAAATAATGTTACTCGTCACGAATTGAACTCACCATACACCTAGTGGTATAAAATCAACGTCCTGTCCTGACAGAGGTTCGTCAAACTTACATTTAGTCCATAAGCACAACAGGACTAATCAATAAATCCGGTGTTAAGTCCTAATTCCTTGTCTCCTTATTACGACCTGATTCCGTGTCGGTTCTTTTCTGTGTTTTTATGTTACATAAGTAAAAATACGTAATCTAATGATTCGATTATTTTATTAATAATTTCCGAGTGTAATTTCGTCGTTGAAAATTTAAAACTGGGATTAGTAAATTACAAATAATCAAAATACACAACGTGAGGAGTTCGTACAAAGTCCAGGGTACCTCGGGACTCTGGACGAATAATTGACTTACTTCCTACATAAATAATTATTATTGTCACAACGGGTAGTTATCTGTTAACCGAATTCTTCTACACTATCTATACACACACACACATTACCTTATAATGAGTCGGTATTCTTCTTAAATTATAACGGTAAACCTTGTTGTACCTATCTGAATCTCTTGTAATGCCAATCACTTTACAGTCTGTCTCTTTCTATGAGACACTATAGTGAATATACACCTTAGATTTTTTATTATTATTATTTCTTAGACATTTGTTTTGTCTAAGTGTCTGTATCCTTTATTTAACTACCATAGTTTCCACCCCTCCTCCCTGTTCAATCCTCGTGCCCTAATTGTATATGTTAGATGATTTGTATATCGTGTCCCTTAATATGAGTTATAGAATATTATTAGATATTACCTTACATTAGACGTCTTTTTATACTTAGTGACATGACATGTGGACTTTGAATGTACTA
The DNA here is from genome assembly GCA_006410555.1 of Capra ibex. Classification (NCBI taxonomy): domain Eukaryota; kingdom Metazoa; phylum Chordata; class Mammalia; order Artiodactyla; family Bovidae; genus Capra; species Capra ibex. The sequence goes on along the minus strand of SJYO01026388.1, from coordinate 29,812,694 downwards.
TAACATTTAGTTGATATGAAGTTATTTCTATTTATTTTATATAAAGACTCGACAGTTTTTTTAAGGTAACAATTGAAGGTCAATCGGGATTTACGAAAAATATCGATTTTACTTAATGAACTTAACTTCGGTAATCGATTTTCCATGTTGACATTTCAATCCACTCACGTGATTTTTTTGTATTACTTTACATTTAATACAACAAGGAGTTTCAACTTTGAGGTCTTCCGATGTGTAAACAACTTGTTATGACATTAATGACCTTCGTAGTTATTTTGAGAAACTGTAATCAGAAATTTTGGTCAATTTCTTTGTATCTTCTTTTTGTTAAGTGTAATGAAATATTAATGTCGATTAAAGATAGTGGGGGAGATGACCTTTTTTTATGTATAAACCTAGTAAATGAAATAAATAATATAAACGGAAACCTATTGAGTACCAACATACAAAAATTTTTCAGGAACTTCTTATTCAAACATCGGTAATGTTCATGACTTTATTTGTACTGTATCCTAGTAACATTATTTGATTTAGAGGTATACCTCTTTCGAAAAGTTTTTCAAAATAACTTCATATCAACTAAATGTTACAACACAATTAAAGACTACATGTCGTTTTACTAAGTCATAATGTTTATATATAAGAAAAGTTAACAATAAATAGTGTCTTAATTATATCAATAGACACGATATGTCATCCTGAAAGAACAAATAGGTAGTATATATATTATCGAACGTGGACGATTAGGGTTTGAGGATTAGATAGGAAGGGAATGGGATGAAAGGGGAACTGTTTGTGTTCAGACAAGAGGTATAGAAACTCAGACAAAGACGAAAGTGTCTATCCAAGTAAACATAACATAAAATCTAAAGTGAATATTCACTACAGGACCATAAACAGAAAGAGAAAGACTGAATGAAAAGAATCATAGTATTAGGGATCCAGGTAGGTACTACGACGTTTACCGAAATAAAGTAAGAAAATTTACCGACTCATTATCAGATAACATAAACATATAGTATAGAAGAAATAGGTAAGTAGACAACTACCCGTAAGTCCAATAAAGGTACAGAACCGGTAACATTTATCACGACGACACTTGTATCCGTACGTACATATAAAAGACTGGATTCTTTCGTAAACTTACTAAATACAGTCTGTTACAAAAGAATACAAGACAAAATCCTCAAAATAAGACAGAACAGAATATAAATTCACAAACTCAGGAAAACTCAAATAAAAACACATACTACCTTCCCACACAAGATTGAAGTACCTAAATGTACACCGACAAGTTGAAAGGGTAGTGGTGAACGACTTCTCTAACAAAAAAGAGGTAACATATAAGAACGGAGGAAAGAACTTAACTAATTAACAGGTATCCACACACCCAAATAGAGACCTGAGACAAGACAAGGTAACTAGACATACAGACAAAAACACGGTGTATATCTCTTTAGAATTTTGACATATGTGTCCGAATTTGATACATCACTCCTAACAGATATTAATTGGATACTTGGTGAGAGAACTCCGTAAGAATTGAAACGAGTTAGTAATGACGATCATTATATGGTTATTTCCCCTTTAAAAATGATATATAGAGGATCCTGAGTTTTAACCAATTACCGTTAGTGCAAACATTATGATCGTAGTGGTCGGTGTTGTCTCCAAACTAACTTGCACCTGTTCTCTTTTTGATTTAAAACACTCATATTCTTTTGTAGATCTATGTTTCTATAGACAATTGTACCTATGTATAAATTGAGTTTCGTGTAACCAAAGTCTAACACGTTACCTTTACAGACAAGTGAGAATCACAATTTTAAAAAGAAATATTTTATTCATTCACAAAATTTCATTCCCAACAATCGAATATATAAAGTTTTTGATCGATCCAAAAGTAACTATTGATTAATAAATGAAGGGTGTCTAACTCCGACTGAAATACGTCACCATAGAGACATTCCGACTGAGAGACCGAAGGCAACGAAGAAGTCAAGATGTTGTTAACCATCTCTTCAAAAACCTTTAGTCCCTCTGGTCTCGTCTCGGTCCTAGATCGATGTCGATGTAATACAGTCTTAAGATTTATTTTGGTAACAAGAAAGCAACGAGTCAGTACAGACTGAGAAACGCTGGAGTACTTAACGTATTGCGGTCCGAAGGGACAGGTAGTGGTAGAGGGTCTCGAACGAGTTTGAGTGTGCGTAAGTCAGCCACTACGGTAGGTTGGTAGAGTAGGAGACAACAGGAGAAGAGAAGGACGGAAGTTAGAAAGAGACGTAGTCCCAGAAAAGGTTACTCAGTCAAGAAGTGTAGTCCACCGGTTTCCTAACCTCGAAGTTGAAGTCGTAGACAGGAAGGTTCTTATAAGTCCTAACTAAAGAAAATCCTAAATGACGAAACTAGAGGAATGTCAGGTTCCGTGAGAGTTCTCAGAAGAGGTTACGGTGTCAAGTTTTCGTAGTTAAGAAACCGTGAGTCGGAAGAAATACCAGGTTGAGAGTGTAGGTATGCACTGATGACCTTTTTGGTATTGAAACTGATATGTCTGGAAACAATCGTTTCATTACAGAAACGAAAAATTATGTGACAGATCCAAACAGTAACGAAAAACAGGTCTCTCGTTCGTAGAAAATTAAAGTACCGACGTCAGTGTTAGACGTCACTAAACGTGCTATCTCCTACTCTATCGACTTACCAACCTCGGGTTCTTTTGTCAGAAAGTGACAAAGGTAAAAAAGGGGTGGATAAACGGTACTTCACTACCCTGACCTACGGTACTAGAAACACAAAATTTATAACTCAAAATTCGGTCGAAAAAGTGAGAAAAGAAAGTGAAAGTAGTCCTCCGAGAAATCAAGGAGAAGTGAAAGACGGTATTCTCACCACAGTAGACGTATAGACTTTAATAACTATAAAGAGGGTCGTTAGAACTAAACTCGAACACGAAGGAGCTTGGACTCTAAAACGTACTACATGAGACGTATATTCAATTTATTCGTCCCACTGTCATAAGTCAGAACAATATGAGGAAAGGGTTAAACCTTGGTCAGACAACAAAGTACAGGTCAAGATTGACAACGAAGAACTGGACGTGTGTCTAAAGAGTCCTCCGTCCATTACACCAGACCATAAGGGTGGAGAAGCTTCCGAAATCGTATCAGTTACTTCGTCTTCATCTACAAGAAGACCTTAAGAGAACGAAAGAGATACTAAGTTGTCTATGACCGTTAAACTAGAGACCAAGGCAACGGAAAAGATTTAGGTCGAACTTGTAGATCTTCAAGAGTCAGGTACATGACAACTTCGGATCGAACCTCTTAAAACTTGAAATGAAGCGATCGTACACTTTACTCACGTTGACACGTCATCAAACTTGTAAGAAACCGTAACGGAAAGAAACCCTAACCTTACTTTTGACTGGAAAAGGTCAAGACACCGGTGACAACTCAAAATGTTTAAACGACAGTATAACTCACGTCGTGAAAGTGTCGTAGTAGAAAATTTTAAAATTTATCGAGTCGCCCTGAAAGTAGTGGAGGTGATCGAAACAAGTATCACTACGATGGATTCCGGGTGAACTGAAACGTGAGATTTTACAGACCGAGATCCTGTCACTAGTGTGGTAATACCAATAGACCCAGTAATTCTAGAAAAAACATATGAAGAAGACACATAAGAACGGTGGAGAAGAATTATAAAAGACGAAGACAATCCGGGTACGACAAAGACAGGAAATAACACGGGTAGAAACGAACTTTACAAGGCAACCACAGAGATTAAAAGAACTTCTCTAGAGATCAGAAATGGTAAGATAACAAAAGGAGATAAAGAAATGTAACAAGTGAATCCTTCTGAAAGAGTAGAGAGGAACGACAAGAAACCTCGAGACGTAAGTTACCCACATAGAAAGGAAAAGAGGAAACGGAAAACGAAGAGAAGAAAAGAGTCGATAAACATTCCGGAGGAGTTTGTTGGTAAAACGGAAAACGTAACGAAAAAGAACCCCTACCAAAACTAGTGAAGGAAGACATGTCACAATTCTTAGAGACAGGTATCAGGAAGTCCGTGAGACAGATAGTCTAGATTAGGTAACGTAGATAAACAGTAAAGGTAACATATTAGTATTCCCTAAACTAAATCCATTATAGACTTACCGGATACCAAAAGGGATGAAAGAAGTTAAATTCAGACTTAAACCGTTATTCCTTAAGTACTAGACTCGGTGTCAGTCGAGGACTAGAACAAAACCGACTAAGATATCTAAGAGGTAGAAACTGACTTTTCTTATATTAGTTAGACTAAAGTCATAACTGGACGACCACTACAGAGAACACAACAACCTTCTCCCACAAACGATACTGGTCACACAAGAGAACCGTTTTGAGACAACCGAAAACTGGACGAAGTAAAACATGAAGTTCCTGTTTGAACGGACAATGAGTTCCATAGAGAACTGAAGGATGAAACGTAAGGTCAGGGGACACTACTTTTCCTGTAGAAAAAAAAAAAAACCACAATCAGGATCTTCTAGAACTTCCAGAAGTATCTTGGCAAGTTGAAGTCGAAGATGCCGTAATCCCGAACCCAGTATCTGAACCTAATGACACTATAACTTACTAAACGAAACCTTTGGTCGTCTCTAGTAAGACAGTATAAAATCTAACGTGGATTCGTGACGTAAAACCTGAGAACAACTGATACTCCCGATGAGGTGAAGAAAATTCCCTAAGAACAGGTGTCATCATCTATATTACCAGTACACTTAATTTAAACGGGTAATGACAGGTAAAATCAAGTGACTAAGGAGTTTACAGCTACAAGTGAGAACGGTAGAGGACAAACTGGTAAAGGTTAAATGGAACTAAGAACTAGGATTGTAAGGTTCAAGGATACGTTATAACAAGAAATATCGTAGTCTGAAATGAGAGTGATGATCTGTGTAGGTGTTGACCCGCAACAAAGACGAAACCAAGTCGGAGAAGTAAAAAAGACCTCGATAAAGAGGTGAGAAGAGGTCATCATATAACCCGTGGTTTTCTGAGACTACGACCCTCCCTGACCCCCGTCCTCCTCTTCCCCTGCTGTCTCCTACTCTACCGACCTACCATAGTGACTGAGCTACCTGCACTTAGACTCACTTGAGGCCCTCAACCACTACCTGTCCCTCCGGACTGCACGACGCTAAGTACCCCAGTGTTTCTCAGCCTGTACTGACTCGTTGACTTGACTTGACTTAACTTGGTTGGACCCCTGAAATAGAAAGTCACAGTATGGAAAAACGGAAAAGTATGACAAGTACTCCAACAGTTCCGTTCTTACGACTTCACCAAAGGGTAACGGAAAAGGTCACCTGATGCAAATCAGTCTTGAGAGGTGGTGTTGGGGAAGCAGAACCCACCGGGATGTACCGTACCGAGTATCAAAGTAACCTAATCTGTTCCAACACTAGGTACACTAGTCAAACCAATCAAAAGACACTAACACCAAAATTTGATTGGTTTATTTTGGTATTAAGTCCATTAACAAAGTAGACACTTTAAACTACCATTCGATGGATTCCTGTCCTTGACAGACTCAGACTGTACATTCCGTCCCTACTTGAGGATTTAGAACGGGATCTTATTTTTTAAAATTTCTATTAACTAATAAATTTCTTTTTATTATCTTTACCTGACTCTCCAAATACTGTATAAAATTTCATTTTATACACTGTTATCGTATTTACTTCTCTCTACCCTTTACCTTCCTCTCTCTCCTACCATGTTATTTGTTGGTATATGAGAAGTGAGACTAAGTAGTTTGACATTTTTAAACGGTGAAAATATAGACGAATGGATAGTAGAAATAAGTTGTAATAAAAACAACTTAATAAACTTTCATAACACGACAGTTCTGTGAATGGATATTTATAAAGTTGTACAGAGGATTCGTTTTCTTATTAGAGGTTGTATTGGTGCCATATTAATGTTGTGAGTTTTTTGAGTCGTAACTATACTATAGTAATAGATTGTATTTAGTTATAAGTTTGTAGGGGTTAACAGGTATCTAGTGTGCAAAAAATTTTTTAAATAATAAAAATTAACTTCCTATTAATGAAATGTTATAACACGACCGAAGACGGTATGTAATTGTACTTAGTCGGTGTCCATATGTATACAGAGGAGGGAAGACTTGAGGTGAGGGTAGAGGGAGGGGTAGGGTGGGGAGATCAAACAGTGTCTTGAGCTCAAACTCAAGGGACTCAGTATGTCGTTTAAGGGTGACCGACAGACAAAATGTATATCATCGTATATACAAAGGTACTACGAGAGAGGCAAGTAGGGTGGGAGAGGAAGGGGGTAGGGGGCACAGGTATTCAGACAGGAGATACACACGTATCTGGTGTACAAAATTTAGGTTTTAACTCTTAGGGAAGATCTTTCTTAAAGAGATGGTGATCTTAAGAAAGTGGAAGAATAGACGGTATAAGGACGTGGTGTGTGTGTGTCTTTTGTTTGAGAACCAAACAAGAGTAGAGACGACTGAAAGTTCAGTCGACAGAAAAGACACTATAAAGGTTCGGTCGACTTATAAACATAGATAAAAACTCTGAAAATTATACACAATCCCATTAAGAACCCACTTTCAGGTGAAGAGGGTCCTCTGACTAAGTATTCCTATTATTAATAGAGGGGATCAAGGTTTATATAAAGGTTCACGTTTACAAACCGGGTATTAACTGTAAGTTTTCTGTTAAAACCTTACTTACTTGTATATAATTCACAAATTCTACCTTCTTGTATACATAACAGAAAGATAGAGAGACGTAGGGTATCTCAGACGGGAGTTACCCTCAAATTATCTATAAACATTTCACTTTTATAAGTCGTGACATCGACCTTCATAAGAAACAGACAAGGAAACGACAACAAATCAACGATTCAGTACGGGTGGAGAGAACGTTGGGGGACTTGTTTCCTCGGAAAAGGTCCCCTAGAAGGACTGGGTCCCTCACTTAGGCTCAGAGGACGAACCCTCCGTCTAAGAAATGGTGACTTGGTGGACCCGTCGTTGACACGAAACCATGAAAGGAAACTATAAATTATTGAAAATGTCTCGTCTTCTCCATATGTTCCTTACGATTTAAACTAGAAGTTAAGTCATGTGGTTCTACATCGTAAAATCATTGATTCCCCTCTTAGTAACGACACTGTTATCTTCTTATTTACAAAGTATTAAGACTATATCGGGGTATTTTGATATTAAATAATACATGAATGATTCACAGTTTGTGACACGATTAATGAAATATACGAAAATTTTAATAATAATATAAAATTTTCATTCCGAATGACTCCATGTGAACTGTAAGTCTTTAAGTATGGAAAACCACACGTCAAGGTACTCAAAACTGTTTACGGTAGCAGTACAGTGATTAATGGTAATGTTAGTACCATGTCTTATCCTTATAGAGGTAGTGGGGGTTTTAGGAGAATACAGGGGATAATGCGTGTAATAAATTAGGAGGATTAATGAAATCACCTTTTCCGTCTCCTTGGTATCTAGTTTAACGGTTGTAGACGACCTAGTACCTTTTTCGTTCTCTCAAGGTCTTTTTGTAGATAAAGACGAAATAACTGATACGGTTTCGGAAACTGACACACCTAGTGTTATTTGACACCTTTTAAGACTCTCTCTACCCTTATGGTCTGGTGGACTGGACGGAGAACTCTTAGGATATACGTCCAGTCCTTCGTTGTCAATGTTGACCTGTACCTTGTTGTCTGACCAAGGTTTATCCTTTTCCTCATGCAGTTCCGACATATAACAGTGGGACGGATAAATTGAATATACGTCTCATGTAGTTCTCTTTACGACCCGACCTTCTTCGTGTTCGACCTTAGTTCTACAGCTCTCTTTATAGTTATTGGAGTCTATACGTCTACTGTGGTGGTAATACCGTCTTTCACTTCTCCTTGATTTTGCGGAGAACTACTTTCACTTTCTCCTCTCACTTTTTCAACTGAATCTCGAGTCGTAAGTCTTTTGCTTCTAGTACCGTAGGCCAGGGTAGTGAAGTACCCTTTATCTACCCCTTTGTCACCTTTGTCACAGTCTGAAACAAAAAACCCCGAGGTTTTAGTGACGTCTACCACTAACATCGGTACTTTAATTTTCTACGAAAGAGGAACCTCCCTTTCAATACTGGTTGGATCTATCGTATAAGCCTTCGTCTCTGTAATGAAACGGTTGTTTCCAGGTAGATCAGTTCCGATACCAAAAAGGTCACCAGTACATACCTACACTCTCAACCTGATACTTCTTTCGACTCGTGGTTTCTTAACTACGAAAACTTGACACCACAACCTCTTCTGAGAACTCTCAGGGAACCTGACGTTCCTCTAGGTTGGTCAGGTAAGATTTCCTCTAGCCAGGACCAACAAGAAACCTTCCTTACTATGATTTCGACTTTGAGGTTATGAAACCGGTCGAGTACGATTCTCAACTGAGTAACCTTTTCTGAGACTACGACCCTCCCTAACCCCCGTCCTCCTCTTCCCCTACTGTCTCCTACTCTACCGACCTACCGTAGTGGCTGAGCTACCTACACTCAGACTCACTTGAGGCCCTCTACCACTACCTGTCCCTCCGGACCACACGACGTTAAGTACCCCAGCGTTTCTCAGCCTGTACTGACTCGCTGACTTGATTTGACTTGACTTGACTAAGGTGGGGGGGGGCTGTGGTAAAAAAATCTTTTCTTTTTGACTCCGATTCTTAGTCAAGTCAAGTCAAATCAAGTCAGCGAGTCAGCACAGGCTGAGACGTTGGGGTACTTAGTGTCGTGCGGTCCGGAGGGACAGGTAGTGGTTGAGGGTCTCAAGTGAGTCTGAGCGTAGGTGGTTCAGTCACTACGGTAGGTCGGTAGAGTAGGAGCCAACAGGGGAAGAGGAGGACGGGGGTTAGGGAGGGTCGTAGTCTCAGAAAAGGTTACTCAGTTGAGAAGAGTACTCCACCGGTTTCATGACCTCAAAGTCAAAATCGTAGTAAGGAAGGTTTCTTGTGGGTCCCAACTAGAGGAAGTCTTACCTGACCAACCTAGAGGAACGTCAGGTTCCCTGAGAGTTCTCAGAAGAGGTTGTGGTGTCGAGTTTTCGTAGTTAAGAAGCCGCGAGTCGGAAAAAGTGTCAGGTTGAGAGCGTAGGAATGTACTGATGACCTTTTTGGTATCGGAACTGATCTGCCTGGAATCAACCGTTTCATTACAGAGACGAAAACTCATTAAATAAGTCTCAACGTATTAATCATCATTCACCGTCTCGGACCTGAGGTTGGTTCCAGACAGACTGAGATTTAGAGTGTTAAATTTATGTGGTGGGACGGTAATGATGAAACAACATAAGTCAAACAAGTTGTTACATAAAGGGTAAAACAATGTGTTACCGATATCTCGACATTGTTCTCCTTTTATTTGACCGGGAAAGTTTTTATGATTCTTATCCGATTTACTTAATGTTCTATTTACAATACAGTTTAATCTCCCCATGTGAAATAACGAACTCTAATTTTCACTCATTTACAAGCCAAGTAACTATACCTTGATCCATAAAGTCATCAACACTCAAAATTGAAATGAAGTATTGATTCCTGAGGAAATCGGTGAACTTAGATCTTTATAGGATCCTATTTGAAACCCTCAAACAACGACGGACTGTGTAGTCTGGGTCTACCAAGGATAGTAGTCCATCGAACGGTAACTTAAAGTGTCTATTTTATTAATGGACGTAATATCAAAATAAATCTCAAGACTGTACTACGTAGAAATCGGATTCAGTCGACGTTTCACAAAATGACATAATCTATTAATTTTTAAATGAAATTTTATTAAAATTATCTTCCTTGTCCTTTAGGAATTTCACCGAATTATTTGTAAAACACAAAGATGATATAATCTTTCTTAACTTTAATCACAAGTTAAATTGATGATTTAAACCCCTACCCAAAAATCCGTTGTTCTCAGTTGTCTTTTGACTATGTCTATGCTCTCAAAACTTCAAACCAGACAAGTTCATACTTCTAGTTCAGTATAAAAACTTTAGCGGTTTGATGTTTTAATCGACGTAAAAAATTTCGGTCAACAAATTTTAAGTCTTATATAACGGAGTATCTTTATCTACGTAAAAGAATAATTCATCAAACCTGTATACCTTAGAAATACACCAGGAAGTCCTAAAAAGGTAACAGATGTAAGTAACACACAGAGACTCCAATTCTTTGTTTTCCACAAGTGTCGACTCAACCGACAAATAACTGGAACACGGTCCAGTGACTAAAAAAAAAATTGTTTATAAAAGTCTGTTATTGGATCACCGAATTTTGATATGACAAATAAACCGAGAACTTAGACGACCCGTTAACACCAGACCCTACCGGAATCGACTAGAGGTCACCCGAGAAAGCACACAGTCTCTAGTCCGCCACCGACCAGGGTCTGTTAGAGTGAGTAAAAAGACTAGCAACCCCCACTACCCAAACTGAATCGGTATGTAGAGAGTAGTAGGACGTCCGATCAAATCCATGTAAGTATTCGTCGTTCTAAGGTTCTCTTCGTTCCTTGATTCGGAACTTCACGTACGTACGTACGATTCAACGAAGTCAGAACAGGTTGAGAAAAGCTGGGATACCTGGCATCGGTAGGTTCGAGGAAACAGGTACCCTAAGAGGTCCGTTATTGCGGCCTCATCCAATACTCACAATGACCTCACGAGACGAGGTCCCCTAGAAACCCTGGGTCCTTTCACGTTCGAGTACAGTTTATAACGAACGTAGTGTACACGATTACAAAGTAAACGGTTTTATTCAACTACTGATTGGATCTAACTTCCTCACTCATTTACCTAAGATGATGAAATATCCTTCTCTCCTCTTAATACCCGTAAAAAAAAAAAAAATGTTAATTGATGTTACAGTTGAATTTAACTCTATCTTTTATAGTGTCTTCGGATTTCTTTCTTTTTTTTTTAGTCACATTCAATTTCCCTCAACCGGAAAACCGGAGTAAGAGATAACCTTTTACTCCCGTCTACAATTTACCTGGACTCTGACGACCTATCTGCTCCTCATGTTTCCCGTAATATTATATATATCTCCTGGGTCGGAGATAGATAGATAATTTAGAACTTCTATCTGTAGTGTACTCGAACGGTCTCCCTGTCTATATGAGACGGGAATCTGTTGGAGGATGGAGAAAAAAGACAAACAAATGAAAATTAACTTCCTACAACACAACCAAAGACGGTATGTTGTCGTACTTAGTCGGTATTCATATGTGTACAGGGGAGGGAGAACTTGAAGGGGAGGGTCTGGGGTGGGGTAGGGTGGGGAGATCCCATAGTGTCTCGTGACTCGACTCGAGGGACATAATCTGTCGTTGAAGGGTGACCGATAGATCAAATGTATCCCATTATATATACAAAGTCACGATGAGAGAGTTAAGTAGGGGAGGAGGAAGAGGGTGACACAGGTACTCGGACAAGAGATACAGACGTAGAGACAAGGACGGGGAGGATAGAGAAATTGACGAGATAGACCGGAGACAACACACACCCGAAGGGGAATGGACTTTTCGTGTATTCACAGCCACAATGAGTCCCCAAACAGGAACTAGAAGTAAATAGGAATAAAATGTGTCAACGGGTTCCGTCAAAGCAGACTAAAGTACTATAGTCGAGAGTGGATAAGTTCGAGGGTGGACAAGCGATTACTACAGGTTTAGAAGCATACATCGGGACTGGACACCGGAGGTCTTGGTATAAAAAGTTACTTCAGAATTTGTAGACACAGAGATGTCGGAGTTTAGTGAAGTCGGAGTTATACAAGTTTTGGTTTGAATAAAAGTACGGGACTATAAAAAGGACGAAAGGACAAAAATCAATTACCAAAGTGGAAGTAGGTAAATGGATTCGACCTTTAGATTGGAGTAATAGTATGAACTAATGGAGAAAAAATAAGTGATGGTAAGGACCACTAAGGTAGAGGATGTACTAAAACATAAGTTGGGGAGGACAGACACAGGTGGGGTAACGGAAGCACCCTCGAGGGTAGTGGAGAGGGGCTGGAGAACGACACAGGAGAATTGACCAGAAGGAATTTATCAACGGGGATAGATCGAAGAGGGATGAGATAAGGTAAGTCCCTTGTGAAGTACTCCGGGGTTCAAACGAGTACAGTGAGGAGATGAATTTTTACATTCGACTCAGGGATAGTGGATGTTTCGGTTCAGGGGTAAGGAATTTTCGTTCCGAATGGTTCGCGAATCGTTAGACCGGGGTGGACTAGAATTATTGTAGTAGCGGACGGTAGGACGGGGTGGGGTAGGGGAAAATAGGTTGGCGTGACTTGAAGAGTGATAAAGGGTGGTTGTGTACGGGAAAGTGTTGTGACCCGGAACCGGGTACAACAAATGAGAAAGACCTAACGGTCGGAAGAAAAGAGGAAGACTATTTAAGAATAAGTAGTCGTGTCGAGTAGTTGGACAGTGGAGGGACGACTACTGAAGGGACTCGGTAGATCTTAATCAGTGAAAAAAAACACAAGGGTATCGGAAAACGGGAAAGGAAACCGTCACTGGTAGAAAGTACGAAAACCGACGGATCTAAGAAGACTCATGGACACAATAGAAACCGTTAAAAAATCGGTGTACTTAAAGTACAGAGACTTCAACAACAACAAGTCAGCGTGTCAATACAGACTGATAAACACTGGGGTACCTGACGTCGATCCGAAGGGACAGGAAGTGATAGGGGGTCTCAAACGAGTTTGAGTACAGTTAACTCAACTACTACGGTAGGTTGGTAGAGTAGGAGACAATGGGGCAAGAGGAGGACGGGAGTTAGAAAGGGTCGGTCTTTTGAGTTTAAAGGGAACGTCGATCCGTGCGTAATTTACTAGACTCGAGAGACTAGTCTACATGGACGTACCCTGAATAAAAAAAAAAAATTTCTTCAATCATAATCACACATTCTCCCACTTAGCTCCCGACCAGAAGTCAGTTCTCACTGGTCTTGTCCGGAAACTAAGAACCGTACCGTCATTGTCTTGACGGGCACACATCGGGGATGACGACTCTCCACTATTCTCACCACAAACACTCTGGTCGATAGTCCCCACCGACTCGTACAAACCTGAAGTCTCAGACCGAGTGACCGAACACCCTATAAGATACTCGACAGCTTGTACGGTACTATTCAATTAAATAACGAATTTGTTCGGATTCACCTAGACAAAAGCGTTACTGATCTTTTGTCACTTTGTGAAACCAATCTTGTGTACTTCAAAATAACATGTTCAACATAAAATAGTTCAACATAAATTCATAGATAAAGATCTGAAGGTACACACCAAGATTAAAGAATGTAGTAAGTATATTATTTATATATAACCCAAGGTTGAGACACGGTACGTGACACGATCAGTAACCCCTATAGTATCATTTATTCTGGGTGTACTGGAAACGAGAACGTTTCATATGTCAGATGTTCTAGAGACGGACTTTGTAAGATCCACAGATTAATCCAACTATATGGTTAAGTACAGCAATTAACAAAGGTACTTATCTATAAATATAAAACTTTTACATTTTCATTTACTCGTTACAAGAATTCAACGAGATCCTGATTATCCTCTGTGTACATTTGTTTATTACGGGTACATGATACTTGTCTTCGAAGGGATCACCGAGTCTATCATTTCTTAGACGGACGTTCCACCCTCTGTACCCAAGCTATGGATCCAGTCCTTCTAGGGGACCTCTTCCCTTACCGACGGGTGAGGTCATAAGAACAGACCTTTTAGGTTACCTGTGTCCTCGGACCACCCGAGGTCAAGTACCCCAACGTTTCTTAACCTGTGCTGACTCGTTGATTGTGTGTGTGTGTGAGATACTTGTCTTGACTTTATACAAGGTCTCAGGGACCACCATGTTTCTTGTCCATCGTACTTCTTAAGACGAACCTTCTCAGTGTTTACTTTCTCACTTATTGACTCGAACATTTATATACTCTCGTACACGTACTCCACAGGAGAAAAAGGGAGAAAGGAAAAAGGGAAAACCGTGAGACACGGGAGAAAGGGAGAAGGGAAAAGGAACGACTAGGGAAACGGAAAATTCTAAGTTGAGTTCCCGATGAAAATATTATTTGGAAATGACTGACGAGAAAAAGGAGGGAGGGTTTGAACGTTCGACCCAATCATTACAAAGGCTTGAGGAAATTACGGACCGTATATGGAGACGATTAAGAGAATGGGAAACTACATATGGTAGATACACAGACAGTCAGTGGGAAGGAGAGGGACGTACGTTCAGTTCCGGGTCGTGTATTAATCATGAGTCACTTAAGTCATTTACAAAGAACTCCTTTATATTTAATTTTGACGTTACTCTATTGTGATGGGGAGGTAGGTTTACCGATGTTACTTTTTTTGAACTATTATAGTTCACAACTACTTTTATTTCTTTTTGACCTTCGAAATTTGTAACGACTTTCCTCTTATTTAACTATGTTGGTAAAACCTTTTATAAAATCGTTTAGTCAACTTCAACTTGTCGACAGGTGACATATTGGGTCACCCACTTGAGAACCCATGTATGGGTTTTCTTTACTTACCAATATATCTTTATCCAAGTATGGTCGAAATAAGTATTAATCGGGGTTTGACCTTTGTGGATTTACAGGTAGGTGTCATCTTATCTGTTTACTTAACACCATATAAATATAGCATTCACATTTGTCAAATATGGGGTTGATGTATTTATTCATTTTTAAAATCAATGTATGAATTACCAAATACGAAAAAAAAAAAAAATGATATACATCTTAAAAACAACAACAAAAAATCAACGATTCAAAACAGACTGAAAAACACTGGGGCACCTGACGTCTGACGGTCCGAGGAGACAGTACTGTAAAGGGTTCGTTCTTATGACCTTACCAAACGGTGAAGGAAGAGGTCCCCTAGAATGGTCGGGTCTTTAGTTTGGACACAGAAGACGTAACGTCCGTCTAAGAAATGGAGACTCGGTGGTGCCTTCGGAATATACATCCTAATGTAGTTATTTTTACATTTGAATTTTAATTAAGTTATTTTTAATTACAAAGAACTTACTAACTCATTTACTTACTTACTTAATCGACCTAGAAGTTTAACACCGAGTCAACCATTTTTTAGGTGGACGTTACCCCAAGCTAGGGACCCAACCCTTCTAGGGGACCTCTTCCCTTTCCGATGGGTGAGGTCATAAGACCGGACCTCTCAGGGTACGCCAGCGTTTCTCAGCCTGTGCTGAGTCGCTGAAAGTGGGTGAGTTTCTCTTTTCTTTCTTCTTTCATAATGACACATTCTCCTTGAATATGACGTGACTCAAAATTTCATCATAAACCAAGAACTTTAGAAATATCAGATTGTTACGGAGTTTACTTTACAAGTACCCGTAAAAAACGAATTTATAATCAAGGGAAACGATAAATTGGTGTTAACACTCCAATTTTTTCCTTCAGTAATTGTCATTTTGTCTACAGCCTCTCCGGACACCCTGACCCCAAATCAAGTGTTACTCCCTAGAAACTTCGGGATCCCTTGACCCCTTATACCGAGTAAAGGAAGACAAAAGATAGGAAAACACAAAATACTCCACGTTCATGTCTAATTAATACGTTTGTGAACTTCCCTCTCCTGTCGTCAACTGTGAACACTAATGTTTGTTCTTGTCTTCAGTGGGTCGTGTACTGTAACGGGTTCTATGGACTTCCAGTCTCATCTTATCAGGAGTAACGGACCGTCGGACCGGTACCCTACGCGGAGAGGGTAGGAAGAAGTCCGCCGCAAGCACCGATTCGGTAAGAAGCGCGATCGGAACCTGTCCGGTTCTCCCTGGCTGTTGAGGAGTCTGCTGGATCCCGTGTACGTGGCCTCCCCTATAGTTTTGGGCTGGGTCGAGACCGAGGGTGGTGTCTTGTCTCCTACGGCCCTGTTCTCTGCGCCCGCCAAGGGTTCTAAAGGTCATCCACAGCGATAGGGCGCCGGCGGCGTGAGGGGCTCCAGGCCCTGCTCCCCCGCACAGGAGGTATGGACGCCGAGGCCCGAGGGCGGCGTGGACCCGAGGCGGCGCCCGGAGGACGCGGCACCCCCTCCGCGGGACGACGTCTGGGCGCTGCTCCCCCGCCCCAGCCGGCCGCGCGCCCCTCACCGCCCGGTCGCCCGCGGGTCCACTCAAGAAAATAAGTATGTTCCTGGCCCGCTGGCTCTCCCGTCGTAGGCTCGTCGGTCTCCTCCGTCTGCTCTTCTACGGTGACAGCGACGGTGGAGTCCCACTGGTGCCGCTCAGGTCAGGCAGGTCCGGGGGGTTTTTCGTGTGGAGAAAGGTATAGACCGCGAGGTTCTTCTTCGTCGTCGGAGGCGCCAGACTGACACCCCACAAGTAAGGTGTGGGCGGGGACCGCGGGGAGTCTCTCCTGTCCATTCGGGGAGCCGCTCGCGCGGATAGGGGCTGAGTGAAGGGGGCTGGAAAAGGTGAGGCCGATGGGACTGGGAGCTCAGGAGAGACGGGAGCCGGAGCTAGCTGGGGAGAGGCTCCTCCCCTTTCCGGGTTCCAGCCAAAGCGCGCCGTCCTTGCATTGCCCCAGGTTCCTCCCCTGACACCACCAGCGGCACTTACTTGCCCAAGGAGCGACGAAGACCGAGTCTGGTTCGTGGTCACTCTCCTTGAACGCGGGTCGGTACATCTGAACTGAAACTGATGTTTCATTCACATCGTTTCTGTTGTGGTCTTCGATACGATAGTTGGACGACTGCTCTCGTCCACCCAACGCTTCCCAACAATGGTATTGCCCCAGCCTTGAGGTGGACCCCTAAAGAAGTCTGAAGACTGGCGCCACGGGATCAACACTTCTACAGGTGAGCACCATAATATCGAGGTGACAGGAGTGTCCTAGGCTCACCTCCTCCTTCACCGTCCCTACCAATAGGGTTAAATTACCCACCTCTTGAACTCTGGTTTCCCACGTACTGAACAGGGGTGACCTTAGTCACCATCTTTTTCCGTCGTGGATCAATAAGGTTCACATTGACGGTATCACGAAAATTTACAAAACGGCACCAAAACACTGCTAAAATAGAAAGTACGCATTCATAAGTCAATATGATAGACTTAACCACGCAAGCAACTCGTTATTATTTAAACTGTATTACCATATAAATTCTCCAAGTCCACACACTTTTTAGATAACTTCCTGTCAACCGTTAAAGGTCATATAGGAAGATATATACACACACACCAAAAAAATTTGTTTTGTAAATAAATCAAGAAACCGAAACGACCCAGAAGTGACGTCGTACATCTTAGAAAATAAATCCCGTACACCTGAGATTTACACCCTAGATCAAGGGACTGGTCCCTAATTTAGAGTCGGGGTACGTAACCCTCGCACCTCAGAATCGGTGACTTGGTGGTCCCTTAAGGGGAAGACATAAACGAAGATTTATGGGTGGAAATACACACAAATTGTGTGTGGAAACACTTGTCACTCTTATTATAACATGTTCTAAACGTAAAATCTTTACAAAAAGGAAAATAAAGACTTTCTCAGAAACGTTGCATTAAAGTTAGTAAAGTGTTTATAATTGATTCACGACCCCATAGTTTTTGTTACTCTCACCAGAGACAGTAGTTTCTTAAGAAACACAGAACTCTTGTGGTTTTTCACTTGTCACCTTATTCACGACATTATCTACAATCTTATCTCCTTCCCTAGATACCTCCGAAGGACCTCCTCCTACTGACTCCGTCAAATCAGTCTTTTCCCTTCCTCGTTACATAAGGTCCGTCTCCAACGTAATACTCGTAGGAGTTATGAACCTTCTTGTACCATGAAGGACTCTTCATGAAGGACTTGTTCACCAAGTCCCTTCAGACTCATACACACTCTTGTATCTGTCACCTCACGACTGTGTCTTACGTAAATTAAAAAAGAGTATAAATAGTAAGTGTCATCATTAACGAACATTATCCTGGATAAAAAACGGTGGATTTCTGAATTACACGAATTGATACTTAAAGATTGTTTTACAATGAATTATTGCTACATAGGTTGTATTTTCATAAAAAGGATAATGTAGTCGTTTATTAAATTTGTGAAGGTGTCATTACCAGAATAGACTGGACCAGGGTAGTGTAAAAGGGATAGTTTACTGTACTATGTGTCGATATTTGTTAAAACAACAAGTCAACGATTAAACACAGACTGAGAAACGTTGGGGTACCTCACGTCGTGTGGTC
Organism: Capra ibex; assembly: GCA_006410555.1. Lineage (NCBI taxonomy): Eukaryota > Metazoa > Chordata > Mammalia > Artiodactyla > Bovidae > Capra > Capra ibex. The sequence continues at coordinate 29,794,372 of SJYO01026388.1, read as the reverse complement.
CGAAGGGACAGGAAGTGATAGAGGGACTCAAACGAGTGTGAGTACAGGTAACTCAACCACTACGGTAGGTTGGTAGAGTAGGAGACAACAAGGGGGGGAGGAGGACGGAAGATAAAAAAGACCGTAGACAGGGAAACGTAGTCCACCGGTTTCATAACCTCGAAGTCGAAGTCGTAGTCAGGAAGGTTACTTATAAGTCCCAACTAAAGGAAATCCTAACTGACCAAACGAGAGGAACGTCAGGTTCCCTGAGAGTTCTCAGAAGAGGTTGTGGTGTCAAGTTTTCGTACTTAAGAAACCACGAGTCGGAAGAAATACCAGGTTGAGAGTGTAGGCATGTACTGATGACCTTTTTGGTATCGAAACTGATATACCTAGAAACAGCCGTTTCACAACAATTTATTTGTTGAATAAGTTTAGGTTTACGCAAAATCTGATTTTGAATCCTCAAAAATAAAGAGAGGAACTCGAAGAACATAAAATCAAGTCAGAATTTCGTGAAGTAAGAAAGGAAATCTTAATACTACTTGAAACATGGTTGTTTACAGGACTCTTGATTTGAATGACCAGATAGAGAACCTACAAAAAGATCAATATAGTAGAAATATGTATAAAACAAATGAGGACTCTCCCACATGGCCAATAATCATTTCTGTCGTCGATTTCGTGTGAATCTAAAGACCGGGTAGAAACCAGTCAGAGTGAGAGAACTCGTTAGACGGGACAAACAAGTAAAGACAGGTCCTAAACCTCCACAAACACCCGGAGTCGACCTTCCACGTCGTGAGTGACCCTGGAAGCAAAGATATATTCCTACCCTGTCAGTCCACCGGTGTGAACAGACGACCCATAAGTGGTAATTAAAAAACACCCGAAAATCTCGTTTACTTTTACTTAAATACTGGACCTATTTACTGGAGCCTGTTCAATGAAGTGGAAAGACTCAGAGGTAAAGAAGTCTACCTTTTACCTCTTGTATCATTATGATTAAGACATCCTGACATCACTTATAGTGTACGATCAAATACAATAATTTACATTTTGAGAATAGTGTGGAGACCTACGTTTCATCTTAGAGTCATTTACATTTTGGTAGTGGTGGTGGTAGTGGTAATAGTAATAATATTTACGATTCGAGATTACCCTCCTTACCCTTTTTTATCCCAACCTCCCCTTTTTTACGAAGGGGAGAATGTCAAGTTACTACCAAATTTCAAATGACTACAGACATAAGACGTTTATAAACGTTGGAAATTACGGATACAAGATTTTGAATCACTGGTAACGAACGAAGGAAATGTATTTTATTAAACTTGTACCGTCAGAGAAAGGGATTTTACGTGGGCGTCTCAAAAAAAAAAAAAAGTTCGAACCAAAACCATTCGTAGTCAAGTCAATTCAAGTCAACGAGTCAGCACAGGCTGAGAAACACTGGGGTAGTTAACGTCGTGCGGTCCGGAGGGACAGGTAGTGGTTGAGGACCTCAAGTGAGTCTGAGTGCAGGTAGCTCAGTCACTACGGTAGGTCGGCAGAGTAGGAGACAGCAGGGGAGGAGTAGGACGGGGGTTAGGGAGGGTCGTAGTCTCAGAAAAGGTTACTCAGTTGAGAAGCGTACTCCACCGGTTTCATAACCTCGAAGTCGAAATCGTAGTAAGAAAGGTTTCTTTAGGGTCCCGACTAGAGGAAGTCTTACCTGACCAACCTAGAGGAACGTCAGGTTCCCCGAGAGTTCTCAGAAGAGGTTGTGGTGTCAAGTTTTCGTAGTCAAGAAACCACGAGTCGAAAGAAGTGTCAGGTTGAGAGCGTAGGTATGTACTGGTAACCTTTTTGGTATCGGAACTGATCTGCCTGGAAACAACCGTTTCATTATAGAGACGAAAACTTATACGATAGATCCAACCAGTATTGAATAGATAGCTCCTCATTCGCAGAAAATTAAAGCATTGACGTCAGTGGTAGACGTCATTAAAACCTCGGGGTTTTTTATTTCAGACTGTGACAAAGGGGTAGATAAAGGGTACTTCACTACCCTGGCCTACGGTACTAGAAGTAAAAGACTTACAACTCGAAATTCGGTTGAAAAAGTGAGAGGTGAAAGTGAAAGTAGTTCTCCGAAAAATCAAGGGGAAGTGAAAGACGGTATTCCCACCACAATAGACGTATAGACTCTAATAACTATAAAGAGGGCCGTTAGAATTAAGGTCGAACACGAAGAAGGTCGGGTCGCAAAGAATACTACAGGAGACCTATATTCAATTTATTCGTCCCACTGTTATATGTCGGAACTGCATGAGGAAAAGGATAAACCTTGGTATACAATAAAAGGTATCTTTGTCTCGGTAGTGGGAGGACTCAGTCGGAGTAGACGGCAGAACAGGTAAGAGAACGGTAGACTCCCTGGTGTGACCACACACACCTCTCCCGTACCACTGAAAACCGATCGAAAAGGAATCGTCGGAAGTCACCGTGGTAGTAAATAGTCCAAAACTTAATATGAAGTAAACATTTGTAAAATAAGTCTCACACTTAAGAGACACAACACGAATCAACGAGTCAGTACAGACTGGGTCTGAGAAACGTCTGGGTACATCTGGGAAACATCGGAGGATATCGGTGAAACATCTATCGGTCAGAGGAGATAGGTACCCTAAGAGGTCCGGTCTTATGACCTCACCCATCAGAAAGGAAAGAGGTCCCCTAGAAGGGTTGGGTCCCTGACTTGGGTCTAGAGGGTGTAACGTCCGTCTAAGAAATGACAGGTTCGGTGGTCCCTTCGGGTACTTATGACCTTACTCATCGAATAGGGAAGAGGTCCTCTAGAAGGACTGTATCCTTCGTTTGGTCCCCTTAAGATATAGACCCAAATTTAGGGACAAGATGAATGACACTGTGAATCGACACAGTAGGACCCTTTCAATAATAGGAAAAACACGAAGTCAGAAGAGTAGGTATTTTCCCCGTATTATTCTCAACAATATTTTATATTCAATCACCGACAGTTTGTGAGTTTTGTGACTGACCGTGTAACACTCGCGAGTCATTTACCCTCGATAAAGAGGAAAAAGAATAATTATAGAACGCATATGAAAACTCACCAATAAAATACTAAATAAAAGACGATATACTACTTTTATCACGAAGCGAAAATAAAAGGAATTAGTCACAACAAAATTAATCTTTACCCAAGACTCGATTTCCAGTTATCTCACTTAATTTTTGCTAGTGAGAGGTAGACTTGAGGTTTGGATCTTCGTTTGTAATTACGAGAGGCGTCCTTCGGTCTGAGTCCACTACCGGCATTAGGAGACTTTTAGTCGTCTGAACTAAAGTAAACCTCCTTTTTACGTTGGTTGTGGTCTCTCGTCTCGTAGGAACAAAGTCCTACGTATCCAAGTTCAAAACTCTAACGGTTTGTAACGGATCAAAAAGACAGAAACGTACCTGCAAAAGGATGACATTGTCCTTTTGTTGAGTGAGGAATCTGACATATTTAGTGATCTCCCAACACTCCTATTTGACAAAATAAAGTGCTCTTTTTCTTGGTAGTAACCTTTGTAAGACTTTAACATCTCACAAGTACTGAACTAACTAAAGTAAAAAGGTAGAAAACACTGACCAAATCACAAATCTTGACATTTGTCCAAATTAATAAAAGATTGCTTTTCCTGTATCGATCTATTCGGACGACGACGACGATTCAGCGAAGTCAACACAGGCTGAGACACACTGGGGTATCTACCGTCGGGTGGTCCGAGGGGACAGGGACCCTAAGAGGTCCGTTCTTGTGACCTCACCCAACGGCAAAGGAAGAGGTTACGTACTTTCACTTTTCACTTTCACTTCAGCGAGTCAGCACGGGCTGAGAATCACTGGGGTACCTGACGTCGGACGGTCCGAGGAGACGGGTACCCTAAAAGGTCCGTTCTCAAGACCTCACCCCACGGTAGCGGAAGAGGTTCTATTCGGATCCAAACAAAATAGATTATCACGTAGATTTGACCAATTATCCATGGTCCAATGAAGGGAATAAATCAAATACGGTTTTCGTTCTGAAACTTTAAAAGACAAATATAAGAAAGTGGTAACTATTTCGTCCATAAATTTAAAATCGGGACAGTGAATGATGGACACTTGAGGACCTCCTCAAAGAAAGGACGAGATCGGAGTTAAAGTACTCGACGATGGATGGAGAATCGTAACAAAACCTCTGAAGATTTATATATAAATTTTAATGATCGTACCACGGACCTTCTATTGCCTCCGAATCTTTATGGAGACTCTCGTTCAACGTCACTGTCTCGGGAGCCGACACCATAACCTTTCTGAGTCGAAGTTCAAACGGAGACGACAACCCTATTCAAGACATTTGGAGTCAGAAATTCGGAGTCGAAGGAGTGGACATTTTACCTCTTTTGTTGTAGGGAAGACGCCGAAAGACTCCCAATTTATGATAGATATACTTTGTGGACCCGGTCCCGGGTCACGTTTCGTCCACGATCTGTCTACGTTCCATCTCACCCTCGCTAATACCGCCACCACAACATTAACAACAGACGAATCACTACCACCATCGCAAGTATTTCGGTGAACTGGAACATTCACCTCAATTTGTTGAAGTCTTCAGGTCTTCAAATATTGGTCCATACAGTTCTGGACTTCATGGAAACCCACAGACCTTTATGGAAACATCAACATTTTCCCGCCGGAAACACGTAAGTTCTGAATTGTCAGAATTATATAGACTGAATACTTCAGTTTCCATTTCAAATATAAACTTCAACCACCATAAAGAGGACTTCGTCAAAACCTCAGACTCAAATCATATCCTATTAAGAAACGGTGAAATAACGAAATAGATGAGATAAAGATGTGAAAATCGGAATTAGAATCAGGTGTAGGTTCACTGTACTTGTGAAAACCTCTGGCAATCATGAAGACACGAACCCAAATAAAGGAAAAGGAAATCAAAAGTGAATATTTAGAATAAATACTTCTACTCCGTTACTTAGTGACGAAATGATAAGTAGGTACTAATTTCGTTACATCGTTTCTATAACTATAACTTTGACAGATCGAGGATTATAGGTAAGTTTTACGGGTAGAATGATACTTGTAATTCTTGTGAATGGACAGAATTGAGAAGTGAGTGGATTCACCAGTCAACATGAAATCCTTACAGGAACGTCTTTTTTTACTAAATCAAGAAACTTTTTTTAACAGACCACTCTAATAAACTCAGAACTTGACATACGTAAAGACAAATGGAACTTTTTTAAATAGTTTATTAACAAATTAGAGGGAAAGTACAAAATGGATAACATTCTTCTAAATCTCTTGGACAAGTACTTTTCGTTACGTTGGACTGATGACTTAGTAAAAAGATCCTAATTACGATTAATACGAAACCATTTTGTAAGGAAAGACATAGGATAACTTTGCTAATAGTTAGTCTTAAATTTCTCTTCAAATTCAGGCTGTTTGTGAATGACTCCAGAATGAGACATAGTCTGTAACCCCTTTTTCTCGTTACTTTAATCTCTACTAGAGACGAGGTGTCTTTGGACATCAGATCACCTCCTCCCCACACACGTACTTATTTCGTCGTATAGTACGTAATTCACATCTTTGTCTTCTAAATCAGGTTACGTAACTCCAGTCCTCTTCCTAATAGAAGTTCCTCGTCTTTAAAAAAGAGAGCAATTTTTCAAAATGAGTATGACTTATTAATTACTCTTAAAAATAAGAGAGTATATCTCTAGTAGTTTCCGAGATTTAGAAGAATTTAAAACTAACAGAATTTGATATAGGTTATGACCCGGTTTTCCTTTTAGTGTCTTTGAATAAAAGTATCACTGTAAATTTTGTTTTCTCTTAACACATCAGTCCTAATACGTATTTATTAAAAGATAAATTTATAATTTATAAATTTTATAGATCTTGAACTCTAATAGAGTCGAGAAGACAGTATAAAACCGTAGATCCTTATTTCCAACCCGAAGTATTTTTTAAAATTTTTCTGACCGAAGTTAATACTGTAACTAAACTTTTGGAAGTGACTTTACTATACATTTGTACTATAACTATGAGATTTTAATGTCTGACTTTGCCAAGAACATTGAACCACAGATGTGTCAAGACAGTCCTACTAAGACCTCGGAGAAAATTCTTCTTAGATCGTAACGAACACAAGATATTCGTTTCACAAGAAGGAATTTTGTTGGATAGAAATAAAAGTAGGGTTTAACGGACCGTATAGGTTGACTACAGAAAAGTATATAAGTGATACGTTTTACTTAAGACCTGAAAATGGGTTCTCTCCCAACTTTACACTTAAGTCATAGAACAGGGTTTCACTCAAAATTTCATATAAAGTTATCGACTGTGAACACACCTACAACCGTTCTTTCCGGTTAACAAATGTTCAGAGTAATCAAGTAAATAACGAAGGAATTTCGTGTCGACGTAACCCGGTTGGGTTTACGGAGTAGTCTTATGGAGATGTCGAAGTCGAAGTATTCTACGGAAGTAAGATCTCCTACTTGTGAATGAATCACGACAGAAATGTCTTGACACACGAAAGACCTAACCGGATACGTTACCCTCACTTCGTTACTGTCTGGGGGAAGTGTTGTTCCCTAGTAAAACTGTTTCATGGTCCTCTGGGACTCTGTGTGTTCACTCCGTCTATTAGGATTTAGGTAAACACCATAGGGGCCAAAGAGAGTAGATGTTCAATGTCTGTTCTGTTTCTGTCCAACTTGGACAGCGACTGTGTCTTTTTACTTTGTGTCTTAATTGTTTACGGAAAACAAAAAATTGGAAGGGTACATACCTTCACTTTACTCATTTTTATTCAAAGACCATTCGAACCGTTTTATAAGACACCACTTCTTCAACCGACGACTGACATAAAGAATTACAAGATGGGGTAAAGTTCAGTCGGGGGGACTGACTCACAGTAGACAATCTTCGGTCCCAACACCGTTAGACTTCTATTATCAAGTCTATTCTCTAGACCGGTCGTCAACGTATTTCTATGATACGAATTATGTATAGAATTTAAAAGGTTTAGTCAATTAGTCGTTATCGTATTTAAGGACTATCCGGAAACCTAAGAGATCAACCTATCAAGAAATAGAATTTTAACCCAAGTTCTTCGTTTTATTATACACGATACTTATTTCGTTCTTTTATGTTCCTCGTAAGGTAAATATTATGAAAATCTAGTACAGTACTTTTGTGACAAAAGGTAGTTCTAAAATAACTTTCTACGTCAAATAAATTGTATGCGACAAAGTCTGTGACAAGATTTGTGAAATGTTTATAATTGAGTGGTGTCAATTAAGTATTGTAGGACCCCTCCGTCCATGATAATAAGGATAAAACTCTTTCTTACTCCGTGTCTCCCCGTCCCATTAAACTGGTAGTGTCTCGAGTATTCCCAACCCGACGTCAGGAGGTCGACTACCAGTACTCAGGACGTCAATTGGTGATGTTTAATTTTCGTGACCGATCACGATGGAAGAAACATAAGGGTGTCATTCATATCAATTCGAGATTTAAACCGTTCGTCTTTAATATTACATGTATCCTTTTGTTTAATTGAAAACTATGATTTGTTAAAGATATAATTCATCACTTCTCTTTTTATATATATTTATGTAATTTTATATTCACGTGATTTTAGAACCTTCTTTTCGTTAAAATTTCGTCTTTAAGATTTGCATATAATATATGTTTTCCTTGTACTGATTTCTAGAACTCAGACCTCGAAGACGGGTTCGAAAGAGTTCTTTGTCGTACTGGACCTCCCCCAGAACCAACCATGTGGGAGAAGGGAGGGTCATGTCAGATCCGGTTCTGTCATCAAGCGTGCGTGTCAGTTTCTATTCGTTGATCGGTCCACCGGACCTTTTAAACGTCAACGACGAATCCGATTCACCCCACAGTCTTAAAGAGTTCCTCTTGACGATCCCCACTGGAATTAATCCAGAGATCTCCAGGACGACGAACTTAGAAAGTAAAATCAAAGACTAAATAGTGACTCATAAGGGACGATTGGTTATGTTCAAAGCGGAATACAACTAGAATGTGTAGTTCCTAATATTTGATGCCGACCATAAAATAAGATGAACTCCGAACATTATCAAGACACGTTATCGGGTCTGGGGGGGGAGTAAATATCTACTCCTTTAACTCCAAGTTGCTTACGTTACATCCACCTCCTTCGTCCTTATTTTAGTCCAAAAGACCGAAGACAAGTCGCCAGCCAGACCCAGGAGAACCCAATATCTGATATGAAGAGATAAGGACCTGAGATGGGTGGAAACTATCCTCAGGTCGACTAAGTAAACTGAAGGACTACTGATAAGAGGACCTTTAGAAAGGGACTTAAGTATTTGGTTGTTGATACTCTGACAGACTAGGGGTCTAACTCAACAATGATATCAGATCAATGACCGTATAACTTATGGATGTCTCAAGGTCTTAAGTCTGTATTAATCATACAGTGGATGGTAGATTTTTTTTTATGGGGTCTTGGGGTTGTGTGTGTGTTATTGAACTAAGTACAGAAGTTTTTTTTTACATATTTCAAACGTAATTGGTATAAAATATTATCATTTTATAAGAAATATCTCAGATAGGTATAACATGGGTAAGTTCTTACGGAAAAACCCCGAACTGTTTAACTACCACGAGACTGTCCATTATATAAAATAAACACTAGAATAAATTTACAAAACTATTATGACTACTTAAATTATTTATAGGATATTTTAGAGTTGAACTAATAAAAAGGTAGATGATAAACTTTGTCAATTCTATAAACTTAGTTTGACTACTTTAAATCCAACTTTATGTCACAGAGGAAATAGTGTGGACGGTACACGTTTGGATCTTGGTCGGGAAAAGTTCGGACACGTCATCTCCGTGGGGGTCCGGAACGTCTGTAAGAACCGAGACCAGGGAACGTTTCCCACCGAGGGTAGGGATGACAAAAGGAAGACTCTTGATTCACTAACAACAAATAGACATTCTTTATAATGGAACGACAATAATAGACGTTTCGTTCGTTTACATCAACGAGGTCCCACCCCAATGTTCTGATATGAGAGAATCATAACTGAGGGGTTTTGTTTAAACTGACCTTATCTGAGTTAATAGCTAGTTCTTAAGAAGGGACCTCGGATGAAAGCTGTCTTTGTTCTTGTAAACATAAGGGTACACACAGTCATTTGTACGAATTTGTTCAATCAGATTCGGATCTTAAACCTAAAACAAAAAGTCCTATTTTCGTTTCATACTGACTTATAGACCGTAACCAAGTTCAAAACTGAAAATGGTCGAACGTACAACACTAACAAGATTAGAGTGGGGTACTCTCCAAAGTTCATGAAACTGGATCTTCAGTATCATCGACCACGTAACAACCACGAACTAACATGGGAAGGAACAATAAAGTGAATAATTTCGAGAAAAAATACGGGTATTCCCTTGTTGACCAGGATCTAGATCCACTATTGGTAGCTACGTAACTGCGACACAAACGAAGTAGAACATCAAAGGGGCGTCTCCATGAGGAGTCCTTAAATACGTAGTTGAAGGAATAAGAGATGTCTTGAGTACCAACGAAAAGACACACATATTAGTATGAGACCAATCTTCAGGTGTTTAAATGTTTCGGTCGTCTACAATTTGTTTCCTTTCGTCGTCACAGATAGAAGTACGGTGGGTTCTTGATTAGTTGTTTTTCGTTTTCTGTCGGTTAACACAAACCCATACAAAAGTCTCCTTTTACCCGAACCACCCCCCATACTTCCTCCTGTCAAGAGGAGTCTAGTTAGTAAGGGTCGGAGAGGATATTTAATTCATTTATATTCTTGAAGACGGTTCTTATGTATCCACTTTCCCGAACTTAATAACTAATGGACAGTCCACCGTCAACGAAAATATAAACCACACAGAGTAAATTAGAAGTATTATCGAGTAGATTCATCCACTAAAATGGGGGTAGAAAGGTTAACTCTTGTGTCTTGGACTTTCTCCCCTTCATCGAACGGGTTTGACTAAATAGACCATTTACTGTTTCATCATAAACTTGGGTCCAGAAAGTTTAAGAATTCAAGTATTATAAAAGTGATGCGGTACTCTTCTGATTTCGATTAACTTGTTTACTAACCAACCCCCTCTCTCTCTCTCTCTCTTATCCCCTCCACCAATCGATTTCTTGTCGTCGTAGGTTGTCTTTACATCAATACGTAAATGTGAGTCTTGACAGTGAAAAAGTTTCTGGCCTTCTCTTCTTAAAGAGGAATAATTAATAGACGTGAGATGGTACAGGGTAAATCTCTTCCCCTTATAGGTTCTTACTTCTTAAGTACGACCCTTCAGATATCCCGTAGTACCAAAGGGACCCTTGAAAACTCTATTAAGACGACTCTTAGTCACTGAGTCAGGAACTTCACAACCGATTTGAACAACGTGGACTAAAGGTCAGATGAGAGTTTTGGTGGTTCAGAAAGACGGACAACGACCCTACTAAGTATCTCATACGTTTCCTCAGATTTTACCGTTTACAACTCCTAAAAAGTGAAACGTGTTTCTAATTGGTATCGGGATTTTCTCCTTTCTGCACGATTACTGGTTTTGAGGTTTAAATATCCTTTGTGACAACAGAACTTTTAACATTTCGATCTCTCAAACTACAATTTCCTAATACTTTTGGCAAATTTATTAGAAACAGAAATACCTTCGATCACTCAAACAGAAATCACGAGTAAAGAGACTTTTGACTTAAAACTGTAAAAACATAACCTCCATGAAAGTTTTAATATAAATTCTTACAAGTAATTAAAGATACTCATAATAATGTACGTGTTTTGATTGAATCCCACTTAAAGAAAAAGGTCAACAACAAATCAGTGATTCAGTACTGGTTGAGAAAACGTCGGGACCTGACATCGGGTGGTCCGAGGAGACAGGTACCCTAAAGGATCCGTTCTTATGACCTCATACAACGGTGACGCACAATCAGCCACAATCGGCCAACCAACATAGACTGAGAAACACTGGGGTACCTGACATCGGGTACTCCGAGGAGAGAGGTACCTTAAGAGGTCCCATCTTATTACCTCACCCATCGGTAAGAAAAGAGGTCTCCTAGAAAGGTTGGGACCCCTAACAGGGTTGGGTCCCTAGTTTGGGTCCAGAGGACGTAATATCCGTCTAATAAATGACGACTCGGTGGTCCCTTCGGGGGAAAAGGTAGACGAGACCATAAATCTAAATAACATCAATAAAATTTCGTATTTAATGACATCAATAATCATGACGGATTAAAGGTCTCATTTTGGTCTTTAAACCACGAACTAGAACTTGGTGTGAGAGTCAAGTCAAGACGAATAACATTTTGGAAGAGGTTGAAATTTTTGTCAATAGGTCACTATTACCATTAACTTCGTAACTCAAACGAACAAAGTACACTGAGTTCATTAATTCGTCTACAAACAATGGAGATAGTTTTCGACAGAATTACATACCAGAAGTCACAGACACAGACAGTGTGAGTCCTTCCGTTCACTGTCACTTTTACGTAAACACATTAAGTAAATAATTTGTTTGTATATACCTGTGGACGATCCACACTCCGAGACATCTTACCCGACCGTTTGATCAAGTCCGAAATAACAACCCTTTAAGTCAGAGTAAGAAAAAAGACTTCTGACATTATGAGTGGTAATTTTATCACTTTTCAAACGGTAATTTTATTCCCTCTTCTCATTTACAAGTTTGTACATGTACTGGTTCTGACTTTCTCTTTTCTTAATTCTGAGAACCTCTACCTCCTTAATACTAAAAACTCGTGAGAGTTGTGACTATACCGATTTCCCTAAGATTTCTGATGAACTATTACAAGATAGAGAAGATACCCATATATAAGCACCTGTATATATGTGTAAATATTTATGAAAGAAGACACCTATATATACACATTCATGAATCACGACCTTACATACACACACATATATGTGTGAGTCACATAGACAAATGTGTGTATTTACATACATATAAATGAATCACACATACGTATGTACATAACATTCACACATACCCACAATCAGCCAACCAACATAGACTGAAATAGACTGACATCGGGTGCTCCGAGGAGACACGCACCTTAAGAGGTCCCTTCTTATTACCTCACCCATCGGTAAGGAAAGAGGTCTCCTAGAAGGGTTGGGGCCCTGACTTGGGTCCGGAGGATGTAACGTCCGTCCAAGAAATGGTAGACTTGGCGACCTCTGCGGGTACATAACACATATGTGTGTTTATACACGAGTATAGATATAAGTCACGATCTAATGAATGAACCATTTGACACGTACACGAATCTTGCAGTTGTTTCGTCCCTCCCTACTCTCTCTCTTTTTAGGTCTTATACGGATGTTTAAAATACAATAACGTTCTATGGTTTTAAAGCAAAGTCCCAAATCTCTACAAAAGTAAAACTTACTGAACCACTCCCTCCGTATGAGAGAAATCACCAATTTCACCAGTAATATGTCTGGAGAGAAATATGGAACAAATTTCTCGACCTTCTCCCTCCTCCTTTCACACTATGTTTGATACCTTTCATTCTCTTTACACGGATCCAGTAAGAGGACAAGAAGTATACTTAACCTAAGGTCCAGGGGTTTCATAGTAAAATGGAAGGAACTTTTCCGAACTAACCAACTACGGGCGAAAATTTTACAAGACAGGTCAAGATGCCTTCGTCACTCTGATCACTTGGAAGTTTCCCTGACAAGAAAACACTGACTCTGTGATTAAACTAAACAACTACATCTGGTGTAGACGGAATCGACAAAACCGCCGAAATTATTGGTATACTTATTGTGAAAGAAAAGAAAAAGACATGCATAAAAGTATATTACATCTTGATTTTTACTTTAATGTTTCCGTCGTTAAATCTACAAAAATATAGGACAAAATAAAAAGTGATTCTATTTTCGTGTAAAAGTGAAGTAACTTTATACATTTTGTTAAAAGAATCAGTAAGGGGACAACGACCCGTAAATCCAAGAAAGACTAAAAAGCAGCATTTATGCCGTCACCCGTAGAGCCACTCTGGAGTCAGAGACCGACCAGAGACACACGGGAAGGTCGAGGTGAGGTGTGGGAGTAGACACGAGGGCTCCCGAATAAATATCTGACACACCTGGGTCGAGAGGACGAAAGACCAAAGATCAATCCAAGTCGGTCACCCTCCGAAACCTCCTCTCCCGTCCTCGTCCTCCACCATGACCTCGCACCACCACCGAAACGATGAGACGACTTCCGATGTCGGAGAAGATATCGAGTCTAGACGGACTAGGTCTTGAGTACGGGAGGGAACGGAGAGACAGATCTTCATCATTACTAAAGGACGACAACCCTCGGGACCCGACGAGGTGACAAAACATAACTAAAAGGAAATGACCGGGAGTAGAATATTTATCAAGAAATTTGTGAAAAGATAGTAGAGAAGACGCACACGGTAGACAGGGGACGACCTTAGGACAGACTGTAGTAGATTTAGACTCACTATACAAGAAAAATAATATAAAAAATAAAAAAATTGACCTCATATTAGTGAAATGTTATAATCAAAAAAGGTATATTGTGTGCTTAGTCGACATTCATATGTATATAGGGGAGGGAGGCGGGGGGTGGGGTGGGGGTCCAGTAGTATCTAGTGACTCGACTCGAGGGACCCAGTGTCGTCGAAGGGTGGCCGATACAAAGGGTGCACCATCACATACATACAGTCACGATGAGAGAGTCAAGTAGGACGGAAGAAGAAAGTAGACAGCACAGGTGGTCAGACAAGAGGTGTAGACGTAGAAATGAGGACATTTATAATTGTCCAAGTAATCATGGTAAAAGATCTAAAGTATACTTACATAATTATATACTATAAACAAAAAGAGACACATGGGGTCACAAGTAACGTCGTGACAAATGTTATCCGTCCTGTGCTTTCGTCGGATTTACAAGCACCAGTCTCCTTACCTATTTCTACACCGTGTACATGCGTTACTATGTTTGTCAGTGTTTTTCCTTACTTTAACTAAGTAAACATCACTACACCTATTTGGTAGACAAAAACAATAACAATATAAATCTCAAAACGTGACTTCTTCCCATTTTCTGGTAAGTCTTAACCTTATTCCTCAAATCAATCCAGTCCTGGTTCGACCACGATCTAACTTAATTTAATGACAGTATTTCTATGTTCGTTTAACGAAAACCTTGTCTCTCTTCCCCCGTTATTTCAGAAGGTACGTGACACAATTTGTGGACATGAATTTTCTATTCCTCCTACGGAATCGACGGTTTACAAGAAAACCGTCAAGAAAAGAACGTAAACTTATAAAAACCAAGCTATCAAAGTAAAGAGAAAAGTAACACCCTAAAACACCAAGTAGGGAATACATAAAGGAGGACAAGAACCGTCAAACTTATAAGCATACACATACCGGTAGATATAGGTAAATACATAAGGAAGAGGTAGATGTACAAAGAATACTAGAGAAGGAATATCTTTCGTAAGAGTCTTAAAACACTCGACTCATCTACGGTACGAAAACCTTAAGGAGGATATACTCACTATTAAAAGAATCAGAAATTTATTTTTCGTTTTGTACATCGTTTCAATTGAAGTAAACGAAAACGAAGTAAAGTTTTAGAGTCACACAATAAAAGGACTTGTTTACGGTTTTCCAAGTCGTTTGAATGGTCCCTGACAATAATGAAGTGTTTAGAAAAGTCAACTTACTGTTACAGTAGGTGCCGATTACCCAGCAGTGACTGGTCTAGGGACTGACTGTGACATAACTCCGAATAGGTTCCTGAGTGTCTCGACGAGTTTTCAAATCATGGAAAGATTTTTTATTTAAAATACATATAATCCTTTACAGAGACAGCTAAACTATAAGTCAGAGATAAAGTACGAGAATCTTTACACTTAACGACATTTATATAAGATGGTGTCCATATCTTATTCCTATTAAGTGTATTTTAATTTACATATTTTAAGAGTGGTAAATCATTACTGGTCACTACCGTCTTTTCTTTTTTGTTGGATCGTCATCTCTTAACTCTCCCGAAACCAGAATTAGGACATAAAGAGTCAATGTTCAATCTTTTGAAATCCGTTCGATAGATTTGAGAAACTTGAAGGTCGATGATTGGTTATTGTACCCTTACTATGGTTGGACGGATCCATGGGTGTTGGTCCGACAACTCTCTGAGAAACCTTTGTCACACCCTTTCACACCACTCTTGACACTCTGAAAGTCATTTGAGATAGTAGGGAACTGAGTAGGGAACCAAGAGTGGTGTAGAAAAGACCTTCGGAACATTTAATAAAAAGGAAAAGGAAACCAGAAAAGTTTTTACTCACCTGTGTACCGTCAGAAGTGACACGGGAGAAAAGAGGTAGGGTCAGAGGAGACACAAGTAAGGAGGGGTAGAGACCCCAAGACCAGACTTCGACCATGTCCCCCGTGAGGGTAGATATAGGTAGGTCAAGGGACACGTTTCACTGCTCCACGTTCAACCCCGAGACACCTAGTACCACGGTGACACGTCCGGGGGAGGAAGAACCGAAAGAAGGGAAAAGGGTAGTGTGACATGGTGAAGTCAAGGACACCCTTAACACCATCGGTCTACCTGTGTGGGTATAAAGGAGGAGTCGGTGACGGTTGGAAATGGAATGTCTGTGTCGTATAAAGTGTCTCCTTCGAGTAAACCCCTAAGGGTCTATTAAGACTCTTCATCAACCCAGACCAACAGAGGTAAATCGTCTAATTCGTTAACTCCGTACTTCAACAAATCACTTTCAGTTGTGACATAGGGTCCTGAGGTCTTGACATCAGTCACGAGAAAGGTAACATCGAGGTGTTTATAGGGTCGTGTAAGTTATCCCCTTTTTTACAGACACCGAAATAACCAAATAACACTACACGAAAGAAAAAGAAGGGAAAATTTTAAGTTGTACGAGGTCGATTACCTTATTTTACTACATAATCATCTTTTCCTTTAACTTTTTATGAATGAACTAATCATCTTATTCTATAACTAGAAATGTAAGATCAATTTATAATGTGATAATATTTATAATTTAAAGATTGTATTGGAAACCTTTTCTTAATATATATATCTTTTATTACCTGAAATACAATCATGGTTTACCTACCGACAACTTAACAGTAAACTGAGAATGGATGAAACACGAGAAGACTTTCTGTCAACAGAGATCCTGTAAAGTCAAACCTCAAACTATCGGTTTCTACGACAGGAGTGAACATGTTGAAGTCACTTCGTTTTAGAGTCAACAATGAGGTGGTCTGTGTAAAGGGTCGTCTCGATGAACATAAGTTCAGAGTTGTGTGTGGAAGTCAACGTAAAAAAAAGAGGTTCACCTTTAAATTCAGAGTAACTTGTGTTATATAAATCCTTTAAGTTTATAAATCGTCAATTTTTGTAGAGGTACCATTGAAGAACCCTTCCACAATAAACTTTTTCAGACTAACTTATAAAAACTCTGATCAACAAACAGTCAACAAAGTAAACGATAATAAAAGAGGGTAAGTCTTCCGACAGAAAAGTGGAACGAATATAAAAGGAAACAACATGTCTTCGAAAATTAAAATTAATCTAGGGTAAACAAATAAAAACGAAAATAAAGGTCTTAAGACCCTCCACCTAGTATCTCCTAGGACGACACTAAATACAGACTCTCACAAAACGGATACAAGAGGAGATCCTCAAAATATCAAAGACTAGAATGTAAATCTAGAAATTAGGTAAAACTCAAATAAAAACACGTGCCACTATCTTTCACTAGATCAAAGTAAGAAAATGTTCACCAACTGGTCAAAAGGGTCGTGGTGAACAATTTCTCTAACAGAAATGAGGTAACATATAAGAACGGAGGAAACAGTTTCTATTCCACAGGTATACACACACCTAAATAGAGACCCGAAAGATAAAACAAGGTAACTAGATATACAGACAGAAACACGGTCATGGTATGACAGAACTACTGACACCGAAACATCATCTCGGACTTCAGTCCGTTCAATGTTCGTTGAAGACGTCGAGTTAAGGTCTTTTTATTTGCTGGGTTAGTTTTTTACCCGGTTTCTTGATTTATCTGTAAAGAGGTTTCTTCTGCAAGACACTTTTTACACCGACCATCGAACTATCCCTAACGTAACTTAAACATTTAACGAAACCCATCATATGAGTAAAAGTGATATAACTAAGAAGGCTAGGTACTTGTACCATATAAAGAGGTAGATAATCACAGGAGAAACTAAAGAAAGTAGTCACAAAATATCAAAAGATATATATCCAGAAATCAAAGAAATCCATCTATATAAGGATTCATAAAATAAGAAAAGCAACGTTACCACTTACCTTAACAAAGGAATTAAAGAAAAAGATGAAAGAGTAATAAGCACATATCCTTACGTTCCCTAAAGACACACAACTAAAATATAGGACGTTGAAATGATATAAGTAACTA